>LR738709.1:449233926-449262178 GCA_902687465.1 Secale cereale
CCCCCCCCCCCCCTCGAAGACAGTCCGTGCATGATGCTTCCCTTTTTTATTTTTTATTTTTTAAAACAAAACCTCGTCAGAGGGCGGGGAACTCCCGCATTGCATTATAGAAGAAGAGAGTTGATCTAGGTAATGAGGGAAACCGGACCCAAAACCGAACAAGCACGGTTAATTAACGACAACCGGCAAAAACCGTTGATTATGGTTTGAAGCAGACGAGCCTACCCGAGAGATGTGCACAACGCACCGTATGCCGTGGTGTGCTGAGAGTGAGAGTACGATGCGCTATACTTTGTCCTATTGAACAGCCTTTTTGCTGTGATACTTTGCGAGCTGGCAGTGGCAGCAATAAGAAGATCTCTACGCTAATGACGCACGAGGTTTGACATAATAAGATGCCGAAGCAAATAAAGGTGCCAGGCTGAGGCTATCCCGCACGCCGGCGGCACTCGATCTCCATCGATTGCGCTTGGCCCTCTTCATCGTGTTCACTTCACTCAACCGACAGCTAACTAACTTGCGATTGTCTGCAGCCCCTGCCCATCGGTGTACACTGCAGAGCCCACCTGCTACCCTGCAGGTCACACCACTTCCCATGTTAATGTGGCATTCTTTAACAACGTGTGGTTACCTCCACTTCACTCCAGCTAATTGCACGCACGAGCTGCGTCTATAGTGTTTAATTTCTCGGCGCGCAGTAGAGTATGTGTTTTCGACCTCATGGGACCGGGACTCTGCTGTTTTAGGAGGTGTAAAAGTATTTCAACTCTGTGCAGCAGCTAAGAGCATCTCCAGCCGTTCGACCTCTTAGGGCTTGAAATAGCATCGGCGAAAAAATCGACGTGGGGGCGGTTGGTTTCCCAACCGCCGTCCTAAGGTCGCATCAGTCGCCTTTTTTTTAAACCAAACTCGAACAAATTTCGGTATAATACAATACAAATTCGGCTAAAGTAGCCGGTTTCATTGATATTTGTACAAAATTAAAAAACAAACTTAAAACCAAACAAAAGGAACTACTACTATTACGCCTGCCGCCGCCACCGCGCCGCCTTGAGTCTTCTACATGCCGAGGAGCATGTAGAAGTTTGTGTAGTCGTCGTCGTCGCGCTAGCCGCCGTCCTTGCTGCACCCCTGCCCTGGGTCGCCGTGACCGACGGGATTGGACGGCCCAGGCGCCTCCTCGTCGTTGTTGTCGAGGATGACGACGCCGTCCTCCTCGCGGCCGCGGCGTCGGGCGGCGATCTCCTCGAAGGCGCGGCGCTGACGATCCATCTCTTCCCGGATGTAGTCGTCCCGCACCCACTTAAGGCCGGTCTCCTTGTCAGCAGCCATGGCCTCGTGCTCCTTCACGGGGAGAAGCGTTGGCTCGAACTTCGGCTGGACGAGGCGGGAGGAGGAGAAGGGACGCCGCCCTCGTTGATGACGAGTGCGTCGCCCGAGCGGCATCTCCCCGGGCTCCAGCTTGATGGGGAGGAGCTCCGACTTGATGGGGTGGAGCGTCGTTAACTCGAAGGAGCAGAGTGGGAGCCGGACGAGGAGGAGGTCGCCGTATCCATGCGCCTTGGCGTCCATGAACTGTCGCGGCGGCGGGAGAAGGATGGGGGCGCCGGGTACTCCAACCGCAGCGAGTTACCGCCCTCGATGTACTCGAGGACGGTCTCCAGCATGTGGCCGGGGACGCCCTACCATTGGCGCCGCCCCTCGGAGTTGTGGCGGCCGCGGGGTTCAGTCCCGTCGGTGGCGGCGAGCTGTTCGGCGTGGCGGCGCTCGAAGTACGTGATGGGCCTCTAACCCCTCGTTGGTTACCCCAAGTGGAAGGTGTAAGATGCAGTGTTGTGGAAGTTTTTACCTAAGCAAAGATGCCAAGGATCGAATCCCCAGAGACTCCTAGGTTCAACAAGTAGGTGTCAACTGCTACGGCGCCAGATATTAGCAATCAACGTGGACCTGCACACAGATACAAATAACTTTGCTCCCAACGAGTACAGAGAGGTTGTCAATCCCTCCGGCCTTGTAGTTCACAAAGGATTAAAAGCAATGATAGTAGTGATAGATAATGTTTGCAATAGTAAGTAAAAGCGAAAAGTAAATAGCGGATGTGATCAATGATGGTAATATGGACCGGAGCCTCATGATGTTCACTAGTGATGTCTCTCTCCCAAAAGACGATAAAACAGCTATGCGAGGTAAACGAATTACAGCTGGGCAATTGACAGGACCGCGAACGCAAACCAATGCTAACTACATTGCAAGAAAGGTTGAGGTTCAAAGCATGGGCGGTACGCCAAAGTAAGTAGACCGAAATCCATCAATATCTACTACTAATCATCCACCTTGAGATATCTATCCAGAACATCTCGCTGGTATTAAGTTGCGAGTCCCACCCATAGTGTAAACTCAATGCAACAGACAACTGCATTAAAAGAACTTTGCGTAAAGTAAACAATCCTTGCACCCGCGGGCACAAGCACCGTTGTTTTCCCCTTTGTGGCAACAGCACATCCCCTAGACTCATATTTCTGTCACTCAAGCTAGTCATCGAGGGGCATGAACCCACAATCGAGCATAACGTTCCCTCTTGGAGTCACTACCTACTACTCGGCCAAAGCAATAAATAACAACGGAGAACATGCAAGAATTACTTATGAACATAAATATAAAAGAGGTAGATCAAATATATTACTCAAGATCAATCTGAACATAATCTCATAATCCATCGGATCCCAGCAAACTCATCATAGCAACAGCATAAGGATTACATAGGTGCCTCGATCATGTAGGGCAGCTCACGAGGACTAATTAGTGAAGCACAAGAACGGGAGGAGAACATCACATAGCTACTGGTCATGGACTCATGGTTCAAGGGAGACTACTCACAACTCATCCGGGGGGCGTCCATGATGGTGGAGAGGCTCCCGATGATGATCCTCCCCTCCGGCAGGGTGCCGGGAAGAGTTCTCCTGGTGCTCCCGATCTTGGAAGCGGCGGCGGCGGCGTAACAGAGATGAGATCGCGAAAAAGAGTTCCCGTCCCGAGGGTTTCGAAGGAAGCTCTAAATATATGCCAAAGGGGGGCACCAGACGGGGCTCGGGGGGCCCAGGCGCCCCCCCGGCGCGGCCCAGGGGGCGCGCCGCCAGGGCGCCTGGAGCCCTGGTGCCCCCCCGGCTGTCCTTCGGGCGCAAGGAATTTTCCGGAACGCTGATTTTTTATATAATTTTTCTGGATTTTTCCTGGCAGTTCTCGTAACATGAAAACCTGAAATACAAAAATAGCCGAAAACAGAAACTGGCACCGGGGTGCACTGGATTAGTAGGTTTGTCCAAATATGATCAAAAGTGTATGGAAGTGTATGAATATCATAGCAATATCACCCAAAAGTGGCATGGAGCAAGCAGAAATTATAGATACGTTTTGGACGTATCAACATCCCCAAGCTTAATTCCTGCTCGTCCTCGAGTAGGTAAATGATAACAAGAATAATTTCTGTGGTGACATGCTATTAACCATATAGGACTTTTTCATAGTCATATGACAAAAGCTTACTGAGACAATGATTCTATAGTAATTAAGTTGCCTCATGAGAAAATCACAAATGACTGAAAGTTTTACAATATGAAACTGAAACATCAAAAAGATTTGCAATGAACATGATGTGCAAATATGATAAAGTGATATCTAGCTTGCCCCCTTTAGTGAAGCAAAACATAAATGCAGGGGCACCTTCAAGGTTTAAGTGATGACTAGATACAATCATTTCAGAATAAACGATATCACAATCATGCAAAAGACAATGCTACTTTGGGACAATGCATATTACACTCAGAATGACAATCATGCTCTCAGTAGTTGGTGCTTTAACATAAAAGTAAAAGAATGGTTATGTGCTAGAGCTTTTTTTTATTTTGAAAACATTGAAGCAATTTTGTCAACAATAGTAGTACTTCATATGTGTCATGCATAAGACATCATATAAGTTGCAAGCCTCATGCATCGAATACCAATAGTGCTCGCACCTTGTCCTAATTAGCTCGGATTTCCATGGGTTATCATTGCATTAGATATGTTTCAACCAAGTGTCACAAAGGGGTACCTCTATGCCACCTGTACAAAGGTCCAATGAGATAAATCGCATTTGATTTCTCGCTTTTGATAGATCTCAACTTGAGGACATCCATACCGGGACAACATAGAAAATAGATAATGGACTCCTCTTCAATGCATAAGCATATTCTCATAAGAGATTGAGGATTAATGTCCAAGCTAAAACTTCCACCATGATGCATGGCTTTGGTTGGCGGCCCAATGTTCTTCTCTAACAATATGCATACTCATTCAACCCACGGCAAATCACCCTTACTTCAGACAAGACGAACATGCATAGCAACTCACATGATATTCAACAATAGTGTAATAGTTGATGGCGTCCCCAGAAACATGGTTACCGCTCAGCAAGCAACTTATAAGAAATAAGATACATAGGCAACATATTCTTTACCACAATAGTTTTTAAGCTACTTTCCCATGAGCTATGTATTGCAAAGTTAGTTCGCTTAGTACAGGTGGAGGTTAGCAAAAGACTGGGAGCGACCAACTAAGAGAGCAATGACGGTCATAATCATGCAGAGCGACAAAGCAATATTGAATCAGGCATGGAAGTTATATCGCTACTCAGAAATAAAAGATCATCAAGGCTTGACAGACTTTCTTTACAGTCTTAAATATGCGTGAGCATACGCCAAGTCAATCAAAATAAATTCTTGAGGGAAGATATCACTAAACCATACCACATCATAGGCTAACAAATCAAGTTGGTACTCCAATAACACATTGGGAACCCCCCAGCTATTTGAGACTAACCATAAGAAAACCTGAACTACTAAGCACCATTATGCACGTAGCATCTTTATCATAGACATATTAACCAATGCAACGGAAGCAAACTCTCTTAATAAGGTGAGCATGATAATTAAAGAGAGTTCAAGCAACCAACTAAACAAAAGCTCTTTGAAAAGATAAGCATGAATACTAAGAGCAGAGCATGATAGTAGCTATTAAAAGACAAAGAACACACACAGCAAAGATAGACATGAAAATTCTATGTTATGTTCTAGGTAGAAGTGGAGCATGTTTCTCTCCCACATAAAGAAAGCTGAGTTCCGACTCGTTATGAAAAACTAAAAAGAAAACTAAAAGCAAGACACTCCAAGCATAGCACATAACACATGAAGTGATAAAAATATAGCGGAACGAAAGACGAACTCATAATGTTGATGGAGAAGGGGATGCACGGGGGCATCCCCAAGCTTAGACGCTTGAGTCTCCTTGAATATTTCTTGGGGGTGCACGGGGGCATCCCCAAGCTGGAGCGCTTGACACTCCTGAATCTTTTTATCATCTTCCCTCGCACACTTGAAAACTCCCTTCATACATAACTCATCATAATCTGATTAGCGAGGTTAGTACCCTTAATAAAATAATTGCACCTTGCTGGAAATAAGGATATTCTTGAAGTTCTACTGTTTCTCAAGATCGCCAGAAGGTTTTTGCAAAGAAAAAGCAAGCTCTTGATTTGCAAAATGAAGGAAAGGCAAAACAGGACAGAATCTGTGAAAAACAGAACATCAGGTAGTAATTGATCTGTTCGGGGCACTTCTGCAACTTAAATCAAAAAACTCAGAACATACGCACAAAATAAAATTATATAGAGAACGCTGTCGAAAAAATTCAGACCAAAAATATGATCTGGTGATTTTATACGAATTTTTCTATCCAAGGGCAGAATCTGTTTCCTGGACAGCACCTCACAACTTTTGAACTTTCTAGCAATCAGAGGCTATACTTGGCACAAATATGAAAAGCAAAGATACAATGATAATGCTACAGCAGTAAACAACATCAAGACACAACAAAAGCAAAAAATTTATTCATTGGGCTGCCTCCCAAAAGCGCTTTCTTTTATGCCTTTAAGCTAGGCATAATGCATAGAGGTCAAGTTGTATCAATTGAACCATCATCAAGATCATCAAAAAGCTCTTCAATAATACAACTAGTCTTAAGAGGACTTTCAAACAAAGGCCTCATATAGATACTTCTAGGTAGAAGACCAAAAGGATAAAAGTCAAGGGAAGATTCATTTATAAATTCATCAAAGACAGGTGTTTCTTCCAAAGTCTTTACAGTTTCAACCCCTTTGGCAATAGGTGGATTACTTTTAGAACGGGGAGCCTTTGGAACGTGAACGAACTTAGGCTCCCTCTTTGCCGGAGTTTCTACCTTTTTGGTTTTGATCGAGGAGAAGGTAGTTCCTAGGGTATCAAATATTTCCTCAATCTTGTCTATACTAGAAGAGTCCAAGTCACGGAATTTGACTGTCTCCAAAATTTTGAAAATTTTATGCATGGAGCTATCAAGTCTATTCAAATTCCCTTGGATCTTACGATCCAACTCATTCATCTTATTAATGCTTGGCATCTCTAGCTCTATCTTTTCAAGTTTTTTCATAATGTGAGCTAGGGTGATGTCCTCTCGAATGCGGACAACAGGGAGATTCCCAACAAGATTTTCAATAATACTAAGAGACTCCCAAACTGGGGCCTCCAGGAAATTCCCATTGATAGCAGTATCTAGAATAAACCTATTCCAAGAAGTAATTCCAACATAAAATTTTTTAAGCAAGATAGTAGTAGGTTGCTTCTTGGTGGCTCTTTTTTGTGAATCATTAATTCTATACCAAGCATCTTTCAAACTTTCCCCACCTCTTTGTTTAAAGGTGAGAACTTCTGCCTCGTCAAAGACAAAAGGACCCGACATAATGACAACTAAAGAACGAGATAACTATTTTTGTGATTTTCGATAAAGGATACTAAAGCAAAAATGAAAGGTAAACTAACAAGACTAAAAAGCAAAGGTAAAAGATAGCATGCAACTCCCCTATCCTGAAGAGTGGAGTCCCCGGCAACGGCGCCAGAAAAACTCCTTGATGGGCCTCTAACCCCTCGTTGGTTACCCCAAGTGGAAGGTGTAAGATGCAGTGTTGTGGAAGATTTTCCCTTAGCAAAGATGTCAAGGATCGAATCCCCAGAGACTCCTAGGTTCAACAAGTAGGTGTCAACTGCTACGGCGCCAGATATTAGCAATCAACGTGGACCTGCACACAGATACAAATAACTTTCCTCCCAACGAGTACAGAGAGGTTGTCAATCCCTCCGGCCTTGTAGTTCACAAAGGATTAAAAGCAATGATAGTAGTGATAGATAATGTTTGCAATAGTAAGTAAAAGCGAAAAGTAAATAGCGGATGTGATCAATGATGGTAATATGGACCGGAGCCTCATGATGTTCACTAGTGATGTCTCTCTCCCAAAAGACGATAAAACAGCTATGCGAGGTAAACGAATTACAGCTGGGCAATTGACAGGACCACGAACGCAAACCAATGCTGACTACATTGCAAGAAAGGTTGAGGTTCAAAGCATGGGCGGTACGCCAAAGTAAGTAGAGCGAAATCCATCAATATCTAGTACTAATCATCCACCTTGAGATATCTATCCAGAACATCTCACTGGTATTAAGTTGCGAGTCCCACCCATAGTGTAAACTCAATGCAACAGACAACTGCATTAAAAGAACTTTGCGTAAAGTAAACAATCCTTGCACCCGCGGGTGCAAGCACCGTTGTTTTCCCCCTTGTGGCAACAGCACATCCCCTAGACTCATGTTTCTGTCACTCAAGCTAGTCATCGAGGGGCATGAACCCACAATCGAGCATAACGTTCCCTCTTGGAGTCACTACCTACTACTCGGCCAAAGCAATAAATAACAACGGAGAACATGCAAGAATTACTTATGAACATAAATATAAAAGAGGTAGATCAAATATATTACTCAAGATCAATCTGAACATAATCTTATAATCCATCGGATCCCAGCAAACTCATCATAGCAACAGCATAAGGATTACATAGGTGCCTCGATCATGTAGGGCAGCTCACGAGGACTAATTAGTGAAGCACAAGAACGGGAGGAGAACATCACATAGCTACTGGTCATGGACTCATGGTCCAAGGGAGACTACTCACAACTCATCCGGGAGGCGTCCATGGTGGTGGAGAGGCTCCCGATGATGATCCTCCCCTCCGGCAGGGTGCCGGGAAGAGTTCTCCTGGTGCTCCCGATCTTGGAAGCGGCGGCGGCGGCAGAACAGAGATGAGATCGCGAAAAAGAGTTCCCGTCCCGAGGGTTTCGAAGGAAGCTCTAAATATATGCCAAAGGGGGGCACCAGACGGGGCTCGGGGGGCCCAGGCGCCCCCCCGGCGCGGCCCAGGGGGGGCGCGCCGCCAGGGCGCCTGGAGCTCTGGTGGCCCCCTCCCGGCTGTCCTTCGGGCGCAAGGAAGTTTCCGGAACGCTGATTTTATATATAATTTTTCTGGATTTTTCCTCGCAGTTCTCGTAACATGAAAACCTGAAATACAAAAACAGTCGAAAACAAAAACTGGCACCGGGGTGCACTGGATTAGTAGGTTAGTCCAAATATGATCAAAAGTGTATGGAAGTGTATGAATATCATAGCAATATCACCCAAAAGTGGCATGGAGCAAGCAGAAATTATAGATACGTTTTGGACGTATTAGTACGCCGTCCATAGCGTGTTGCTATCGAGGGCTTACCTCGGCAGGTTCTGCGCGTTCTCCCACAGCGATGACTGGATGCTCATGATCTCCCCGTGTCGGTCAGCTCCGGTGGGCGGCTGCGGCACTGGGACCCCGCCGGTGCTCAGCCTCCACGAGCCCGACACCCACATGTCCGATGGCGCTGGGTAGTCAACCTCATAGAGGCGACATGCCTCGTGCTCGTGCAGGTGGCGGCGGCTGAAGCTGTCGGCCGCCGCTCCGTCGTCGGGGTAGCACTCGACCAAGGTCGTCGGCGATGGGGCAAAGAGGGGAGAGGGGCGTCGACAGCAGAGGGGGAGAGGGTCGGCGGCTTCGACGAGAGGAGAAGGAGAGAGATGTGTGCGATCACCGGCGAGGGGTGATACGTCTCCAACGTATCTATAATTTTTGATTGTTCCTTGCTATTATATTATCCTTCTAGGATGTCTTATGGGCTTTATTATACACTTTTATATGATTTTTGGGACTAACCTATTAACCCAGAGCCCAGTGCCAGTTTCTGTTTTTCTCCTGTTTAGGGTTTTACAGAAAAGGAATATCAAACAGAGTCGAATTGACGAGCCAATTTTTTATGATTTTTTCTGGACCAAAAGAAGCCCCCGAAGCAAAAGAGTTGGGCCAGGAGAGCGACGGGCTGCCCTCAAGGGTGGAGGGCGCGCCCTGGGAAGGTGGTGGCGCCCTCCTATCTCGAGGACAGCCCAGAAGCCCACATGTCGTGGGACCTACGCCAAAAATTCCTATAAATACTGAAACCTTCGGAAATTAACCTAGATCGGGAGTTCCGCCACCGAAAGCCTGTGTAGCCACCGAAAACCAATCTACACCCGTTCTGGCACCCTGCCGGAGGGGGGAATCCCTCTCCGGTGGCTATCTTCATCATCCCGGCGCTCCCCATGACGAGGAGGGAGTAGTCCACCCTCGGGGCTGAGGGTATGTATTAGTAGCTATGTATTTGATCTCTCTCTCTCTCTCTCTCGTGTTCTTGAGATGGCACGATCTTGATGTATCGCGAGCTTTGCTATTCTAGTTGGATCTTGTGATGCTTCTCCCCCTCTACTCTCTTGTAATGGATTGAGTTTTCCCTTTGAAGTTATCTTATCGGATTGAGTCTTTAAGGATTTGAGAACACTTGATGTATGTCTTGCACGTGCTTATCTATGGTGACAATGGGATATCATGTGATCCACTTGATGTATGTTTTGGTGATCAACTTGCGGGTTCCGTGACCTTGGGAATCTATGCATAGGGGTTGGCACACATTTTCATCTTGACTTTCTGGTAGAAACTTTGGGGCACTCTTTGAAGTTCTATGTGTTGGTTGAATAGATGTTTCTGAGATTGTGTGATGCATATCGTATAATCATGCCCACGGATACTTGAGGTGACAATGGAGTATCAAGGTGACATTAGGGTTTTGGTTGATTTGTGTCTTAAGGTGTTATTCTAGTACAAACTCTATGATAGATTGAACGTTACTACTGACTCTTGAATAGATCGATCAGAAAGAATAACTTTGAGGTGGTTTCGTACCCTACCATAATCTCTTCGTTTGTTCTCCGCTATTAGTGACTTTGGAGTGACTCTTTGTTGCATGTTGAGGGCTAGTAATATGATCCAATTATGTTATCCTTGTTGAGAGAACTTGCACTAGTGAAAGTATGAATCCTAGGCCTTGCCTACTATCATTGCAACACCGTTTATGCTCACGTTTAACACTTGCTACCTTGCTGTTTTTATATTTTCAGTTTACAAAAACCTATATCTACCATCAATATTGCACTTGTATCACCATCTCTTCGCCGAACTAGTGCACCTATACAATTTACCATTGTATTGGGTGTGTTGGGGACACAAGAGACTCTTTGTTATTTGGTTGCAGGGTTGCTTGAGAGATACCATCTTCATCCTACGCCTCCCATGGATTGATAAACCTTAGGTCATCCACTTGAGGGAAATTTGCTACTGTCCTACAAACCTCTGCATTTGGAGGCCCAACAACGTTTACAAGAAGAAGGGTGCGTAGTAGACATCAAGCTCTTTTCTGGCGCTGTTGCCGGGGAGGTGAGTGCTTGAAGGTATATCTTTAGATCTTGCAATCGAATCTTTTAGTTTCTTGTTTTATCACTAGTTTAGTTTATAAAAGAAAACTACAAAAAAATGGAATTAAGGTTACCTCATATGCTTCATCTTTTTAATATCTTTCGTGAAAATGATGGGAAGGAAAATTGTGCTCATGTACTAGAAGAAGAATTACATAGAATGCTTGGTATAAAATATGTGCATGATGAGCATGATCGCAATGTTGTTAGTGTGAATCCTTTGAATATCCATGATGTTAATGATATGCGAAGCCACAAGCTTGGGGAAGCTATGTTTGATGAAGATGATATTTTTAGTCTCCCAAGTTTTGATGATAATATTTATTATGATGAAAGATTGCCTCCTATTTATAATGATTATTGTGATGACTTGTATGCTATTAAGAATAATGATAACCATGAAACTTGTCATCATGATTTTAGTTTTCAATTGGATTATGCTTCACATGATAGTTATTTTGTTGAGTTTGCTTCCACTACTATGAATGAGAAGAATTTTGCTTATGTGGAGAGTAGTAAAATTTCTATGCAAGTAGATCATGAAAGGAATGCTCTATTTGCTGGTTATATTGTTGAATTCATTCATGATGCTACTGAAAATTATTATGAGAGAGGATCATATGCTTCTACATATTGCAATAATATCAAGTTTCCTCTCTATGTGCTTAAAGTTTTGAAGTTATGCTTGTTTTCCCTTCCTATGCTAGTTGATTATCGTCCCCATAAGTTGTTTGCTCACAAAATCCCTATGCATAGGAAGTGGGTTATACTTAAATGTGCTATTCATATGCTTCATGATGCTCCCGTTATGTTTCAATTCTTATCTTTTATCTGAGCATCATTATGCCTAGCTAGGGGCGTAAAACGATAGCGCTTGTTGGGAGGCAACCCAATTTTATAATTTTTGTTTTTGATGCTGTTAGGGAATAAATATTACATCTAGCTTCTGATTAGATGTGGTTTCATGTTTTGTTTAGTGTTTGTGCCAAGTATAACCATTGGGAAGACTTGTGTGAAGTTTATGTGATCTTGCTGTGAAAAACAGAATCGTTTGCGCTCGCTAAAGTGGTCTTCACATTTTACTGAAGCGTGCTTTTTAGTTGATTCTTTTTGCAGATGATTGGTGGACAAATTCCACAAATTTAACAATTTAGTTTGAATTTTTTGGAGTTTAGAAGTAGGCGAAACCTGCAGATTACTACAGATTGTTCTGTTTTTGACAGATTCTGTTTTTCGTGTTTTGTTTGCTTATTCCGATGCATCTATGAGTAGTATTAGAGGATATGAACCATAGAGAAATTGGAATACAGTAAGTTTAACACCAATATAAACAAAGAATGAATTCATTGCTGCACTTTTGAGTAGTGGTTTGCTTTCTTATACTAACAGAGCTCACGAGAATTTTTGTCTAAGTTTTGTGTTGTGAAGTTTTCAAGTTTTGAGTATTGCTTTGATGGACTATGGAACAAAGAGTAGCAAGGGCCTAAGCTTGGGGATGCCCATGGCACCCCAAGTAAATTCAAGATAATCAAAAGCCTAAGCTTGGGGATGCCCCGGGAAGGCATCCCCTCTTTCGTCTTCATCTATCGGTAACTATACTCGGAGCTATATTTTTATTCACCACATGATATGTGTTTTGCTTGGAGCGTCAATTTAGTTTATTTTGTTTTGCTTGCTGTTTGAATAATATCCCAAGATCTGGAGTTCTTAAATGATAGAGAGTCTTCCCATAGTTACATAATTATTCAACTACTCATTGATCTTCACTTATATCTTTCGGAGTAGTTTGTTGTTTGCTCTAGTGCTTCACTTATATCTGTTAGAGCACAACGGTGGTTTTATTTTGAAGAAATAGATGAACTCTCATGCTTCACTTATATCCTTTTGAGAGTCTATTAAAACAGCATGGTAATGTGTTTAGGCTATAAAACTAGTCTGCACATGATAGACATCCAACGTCAATGTAGTAAAAAAATTCACACTAAGTGCATTAAATATGACGAGATGATGGATGCTTGGTAATTGTTTTGAGATATGAGGATAGTGATATTAGAGTCATGCTGGTGGAGTTATTATGAAATTGAGAAATACTTGTGTTAAGGTCAGTGATTCCCGTATCATGCACAAATGGTGAACCGCTATGTCACGAAGTTAGAGCATGAGGTATTTGTAAAGTGTCAACATTTGTGTGGAGATCGGGGGCGCGCAATGGTTAACTCCTACCAACCTCCCCCCTAGGATCATGCGTTGATTGCTTTGTTTTGATGACTCGTAGATTTTTGCAATAAGTATATGAGTTCTTTATGACTAATGTTGAGTCCATGGATTATACGCACTCTCACCCTTCCACCATTGTTAGCCTCTCTTGTATCGCACAACTTTCGCCGGTACCATACACCCACTATATATCCTTCCTCAAAACAGCCATTATATATATTCCTAAAAACAGCCACCATACCTACCTATCATGGCATTTCCATAGCCATTACGAGATATATTGCCATGCAATTTTCCACCGTTCCGTTCATATGACACGCATCATATTGTCATATTGCCATTGCATGATCATGTAGTTGACATCGTATTTGTGGCAAAGCCACCATGCATAATTTTTATACATGTCACTCTTGTTTCATTGCACATACCGGTACACCCCCGGAGGCATTCATATAGAGTCATACTTTGTTGTTGTAGTATCGAGTTGTAATATCGAGTTGTAATGAAAGTGTGATGATCATCATTATTAGACCATTGTCCCATGGGAGGAAAGGCTAAATCTATAAATCCCCTTCGCAAAAAAAAGAAAAAAAAAGAAAAAGGGACAATTGCTACTATCTTTTTCCACAATTGTGCTTCAAAGTAGCACCATGTTCTTCATTGTAGAGAGTCTCATATTTAGTCACTTTCACATACTAGTGGGAATTTTTGTTATAGAACTTGGCTTGCATATTCCAACGATGGGCTTCCTCAAATGCCCTAGGTCTTCGTGAGCAAGCAAGTTGGATGCACACCCACTAGTTTCTTTTGTTGAGCTTTCATTCATATTTAGCTCTAGTGCATCCGTTGCATGGCAATCCCTACTCACTCACAAGTATATCTATTGATGGGCATCTCCATAGCCCGTTGATACGCGTAGTCGATGTGAGACTATCTCCCTCCTTTTTGTCTTCTCCACAACCACCTCTATTCCACCCATAGTGCTATGTCTATGGCTCACGCTCATGTATTGCGTGAAAGTTGGAAGGTTTGAAAAGATAGAGTATGAAAACAAGTGCTTGACTGAAATCGGGGTTGTGTATGATATGAATATTTAGTGTGATAACGAGGGAGCATAGCCAACACTATATGATTTTGCAGGTATAACTTTCTTTAGCCATAATATTTTGAGAACACATGATTGCTTTGTTAGTATGCTTGAAGTATTGTTATTTCTTATGTCAATATAGACTTTTATCTTGAATCTTTCAGATCTGAACATTCATGCCACAATTAAGAGAATTACATTGAAAATTATGTTAGGTAGCATTCCATATCAAAAATTCCGTTTTATCATTTACCTACTCGAGGACTAGCAGGAATTAAGCTTGGGGATGCTGATACGTCTCCAACGTATCTATAATTTTTTATTGTTCCATGCTATTATATTATCTTTCTAGGATGTCTTATGGGCTTTATTATACACTTTTATATGATTTTTGGGACTAACCTATTAACCTAGAGCCCAGTGCCAGTTTCTGTTTTTCTCCTGTTTTAGGGTTTTACAGAAAAGGAATATCAAATGGAGTCCAATTGATGAGCCAATTTTTTATGATTTTTTCTGGACCAAAAGAAGCCCCCGAAGCAAAAGAGTTGGGACAGGGAGAGCGACGGGCTGCCCTCGAGGGTGGAGGGCGCGCCCTGGGAAGGTGGTGGCACCCTCCTATCTCGAGGACAACCCAGAATCCCCCCTGACGTGGGACTTACGGCAAAAATTCCTATAAATACTAAAACCTTCGGAAATTAACCTAGATTGGGAGTTCCGCCGCCGAAAGCCTCTGTAGCCAACGAAAACCAACCTACACCCGTTCTGGCACCCTGCCGGAGGGGGGGGGGGGAATCCCTCTCCGGTGGCTATCTTCATCATCCCGGCGCTCCCCATGACGAGGAGGGAGTAGTCCACCCTCGGGACTGAGGGTATGTATCAGTAGCTATGTGTTTGATCTCTCTCTCTCTCTCTCTCTCTCGTGTTCTTGAGATGGCACAATCTTGATGTATCGCGAGCTTTGCTATTCTAGTTGGATCTTATGATGCTTCTCCCCCTCTACTCTCTTGTAATGGATTGAGTTTTCCCTTTGAAGTTATCTTATTGGATTGAGTCTTTAAGGATTTGAGAACACTTGATGTATGTCTTGCACGTGCTTATTTGTGGTGACAATGGGATATCATGTGATCCACTTGACGTATGTTTTGGTGATCAACTTGCGGGTTCCGTGACCTTAGGAATCTATGCATAGGGGTTGGCACACGTTTTCGTATTGACTTTCTGGTAGAAACTTTGGGCACTCTTTGAAGTTCTATGTGTTGGTGGAATAGATGCTTCTGAGATTGTGTGATGCAAATCGTATAATCATGCCCACGGATACTTGAGGTGACAATGGAGTATCGAGGTGACATTAGGGTTTTGGTTGATTTGTGTCTTAAGGTGTTATTCTAGTACAGACACTATGATAGATTGAACGTTACTACGGACTCTTGAATAGATCGATCAGAAAGAATAACTTTGAGGTGGTTTCGTACCCTACTGTCGTGGAATTAGCATGATAGATGTCCGGTTTAGAGGACTTAGGTGTGGAACCATCGCGCGGGCTAGCTTGAAGAAGTTAAAGCACACACAGAACACAAAGGGTTTATACTAGTTCGGCCCCTTCCATGAAGGTAAAAGCCTACGTCTAGTTTGGTTTGGTATTGCTTGGGCGTCGATGAACAGGGAGCAGATTGCTTGCCTGAGTCTCGACGGGTTGTTACTTGTCCTTGAACCGTCGCCGGGTCGTCCCTTTATATAGGAGGCAACGCCCGGTCCGGTTTACAGAGTACCGAGGCCGGCTCATAATCGTGTCCGCCTCGGTCTCTACTCTTTCTACCTTATACCTCAAGTTACATGATAGGACGGTTCATAAACCGTAAACTTTACATATGGGCCTTAAGCCTTCCACGGGCCGTAACCTCTAACTCATAACCTAGCGGGCTTATGATAACACAAATATAATCCGGATCTTCCTAGCCTGTTTATACCTGCTAGTAATATCCCTGACATTAGGCCCCAGATTGATTTGAACTTGTTCATGTCAGTCTTCTAAGTCTCTGCATAAATTTCCTCTCTGTAGTTTCTCTGCTTTGTAAACCGGCTATGACGTCATCTCCGGAAATCATCTCAATCTGTCGTGACATCACCTCCGTATTTATCGCTCACCGTTGTTTGTTACCTTCATTAAAGGCTATCCCGAAAATTGAGGCGACAATGGAATCTTTATCCAATCTCTGACCTCCTTGATTCCCGCGCTTGTCGTTTCACCTCACCAACTTATAAATACCGTTGAGACCTGTCCTTTTTCTTCCTTCAACACTTCGTCTTCCTCCGTCGCGTGAAGCTCCGCCGCCGTCTTCGAGCCCGTCGCCGTCGTCAATCCAGGCCGCTGCATCACCCTGAAAACGTAACCAGAGTACTCCGCCGCCGTCTTCCTCTTCCTCAGGTACTTCTTCTTTCTCGCTGTAGATCTCAATCTAGGGTTCCTCAATGTCTTCCGCCATGAAAACCTCGAAGCTTGCTGTTCATCTCTGTAGGTTACCCTTGCAGTAAACTCAAACCTTGGATATATTTCAAATATGTTCCTGCTCCGTGGTTTAAACTTAGATTCGAACCTTAGATTCAAACCTTAGATCTATTTAGTCTGTAGAAATCCTTCGTGGTTCTTCCTGTGTAAGCAGAGCATATATTTCATCTTTTTCTTACGTCTCAGATCCATTTTTACTTTAGTCTTCTGTAGAAACCTGTTTCTTCGTCTTGGTAGATCTATAAATTACTCACCGGTTTAACCAATCATATACTCCTCTTGCAAAGAATTAGCCATGAGCCCGACGGTTTAGCCTCCTCTTTTTTGTTATCATAAACCGGTAGCAGTTCGTTTCACATCTGCTTCCGGGTTGCCAATGCCATTAGTCCCTTGTCTACATTGTCGATATAATTTGATGATACGCTCCGGTTTATGCTTCAGTACTTAGTAATCCGGATTTTGCACTGTACCTTTCAGTGTTTCCTTTTGCTCAGATGGCTGCCAAGCAGTTCGTTTGTTGCAACTGGGCTCCTTCCCGCATTACGGAAGAGGACTTAACCAACGCCGCTTCAATTGGTCTTCTGGGCCCCCAAGCGGTTCTGAAATGGCGGGCCCCAGGAAATGAGTGTCCTCCTACTCCTAAAGAAGGAGAAGTCATCGCTTTCTTTGATCATATGGCCCGGGGTTTTAGCCCTCCCGGTTCACAAATTTTCCGGGATGTGCTGGCCGCTTTTCAGCTCCATCCTCAAGATATAGGTCCGAATTCTATAGCAAACGTCTGCAATTTTTAAGTCTTCTCGGAAGTATACCTTCAGGAAGAACCATCAGTGGATTTGTTCCGAGACTTTTTCCACTTAAACCGGCGGACAGAGTTTACTGCCGGACCACATCAAGAGCTGGGCGGTGTTAGTATTCAGAAAAGAAGAGATGTGATCTTCCCTCACGCTGCTCTCCATACACACCCCAAGGACTGGAACCAATCCTGGTTCTATTGCAAAGATACCTCGCCTGAAGGAGAAAACCCACTGCTGGGTTACCGTGAACATCGTCTTCCTGAGGATCATCCCGTGCCGCAGCGCCTTAGTTCTTCAGAGCGGGCGCGTTCCTGATTTCCAGCCGCTTCAAGAAGATGAAGAAATTCTGGAACAAGCCGATCCTGAGCCTTCACAGCAGGAAGAAGAATCATAAACTACTTATTTTAATTCCTAGCTGCTGAAATCTGTTGCGAAAAAACTTTAATCCGTTCAGGCCTGCCAGTGCCTTGTAATAGGATAGTTCGAAACATTGTCTGTCTTGATCCGGATTTTACAGCTTGACTTGGCATCTGCCAATTTTTAACCCTTGTCTGCTATGTTATCTGTATCTGCATAAACAAAGCTAAAATATATCCTAGCGGTTTACCACCGGACCGAACATATTGCTCCCATGGGCATATATATTGAAAGAGTATTTATGTTCTATCCAAAAATATTTCATACCTTTGGTTAAGTGTGTCTGACCTCCTTAATCCGGTAGACATCATTGAACGTATAGATTGTAATGAGGCTCTTGGCCCAGCTTGGCGTTTGCCTAATGATTGTTCTGGGCTATGATAACCACCGGTTTAAATCATGCTGGTGTTCTATGACCCAGACTTTTGTAGATACGCGGTCAACTTTGAAATTGCCCAGTTCCGGATCAAAAAACCACAGAAAACTTTGAAAAAATCACAAAACACAAAATACTGTTGCAAATAATACCATGTAGTCGAGGCTTTTTGCGAGCTGCCAGGCTCCATATTTGCCAATCAATGGATGCGACCCAAAGGGCTATGATTCATTTTGCCAATCAATGGGTGCAATCCAAGGAGCAATGATTTCTTTTGCCAATCAATGGATGCAATCCAAGGAGCAAGACCTTTTTCTTTTGCCAATCAATGGATGTAATCCAAGGAGCAGGAACATTTTCTTTTGCCAATCAATGGATGTAATCCAAGGAGCAAGAACATTTTCTTTTGCCAATCAATGGATGTAATCCAAGGAGCAATAACATTTTCTTTTGCCAATCAACGGATATATAATCCAAGGGGCAAGAACATTTTCTTTTGCCAATCAACGGATATATAATCCAAGGGGCAAGAACATTTTCTTTTGCCAATCAACGGATATATAATCCAAGGGGCAAGAACATTTTCTTTTGCCAATCAACGGATATATAATCCAAGGGGCAAGAACATTTTCTTTTGCCAATCAACGGATATATAATCCAAGGGGCAAGAACATTTTCTTTTGCCAATCAACGGATATATAATCCAAGGGGTAAGAACATTTTCTTTTGCCAATCAACGGATATATAATCCAAGGGGCACTGATGCGAAGACAATCGTATAAACCGGAACAGAAGGGATTTAAGCGAGGATTCGAATGTGATCCGTAGCCCCCTAGTGATCATGGAGGTAGGGTTCCTATGAAGGAGTTGCGCTGGAAAGGCAAGTCCTGTTTGGACCCTTATAGAATTGTCCTGCATAGAAAAATGGACTGACCAAAGCATCTGCGTTAACTCTCATAAGACACTTATTTAGAAGAGAAAAGGCTGATCCCCCGGTTTACCAGGGGTGCCGGTTTATTTATTAATCATAATATATACAGGATACATGAAGCGGAGCTCATGGCTCAAGTGTAGTAAGGCCGCAGAAGGGCAATGTTCCACGGCCTCTTCGTCTCTTCCTCTGCTGTCCGTGAGTCTTTGTGTTCTCGAACGTCCACCAGGTAGTATGAACCGTTGTGTAGGTTCTTGCTGACCACAAAGGGCCCTTCCCAAGGTGGGGATAACTTGTGCATATCTGTCTGGTCCTGGATGAGCCGGAGTACTAAGTCCCCCTCCTGGAACGTCCTGGTTTTAACCCGGCGGCTGTGATATCTACGCAGGTCCTGCTGATAAATTGCAGATCGTGCTGCTGCTATGTCACGCTCTTCATCCAGCCGGTCTAAGCTGTCCTGTCTTGCTTGCTCATTGGCTGCTTCAACATAAGTTGCCACCCGTGGTGAGTCGTGCCGGATATCACTTGGAAGAACCGCTTCAGCACCGTACACCATGAAGAAAGGTGTGTAGCCTGTGGACCTGTTCGACATAGTATTGATGCTCCAGAGGACAGAAGGTAACTCCTCAACCCAGCACCCTGGTGTTCTTTGCAAGGGAGTCATAAGCCAGGGCTTGATGCCTCGCAAAATCTCTTGATTGGCCCTTTCAGCTTGACCGTTGGATTGAGGGTGAGCTACAGAAGACACATCCAGGCGAATATGTTCCCTTTGACAAAACTCTTCCATCTCTCCTTTAGATAGATTGGTGCCATTGTCAGTGATAATGTGGTGTGGAAAGCCAAACCGGAAAATTACCTTCTTGATGAATTTAACCGTTGTTGCCGCATCACACTTGCTCACAGGCTCTTCCTCAATCCACTTTGTAAATTTATCCACTGCCACCAATAGGTGAGTTTTTTGATCTTGGGATCGTTTAAAAGGCCCAACCATATCAAGCCCCCAAGTCGCAAATGGCCAAGTAATTGGAATCATCCGCAGCTCCTGTGCCGGAACAAGAGCACGCCGTGAAAATTTCTGACAAGCGTCGCATTTCCGGACTAGATCCTCCGCATCAGCATGGGCTGTCAACCAGTAGAACCCATGACAGAAAGCTTTAGCTACCAAGGACTTTGAACCGGCGTGATGACCACAATCCCCTTCATGAATCTCTCGAAGAATGTCACAGCCTTCTTCTGATGATACACACCGCTGAAACGCTCCAGAAATGCTGCGGTGATGAAGTTCCCCGTTAACAATTGTCATGGACTTGGATCGCCGGATTATCTGCCTAGCTTCAATCTCATCATCTGGCAACTCTCCTCGGCTTAGGTACGCCAAGTAAGGGAGTGTCCAATCCGGAATAACATGAAGTGCCGCAACTAGCTGCGCTTCCGGATCAGGAACAGCCAAATCCTCCTCCGATGGTACCTGAACTGACGGACTGTGTAGCTCGTCCAAGAAAGTATTCGGTGGCACCGGTTTACGCTGAGAACCCAGCCAGCTTAGAGCATCAGCCGCCTCATTTTTCCGCTGGTCTATGTGATCCACCTGATATCCCTTGAAACATCCTGCAACTGCTTCAACTTCTCGCTTGTAAGCTGCCATGAGAGGGTCTTTAGAGTCCCACTTGCCAGATACTTGTTGCGCCACTAAATCTGAATCACCAAAGCACTTGACCCGGCTCAAGTTCATCTCCCTAGCCATCCGCAGGCCATGAAGCAATGCCTCATATTCAGCCGCATTGTTAGTGCAAGGAAACATTAGTCGGAGGACATAACAAAATTTGTCACCTCGCGGGGAAGTTAACACAACTCCAGCCCCCGAGCCTTCTAATTGCCTCGAACCATCGAAGTGAATAGTCCAGTATGTATGATCCGGCTTCTCCTTTGGTGCTTGCAATTCTGTCCAATCATTGATGAAATCTACCAATGCTTGGGATTTGATAGCAGTACGTGGTACATACTTCAATCCGTGTGGGCTAAGCTCAGTGGCCCACTTTGCTACTCTGCCAGTGGCTTCTCTGTTCCGGATTATATCCCCCAACGGAGCTGAACTAACAACAGTGATTGGGTGGCCCTGGAAGTAGTGCTTCAGCTTCCGGTTTGCCATAAACACGCCATACACCAGCTTCTGCCAATGTGGTACCTTTGTTTTGATTCAATTAGAACCTCACTGACGTAATAAATCGGGCGTTGAACCGGATATTCCTTGCCTGCTTCTTTGCGCTCCACCACGATTGCTATGCTAACTGCACGGGCATTGGCGGCCACGTATAACAGCAGTGGCTCCTTATCAACAGGGGCAGCAAGGACCGGTGGTTCTGCTAATTGCCGCTTCAAGTCCTCAAACGTGGCGTTTGCAGCATCGCTCCATATAAACCGGTGTGTCTTCTTCAACATCTGATAAAGCGGAATTGCCTTCTCTCCCAAACGGCTGATGAATCGGCTTAACACTGTAATCCGGTCAGCGATGCGCTGGACATCATTGATACAAGCTGGTTTAGTCAAGGATGTGATCGCCTTGATCTTCTCCGGATTGGCCTCTATTCCTCTGTTTGATACCAAGAATCTGAGGAGCTTGCCAGCCGGAACACCAAAAACGTACTTCTCCGGATTAAGCATCATCTTATAGACCCGGAGGTTATCAAAGGTTTCCTTTAGGTCCTCTATCAGCGTCTCCTCCTTTCTTGATTTTACAACAATGTCATCCACATAAGCATGGACATTTTTCCCTATCTGCCCCTTAAGAAAGTTCTGTACGCAACGTTGGTAAGTTGCTTGGGCACTCTTGAGCCCAAAAGGCATAGATACATAGCAAAAGGCTCCAAAGGGAGTTATGAAGGCTGTCTTCTCCTGGTCCTTAATCGCCATCATGATCTGATGATACCCTGAATATGCATCCAAAAAACTTAGCCGCTCACATCCCGTCGTGGCATCAATGATCTGATCAATACGGGGGAGAGCAAAAGGATTGGTTGGACAAGCCTTGTTTAAATCTGTGTAGTCCACACACATCCTCCACTTTCCATTTTTCTTTAACACCAGAACCGGATTAGCCAACCACTCCGGGTCGAACACCTCAACTATGAACCCTGCGGCCAAAAGCCTGGCCACTTATTCACCTATAGCCTTGCGCCTTTCTTCATTGAAGCGGCGCAGATACTGCTTGACCGATTTGAACTTCGGATCAATATTAAGACTGTGCTCAGCGAGTTCCCTCGGTATACCTGGCATGTCAGAAGGTTTCCATGCAAAGATATCCCGGTTCTCACGGATGAACACGATGAGCGTGCTTTCCTATTTGGGGTCAAGGTTAGCGCTGATAGTGAACTGCTTGGATGAGTCGCCTGGTACAAAGTCAACTTGCTTGGTTTCCTCTGCCGATTTAAACTTCAACACCGAATCATGCTCTGTAGTTGGCTTCTTTAACGGGGACATATCTGCCGGATCAACATTATCTTTATAGAACTTCAACTCCTCTGTAGCACATACCGCCTCTGCATAGGCTGCGTCTCCTTCTTCGCACTCCAATGCAATCTTGCGACTTCCGTGAACCATGATAGCTCCCTTGTGACCCGGCATCTTGAGCTGTAGATAAACATAACACGGTCTAGCCATGAATTTGGCGTAAAACGGCCTTCCAAACAGAGCATGATATGGGCTCCGGATCTTTACCACCTCAAACGTTAATGTCTCTGACCTGGAGTCCTATTCATCTCCAAAGGTGACCTCCAGATCAATTTTCCCAACTGGGTAAGCCGATTTACCTGGTACTACTCCATGGAACACCGTGTTGGACTGTCTCAATTTCTTGTCCGTCAACCCCATACGTCGGAAAGTCTCATAATATAGGATGTTGATACTACTGCCACCATCCATGAGCACCTTTGTGAATTTGTAACCACCCACCTATGGTGCCACCACTAAGGCCAACTGGCCCGGATTATCAATCCGCGGTGGGTGATCCTCTCTGCTCCACACAATAGGTTGTTCCGACCAACGCAGGAAACGTGGTGTTGCCGGTTCAACTGTATTTACCGCCCGCTTCAGGATTTTCTGATCCCTTTTGCACAAACTCGTAGTAAAAACATGGTACTGCCCACTACTTAGCTCCTTCGGATTACTCTGATATCCGGATTGCTGCTGCTGTTGACGCTGCTGATTGCCTTGGTTATTGTAGCCACCCTGACCATGCTGGTAGTTGCCTTGGTTGTTATAGCCGCCCTGACCGTGCTGGTGGTGGTTGCCTTGGTTGTAGTTATTGTTGCTGCCATGATATCCTGATCTGGATCCATTACCATGGTGACCCGGACCTTGAAAACCGGAACTCGAGCCGCCGCCCGATGGTCCGTTGTCATTCTTGGCTTGTCTCATGGCCTCTACCATGATCCGGCATTGCCCCCATGTATGTTTAGCTGGGTGTTCCTCTGTGCTATGTTTTGGGCAAGGCTCGTTCAATTGTCGATCCAGATTGATGGATCCTCCCCCGTTCCGTGGAGGCGGCCTACCCTTGCGGCGCTGAAAATTTCCTTGAACATTGGTATTGGCCACAAAATCAGAGCTGTCCTCTATCTTTCGCTTACCAGTAAAACTTGTTCCTGCTGGATTAACCTGTGCCGGTTTACCGGCCTTGTTCGCTTTCCCGGATTTGTCTCCATCTGCTTCTGGGTATTTAGTGTTATCCGAGTCCCCATACTTCATCAGAGCGCTCATGAGTGTCCCCATGTCGTTACAATCCTGCTTAAACCGTCCCAACTTCAGCATCAGGGACTCAAACCGGCAATTGTTTTCTAGTGTCACTATTGCCGTACTGGGATTGATGCTATTGGAAGAGTGCAGAATTTCTGACACTCGCCGCACCCAGGTGCTCGTCGGCTCCTGCTCTCCTTGAACACATGCCGCCAGGTCCACTATTGACATCGGTTGCTTGCACGTGTCTTTGAAATTTTTGATAAACTGCCGATGCAGCTCACCCCATGATCCAATGGAGTTAGGTGGTAAGCCCTTTAACCATGTTCGGGCTGTACCCTCAAGCATCATGGTAAAATACTTTGCGCATGCCGCTTCATCCACATCTAGCATCTCCATAGCCATCTCATAACTCTCAATCCAAGCCTCTGGAGCCAGGTCTGCCGTATAGTTAGGCACCTTGCGCAGACCTTTGAAGTCCTTGGGTAACCTTACGCTTCGTAAAGCAGGAACAAGACACTGTACTCCAAAAGAACTCGCCGTGACTCCCGTCTCTGCTGTGGTTGGGTGAACCGGTGTCGTTTGACGGATATCCTCGCGGGCAGTAGGTCTGGCCCGGTTCATCGCCTCCTGGGCGTGCACCTCTGCTCCTGCCGGATTATCTTGCCTGTGATGGTGACATCTCCGCTCGCAGCTGGACACTTCTGGTTCATCCCAACGCCTAGTGTAACTCCTGCTGTGGCGGGGTGTTGAATGAATTCTCTCTCTGTTGTAAGAATACGCCTGCTGCTGTGTCAACGCTGTGTCCAGCAATTCCTTGACCCTGCGCGCTTCCATCGCCACGGGGGATGTCCCCTCAATGGGTAAAGCGGCCAGTCGTGAAGCGGCGGTGACAATGTTATCCAATGGGTTTGAATAATGGCCAGGAGGTGTGGGGATGTGCGGCGTGGGAACAACCTGACGATTTTGCTCCGTGGTCGGCTGTTGAACCGGCGCGCCTGCTCCTGGGACTCCTCTCCGGTTTACTTCTAGGTTATTGCTGGCTCCCGCTCCTGGTGTGCCAAAGAGATTCATCGCCTCATAGACCGGCGGTAGACGTGTCTGATATCTTCTGTTCCTTACCTCCTGCGCAGAGGCCTGATCAATCCTGAGCCGGAAAGCTTGGGAATCCAGCTCTGCTTGCCTCGTCACCATCATGGCTTTCTCTGCATCCAGATCCCGTTTGGCTTGCTCAATCCGGCCCTTCAGCTGGAGGATCTCCGCATCATGCTGCGCCTTGTTGGCAGGAGCTACTTCTGCTATCGCGCGTGCTATCAACTCCTCGACCAAGGTGGATAGAGCGTAAGAGGGTGAGGGGTTTTGGTTGCTCGCCCCCGCACCAGCCACCTCCGCTATGAACGCCCCAGTCACCGTGGGCTGCTGCATAGGCTGTGATCTGGCCATGAAGACAGCCACCCGGTTTGGCGGATCGAAGGGGTCCGGAATATTGTCACCATCGGACATACCCCCGGATCGGCCGTCCCGCAACTAATACAGAGATTCGGTCTCTCAGGATGAAGATTCATCGTCAGAGTAGACAACTGTCTCGCCACCAGAATCCGATCCGTCCTCGGCTTGGAATCCATGCACTCCTCCAACGAAAACACGCTTCCTGGCGGGCTGAATCTAGGCCGATCTCGCACGCTGAGCCGGCTCGACGATGTTGGGGAAGATGTCCAGCTCAGGTCCCGGTTCGCCAATCTTGCCAATGAAGACGTGGATGCCGCCGAAGGGGACTCGGTACCCGTATTCGATTGAATCGGCCTCGGGGCCCCAGCCTGCGTCGTCGATGTAGATCCGGCCGCGGCGACTCTTGGTCATTCGGCCAACCGCGTAACCCTTGAGTCCTGCAAAGCTTCCCTTCAAGAACTCGAAACCATCGTGCGATCGCCCCACGATGGGCGCCAACTGTCGTGGAATTAGCACGGCAGATGTCCGGTTTAGAGGACTTAGGTGTGGAGCCATCGCGCGGGCTAGCTTGAAGAGGTTAAAGCACACAAAGAACACAAAGGGTTTATACTAGTTCGGCCCCTTCGATGAAGGTAAAACCCTGGGTCTAGTTTGGTTTGGTATTGCTTGGGCGTCGATGAACAGGGAGCAGATTGCTTGCCTGAGTCTCGACGGGTTGTTGCTTGTCCTTCAACCGTCGTCGGGTCATCCCTTTATATAGGAGGCAACGCCCGGTCCGGTTTACAGAGTACCGAGGCCGGCTCATAATCGTGTCCTCCTCGGTCTCTACTCTTTCTACCTTATACCTCAAGTTACATGATAGGACGGTTCATAAACCGTAAACTTTACATATGGGCCTTAAGTCTTCCACGGGCCGTAACCTCTAACTCATAACCTAGCGGGCTTATGATAACACAAATATAATCCGGATCTTCCTAGCCGGTTTATACCTGCTAGTAATATCCCTGACACCTACCATAATCTCTTTGCTTGTTCTCCGCTATTAGTGACTTTGGAGTGACTCTTTGTTGCATGTTGAGGGCTAGTAATATGATCCAATTATGTTATCCTTGTTGAGAGAACTTGCACTAGTGAAAGTATGAACCCTAGTCCTTGCCTACTATCATTGAAACACCGTTTATGGTCACGTTTACCACTTGCTACCTTGCTGTTTTTATATTTTCAGTTTACAAAAACCTCTATCTACCATCCATATTGCACTTGTATCACCATCTCTTCGCCGAACTAGTGCACCTATACAATTTACCATTGTATTGGGTGAGTTGGGGACACAAGAGACTCTTTGTTATTTGGTTGCAGGGTTGCTTGAGAGAGACCATCTTCATCCTACACCTCCCACGGACTGATAAACCTTAGGTCATTCACTTGAGGGAAATTTGCTACTGTCCTACAAACCTCTTCACTTGGAGGCCCAACAACGTCTACAAGAAGAAGGGTGCGTAGTAGACATCAAGGGGGTTGCTTATATAGCATCCGGGCCAGCGAGCGGCCGACATGCGTGTGTACGCATAGCGAGAGGGGGCGAAATGCATGGCGCGGCGCGCCTTCACTGCGCCGCCCATGAGGAATCAATGGAACGCTGGTCGGCGGCAGCCTTCGCATTTATTTCTGCGGGAACCGAGGCGATGAGGACGACGATCGTGCACAGTCGCTGACTCGACGGGTCCATGCTACTTCTTGAGCTTGCATTGCTTTTTTCCATTTAAGAGAAAAGGGTGATACAGCAAAGTAGAGATAAGTATTTTCCTCAGTTGAGAACCAACGTATCAATCCAGTAGGAGGTACAAGCAAGTCTCCAGTATATGCACCTGTACAAACTAACAAACACTTGCACACAACGCGGAAAAGGGGTTGTCAATCCCTTCAACGTCACGAACAAGATTGAGATCTGTTAGAGATAGATTTAAAACTAAAGTAAAAAGCTAAATAAAGTAAATACAATATAATTGCAAAAAGATATTTTTGGGTTTTTGGTTTTATAGATATGAAAATATAAGATGGAAAATAGACCCGGGGGCCATAGGTTTCACTAGAGACTTCTCTCTTGAATAAACATACGGTGGGTGAACAAATTATTGTCGAGCAATTGATAGAAAAGCGCAAAGTTATGACGATATATAAGGCAATGATCATGAATATAGGCATCACGTCCGTGACCAGTAGACTGACTCCTGTCTGCATCTACTATTATTACTCCACACGTCGACCGCTATCCAGCATGCACCTAGAGTACTATGTTCATAAGAAGAGAGTAACACCTTAAGCAAGATGACATGATGTAGAGGGATAAACTCAAGCAATATGATATAAACTCCATCTTTTTATCCTAGATGGCAACAATGCAATATGTGCCTCGCTACCCCTTCTGTCACTTGATGAGGACACCACAAGATTGAATCCAAAACTAAGCACCTCTCCCATTGCAAGAACTGCCAATCTAGTTGGCCAAACCAAACCAATAATTTAAAGAGAAATACAAAGATATCAAATGATGCTTATAAGAATTCAGAGAAGACTCAAATAATATTCATAGATAATCTGATCATAAATCTGCAATTCATCGGATCTTGACAAACACACCGCAAAAGAAGACTACATCGAATAGATCTCGAAGAACATCGAGGAGAACATTGTATTGAAGATCAAAGAGAGAGAAGAAGCCATCTAGCTACTAGCTATGTACCCATAGGTCTTTGGTAAAGTACTCACGCATCATCGAAGGGGCAGTAAGGTTGATGTAGAAGCCCTCCGTGATCGAATTCCCCTCCGGCAGAGTACCGGAAAAGGCCTCCAGATGGGATCTCACGAGGTCAAAGGCTTGCGCCGGCGGAAAAGTGTTTTCGTTGCTCCCTCTAGGGTTTCTGGAATATTTGAGAATATATAGGGCAAAGAGGTGGTGCAGGAGAGTCACGGGGGGGGG
>LR738709.1:449262270-449317660 GCA_902687465.1 Secale cereale
GGGGGGGGGGGGGGGGGGGAGAGCGTCACAAGCCCAGGGGCGCCCCCCTAGGGCGTGCCCCTACAGCTTGTGGCCACCCCGTGGCTTCCCTGGCCCCTACTCCAAGTCACGTAGGTGTGTTTCTATCAAATGTGTCCAGAAAAAATCATTGTGAAAATTTTATTTCGTTTGGACTCCGTTTGATATTCCTTTTCTGTGAAGCTCAAAAACAAGGAAAAACATAAACTGGCAGTTGCCTCTAGGTAAATAAGTTTGTCCCAAAAATATTATAAAATAGCATATTAATGCATATAAAACATCCAAAGTTGATAATATAATAGCATGGAACAATAAAAAATTATAGATATGTTGGTGACGTATCAAGCATCCCCAATCTTAATTCCTGCTTATCCTCGAGTAGGTAAATGATAAAAATAGAATTTTTATGTGGAATGCTACCTAACATAAGCAATGTGTTTCTTCTTATTTTGGCATGAATGTTCAGATCCATATGATTCAAAACAAAAGTTCATTGATATCAAAATAATAATACTTCAAGCATAGTAGAAAGAAAATTATAAAGCTTCAAAATTAACATGACTAATAAAAGTTATTCCTACAAAATCATATAGTCTTGTTATGCTCCCTCTTCGTAACACAAAGTATAAATCATGCCCACCCTGGTGTTAGCCAAGGAATTGTATTCATACTTCTACATTCTTAAAACTTTTCAACTCTTCACGCAATACATGAGCGTGAGCCATGGACATATCACTATAGGTAGAATAGAAGGTGATAGTAGACAAAAGTAGGGAGAAAGTCTCACATCAACTAGGAAAATCAACAGACTATGGAGATGTCCATCGGTTGGTACCAATGTGAGTGAGTAGGGATTGCCATGTAACGAATGCACTAGAACTATAAATGTAGGAAAGCTCAAAATAAAACTAAGTGGGTGTGCATCCAACTTGCTTGCTCATGAAGACCTAGGGCGTTTGAGGAAGCCCGTCGTTGATATATACAAGCCAAGTTCTATAACGAAAATTTCTCACTAGTAATATATGAAAGTGTCAAAATAGAAGACTGCTACTTCTCGAGCTTGTGTTGTATTCCCTCGAAGAGGAAAGGGAGATGCAGCACAGTAGTGTAAGTATTTCCCTTAGTTTTTGAGAACCAAGGTATCAATCCAGTAGAAGACCACGCGCGAGTCCCTCGCACCTGCACAAACAAATAAGAACTTAGCAGCCAACACGATAAGGGGTTGTCAATCCCTTTACGGTCACTTAAGAAAGTGAGATCTGATAGAGATGATAGTTTGATATTTTTGGTATATTTGATTATAAGAACAGAAAGTAAAAGCGGAAAAGTAAATTAGATTGTAGATTGATATGTTGAGAATAGACCCGGGGGCCATAGTGTTCTCTAGTGGCTTCTCTCATGATAGCGATATTCTACGGTGGGTAAACAAATTATTGTCGAGCCATTGATAGAAAAGCGAATAATTATGAGACTATCTAGGCATGATCATTATATATAGGCATCACGTCTGAGACAAGTAGACCGAAACGATTCTGCATCTACTACTATTACTCCACACATCGACCGCTATCCATCATGCATCTAGTGTATTAAGCTCATAAGAACAGAGTAACGCCTTAAGCAAGATGACATGATGTAGAGGGATAAACTCAAACTTAGTGATATAAACCCCATCTTTTTATCCTCGATGGCAACAATACAATACGTGCCTTGCTGCCCCTACTGTCACTGGGAAAGGACACCGCAAGATTGAACCCAAAGCCAAGCACTTCTCCCATTGCAAGAACTATAGATCTAGTAGGCCAAACCAAACCGATAATTCGAAGAGACTTGCAAGGATATTATAATCATACATAAAGAGTTCAGAGAAGAACCAAATATTTCTCATAGATAATCTTGATCATAAACCCACAATTCATCGGATCTCGACAAACACACCGCAAAAAGAGATTACATCGAATAGATCTCCTCGAAGACCGAGGAGAACTTTGTATTGAGATCCAAAGAGAGAGAAAAAGCCATCTAGATACTAGCTATGGACCTGAAGGTCTGTGGTAAACTGCTCACAACTCATGGTGAGGCGATGATGATGATGTAGAAGCACTCCGTGGAAGATCCCCCCCTCCGACGGAGCTCCAGAACAGGCCCCAAGATGGGATCTCACGGGAACAGAAGGTTACGGCGGTGGAACTTGGGTTTTCTCTGTTGTTCTGATAGTTTGGGGGTACGTAGGTATATATAGGAGGAAGGAGGACACGGGAGGCGAGAAGGGGTGACCACGAGGCAGGGGGCACGCCCTGTAGGGGGGCGCCCCCCACCCTCGTGGGCGCCACCTCAGCCCTATTCCGTGGTTCTCAAGTCTCCCGTGCGTGATTTTCTCCAAAAATATCTTTCCCAAAGGTTTCATTCCGTTTGGACTCCGTTTGATATTCCTTTTCTGTATAACCCTGAAACATGCAAAAAACAGCAATCTGGACTGGCCCTTTGGGTTTGTAGGTTAGTCCCAAAAATAATATAAAGGTGTATAACAAAGCCCATTAAACATCCAAAACATCATAAATAATAGCATGGAACAATAAAAAAATATGGATACGTTGGAGACGTATCAAGCATCCCCAAGCTTAATTCCTGCTCGTCCTCGAGTAGGTAAATGATAAAAATAGAATTTTTGATGTGGAATGCTAACCAACATATTTTTTCAATGTAATTCTCTTAATTGTGGCGTGAATGTTCAGATCTGAAAGATTCAAGACAAAAATCTATATTGACATAAGAAATAATAATACTTCAAGCATACTGTCAAAGCAATCATGTCTTCTCTAAATACTATGGCTAAAGAAAGTTATCCCTACAAAATCATATGGTCTAGCTATGCTCCCTCTTCATCACACAAAATATTCATATCATGCACAACCCCGATTTCAGCCAATCACTTGTTTTCATACTCTATTCTTTCAAACCTTTCAATTTTCACGCAATACATGAGCGTGAGCCATGGACATAGCACTATGGGTGGAATAGAGAGGTGGTTGTGGAGAAGACAAAAAGGAGGGAGATAGTCTCACATCGACTAGGCGTATCAACTGGCTATGGAGATGCTGATGGGCCTCGAACCCCTCGTTGGTTACCCCAAGTGGAAGGTGTAAGATGCAGTAAGTAGAAGTGTTTTCCCTTAGCAAAGATGCCAAGGATCGAATCCCCAGAGACTCCTAGGTTCAACAGGTAGGTGTCAACTGCTAACGGCGCAATTAGCAATCAACGTGGACATGCACACAGATACAAATAACTTTGCTCCCAACGAGTACAGAGAGGTTGTCAATCTCTCCGGCCTTGTAGTTCACAAAGGGTTAAAAGCAATATGATAGTAGTGATAGATAGTGTTTTGCAATAGTAAATAAAATAGCGAAAAGTAAATAGTGTATGTGATCAATGATGGTAATATGGACCGGAGTCTCATGATGTTCACTAGTGATGTCTCTCTCCCAAAAGACAATAAAACAGCTATGTGAGGTAAACAAATTACAGCTGGGCAATTGACAGGACCACGAACGCAAACCAATGCTGACTACATTGCAAGAAAGGTTGAGGTTCAAAGCATGGGCGGTACGCCAAAGTAAGTAGACCGAAATCCATCAATATCTACTACTAATCATCCACCTTGAGATATCTATCCAGAACATCTCGCTGGTATTAAGTTGCGAGTCCCACCCATAGTGTAAACTCAATGCAACAGACAACTGCATTAAAAGAACTTTGCGTAAAGTAAACAATCCTTGCACCCGCGGGCACAAGCACCGTTGTTTTCCCCCTTGTGGCAACAGCACATCCCCTAGACTCATGTTTCTGTCACTCAAGCTAGTCATCGAGGGGCATGAACCCACAACCGAGCATAACGTTCCCTCTTGGAGTCACTACCTATTACTCGGCCAAAGCAATAAATAACAACGGAGAACATGCAAGAATTACTTATGAACTAAAATATAAAAGAGGTGAATCAAATATATTACTCAAGATCAATCTGAACATAATCTCATAATCCATCGGATCCCAGCAAACTCAACATAGCAACAGCATAAGGATTACATAGGTGCCTCGATCATGTAGGGCAGCTCACGAGGACTAATTAGTGAAGCACAAGAACGGGAGGAGAACATCACATAGCTACTGGTCATGGACTCATGGTCCAAGGGAGACTACTCATGAGTCATCCGGGAGGCGTCCATGGTGGTGGAGAAGCTCCCGGTGGTGATCCTCCCCTCCGGCAGGGTGCCGGGAAGAGTTCTCCTGGTGCTCCCGATCTTGGAAGCGGCGGCGGCGGCGGAACAGAGATGGGATCGCGAAAAGAAGTCCTGTTCTGAGGGTTTCGGGGAACCCTTTAAATATATGCCAAAGTAGGGCACCGGGGGAGCCTCGGGGGGCCCAGGCGCCCCCCCGGCGCGGCCCAGTGGGGGGGCGGGCGCCCACAGGGCGCCTGGAGCCCCTGTGGCCCCCCTAGGCTGCCCTTCGGACGCAGTGTTGTTTCCGGTTCGCTGATTTTTTATATAATTTTTCTGGGCAGTTCTCGAAACGTGAAAACCTGAAATACAAAAACAGCCGAAAACAGAAACTGGCACTGGGGTGCACTGGATTAGTAAGTTAGTCCAAATATGATCAAAAGTGTATGGAAGTGTATGAATATCATAGCAATATCACCCAAAAGTGGCATGTAGCAAGCAGAAATTATAGATACGTTTTGGACGTATCAGATGCCCATCAATAGATATCAATGTGAGTGAGTAGGGATTTCCATGCAACGGATGCACTAGAGCTAGAAATATATGAAAGCTCAACAAAACAAACTAAGTGGGTGTGCATCCAACTTGCTTGCTCATGAAGACCTAGGGAATTTGAGGAAGCCCATCGTTGCAATATACAAGCCAAGTTCTATAATGAAAATTCCCACTAGTATATGAAAGTGACTAAACATGAGACTCTCTATCATGAAGAACATGGTGCTACTTTAAAGCACAAGTGTGGAAAAAGATAGTAGCAATTGTCCCTTCTCTCTTTTCTCTCGTTTTTTTGGAGGGGCTTTCTCTTTTTTTTAGCCCCTCTCTATTTTTTTTGGCCATCTCTTTTTTTATTGGCCTTTCCTCACATGGGACAATGCTCTAATAATGATGATCATCACACTTTTATTGATTTACAACTCAATATTACAACTCGATACTAGAACCAAGTATGACTCTATATGAATGCCTCCGGCGGTGTACCGGGATGTGCAATGAATCAAGTGTGACATGTATGAAAAATTATGCATGGTGGCTTTGCCACAAATACGATGTCAACTACTTGATCATGCAATGGCAATATGCAGTATGAAGTGTGTCATATGAACGGAACGGTGGAAAGTTGCATGGCAATATATCTCGGAATGGCTATGGAAATGTCATGATAGGTAGGTATGGTGGCTGTTTTGAGGAATATATATGGTGTCTGTTTTGAGGAAGGATATATAGTGGGTGTATGGTACTGGCGAAAGTTGCACGGTACAAGAGAGGCTAGCAATGGTGGAAGGGTGAGAGTGCATAATATCCATGGACTCAACATTAGTCATAAATAACTCATATACTTATTGCAAAAATCTACGAGTCATCAAAACAAAGCAATCAACACATGCTCCTAGGGGGGAGGTTGGTAGGAGTTAACCATCGCGCGCCCCCGACCTCCTCACAAAGGTTGACACTTTACAAATACCTCATGCTCTAACTTCGTCACATAGCGGTTCACCATACGTGCATGCCTCATGCATCGAATACTAATAGTGCTCGCACCTTGTCCTAATTAGCTCGGATCCCCATGGGTTATCATTGCATTGCATATGTTTTAACCAAGTGTCACAAAGGGCTACCTCTATGCCACCTGTACAAAGGTCCAAGGAGATAGATCGCATTTGATTTCTCATTTTTGATAGATCTCAACTTGAGGACATCCATACCGGGACAACATAGAAAATAGATGATGGACTCCTCTTTAATGAATAAGCATATTCTCATGAGAGATTGAGGATTAAGGTCCAAGCTAAAACTTCCACCATGATGCATGGCTTTGGTTGGCGGCCCAATGTTCTTCTCTAACAATATGCATGGTTATTCAACCCACGGTAAATCACCCTTACTTCAGACAAGACGAACATGCATAGCAACTCACATGATATTCAACAAAAGTGTGACACTTGATGGCGTCCCCAGAAACATGGTTACCGCTCAGCAAGCAACTCATAAGAAATAAGATACATAGGCAACATATTGTTTACCACAATAGTTTTTAGGCTACTTTCCCATGGGCTATATATTGCATGGTTGATTTGCTTAGTGCAGGTGTAGGTTAGCAAAAGACTGGGAGCGACCAACTAAGAGAGCAATGATGGTCATAATAATGCAGAGCGACAAAGCAATATTGAATCAGGCATGGTAGTTATATCGCTACTCAGAAACAAAAGATCATCAAGGCTTGACAGACTTTCTTTACAGTCTTGAATATGCGTGAGCATATGCCAAGTCAATCAAAATAAATTCTAGAAGGAAGATATTACTAAACCATACCACATCATAGGCAAACAAACCAAGTTGGTACTCCAATAACGCATTGGGAACCCCCCCCCCCCCAGCTATTTGAGATTAACCATAAGAAAACCTGAACTACTAAGCACTATCATGAAAGTAGCATCTTTATCATAGACACATTAACCCGTGCAACGGAAGCAAACTCTCTTAATAAGGTGAGCATGGTAATTAAAGAGAGTTCAAGCAACCAACTAAACAAAAGCTCTTTGAAAAGATAAGCATGAATACTAAGAGCAGAGCACGATAGTAGCTATTAAAAGACAAAGAACACACACAGCATAGATAAACATGAAAATTCTATGTAATGTTCTAGGTAGAAGTGAAGCGTGTTTCTCTCCCACATAAAGGAATGCTGGGTTCCGACTCGTTATGAAAAACTAAAAAGAAAACTAGAAGCAAGACGCTCCAAGCATAGCACATAACACATGAAGTGATAAAAATATAGCGGAACGAAAGACGAACTGATAATGTTGATGGAGAAGGGGATGCACGGGGGCATCCCCAAGCTTAGACGCTTGAGTTTCCTTGAATATTTCTTGGGGGTGCACGGGGGCATCCCCAAGCTTGAGCGCTTGACACTCCTGAATCTTTTTATCATCTTCCCTCGCACACTTGAAAACTCCCTTCATACATAACTCATCATAATCTGATTATCGAGGTTAGTACCCTTAATAAAATAATTATACCTTGCTGGAAATAAGGATATTCTTGAAGTTCTACTGTTTCTCAAGATTGCCAAAAGGTTTTTGCAAAGAAAAAGCAAGTTCTCAATTTGCAAAGTGAAGGTAAGGCAAAACAGGACAGAATCTGTGAAAAACAGAAAAGCAGGCAGTAATTGACCTGTTCGGGATACTTCTGCAACTCAAATCAAAAAACTCAGAACTGACGCACGAAATAAAATTATATAGAGAACGCTGTCGAAAAAATTCAGACCAAAAAGATGATCTGGTGATTTTATATGAATTTTTCTATCCAAGGACAGAATCTGTTTCCTGGACAGCACCTCACAACTTTTGATCTTTGTAGCAATCAGAGGCTATACTTGGCACAAATATGAAAAGTAAAGATACAATGATGATGCTACAGCAGTAAACAACATCAAGACACAACAAAAACAAAATTTTTATTCATGTGGGCTGCCTCCCAAAAGCGCTTTCTTTTATGCCTTTAAGCTAGGCATAATGCATAGATCATGTTTTATCAAGAGTAAAAGAATAACTAGCCCGTACAACGGACTCAAAAGGTAACTTGACCTTCTTACGAGGGAAGTGTTCCATCCCTTTCTTGAGAGGAAACTGAAATTTTATATTACCCTCTTTCATGTCAATGACAGCACCAACGGTGCGCAAAAAGGGACGTCCCAAAATAATTGGACATGAAAGATCACATTCAATATCCATAATAGTGAAATCAACGGGCACATAATTATCATTGACAACAATAAGAACATCGTCAATCCTCCCCAAAGGTTTCTTTATGGAAGAATCAACGAGACGAACACCAAAAGAATAAGAATCATAAGGTTTCAATTTAAGCATATCATATATCCTTTTGGGCATAACAGAGGTACTAGCACCAACATCACATAATGCATAACAAGAGAAGTCATTCAAATTAATTTTTATCATAGGATCCCAACCATCTTCTAGCTTTCTAGGTATGGAGGCTTCTACTCTAAGTTTCTCCTCCCTAGCTTTGATGAGAGCATTAGTGATATGCTCTGTGAAGGCAAGGTTAAGCGTGCTAGTGCGGGGATCTCTAGACATCTTGTGAAGGAAATCAATAACTTCTGTAAGAGTGCAATTATCAAAATCAAGGTCACGAGCATCAAGTAAAGTGGTAGTGGTGTCCTTAAGGCTCACCTGTTTGGTAGTTTCTATAGCATCACCATTAATAGGTCCATTGGGACCAGGAGTACATTGGGTGCTAAGAGTGTGAACATCCTCAATAACTTGGATAGTAGCAACAGTGTGGTGGGTAGGAAGGCTCTTAATTCTTTCCTCTTCCTCCCTTTCTCTAGCCCATCTTTGTTTTAGCTTAGCCATCATCCTAATATTTTCATTAATTTGCACTTGTGTAGCATTAATAGGGATGACTTCCCTCTCCTTAAGAGGAGAAGTTTCAATTTTTAGCAATTTTACCTCATTGGCTAAGTGGTCTACCTTGAAAGAAAGATCATCTAGTTTATGTAGTTTCTCTTCTACATTCTTATTAAAGGCTTTTTGGGTAGTGATGAAATCTCTAAGCATAGTCTCTAGTTCAGTATTGGAGTTCTTGGTACTAGGATAAGCATTGTTGTTCCCATAAGAGTTAGAGGGGAACGGTCTAGAATTGTTACCAAAGTTACTCCTATAAGCATTGTTGTTGAAATTGTTTCTAGAGATAAAGTTAACATCTACTTGTTCTTGACCAATCAAAGAATTTAAAGGAACATCACGAGGATCAACAGTAGATTGCTTCGAAAGTAGAGACATAATCAAGTCAACTTTTTCATTGAGGGAGGAAATCTCCTCGACAGAGTTTACCTTCCTACCTGTTGGAGCGCGTTCGGTGTGCCATTGGGAATAGTTGGTCATCATCTCATCGAGAAGCTTAGTGGCAGCACCAAGTGTAGTTGACATAAAGGTTCCTCCCGCGGCCGAATCCAACAAGTTCCGCGAGGTAAAGTTCAAGCCTGCATAAAAAGTTTGGATTACCATCCAAGTAGTCAAACCGTGAGTAGGCCAGTTCTTGATAAGAGACTTCATACGTTCCCAAGCTTGGGCAACGTGTTCATTATCCAATTGTTTAAAATTCATTATGTTACTTCTAAGTTGGATAATTTTAGCAGGTGGATAGTATTTTCCGATAAAAGCATCTTTGCACTTGTCCCATGAATCTATGCTATTTCTAGGCAAAGACTGAAACCAAATTGTAGCTCCTCCTCTCAAAGAGAAAGGAAAAAAGCTTAAGCTTAACAATATTACCATCTATTTCTTGGTACTTTTGCATATCACAAAGTTCAACAAAATTGTTCAAGTGTAAAGCAGCATCATCTCCAGCACCGGAGAATTGTTCTTTCATGACTAAGTTAAGTAAAGCAGGTTTAATTTCATATGAAGGTGCTGAAGTGGCAGGTGTAGTGATAGGTGTGCTGATAAAGTCATCGTTGTTGTGACTAGTGAAGTCACACAGCTTGGTGTTCTCGGTGGAACCCATAGTAGCAAGCAAGCAAGATAACTATTTTTGTGATTTTCGATAAAAAGGAACTAAAGCAAATATGAAAGGTAAACTAACAAGACTAAAAAGCAAAGGTAAAAGATAGCATGCAACTCCCCTATCGTGAAGAGTGGAGTCCCCGGCAACGGCGCCAGAAAATACTCCTTGATGGGCCTCGAACCCCTCGTTGGTTACCCCAAGTGGAAGGTGTAAGATGCAGTAAGTAGAAGTGTTTTCCCTTAGCAAAGATGCCAAGGATCGAATCCCCAGAGACTCCTAGGTTCAACAGGTAGGTGTCAACTGCTAACGGCGCAATTAGCAATCAACGTGGACCTGCACACAGATACAAATAACTTTGCTCCCAACGAGTACAAAGAGGTTGTCAGTCTCTCCGGCCTTGTAGTTCACAAAGGGTTAAAAGCAATATGATAGTAGTGATAGATAGTGTTTTGCAATAGTAAATAAAATAGCGAAAAGTAAATAGTGTATGTGATCAATGATGGTAATATGGACCGGAGTCTCATGATGTTCACTAGTGATGTCTCTCTCCCAAAAGACGATAAAACAGCTATGTGAGGTAAACAAATTACAGCTGGGCAATTGACAGGACCACGAACGCAAACCAATGCTGACTACATTGCAGGAAAGGTTGAGGTTCAAAGCATGGGCGGTACGCCAAAGTAAGTAGACCGAAATCCATCAATATCTACTACTAATCATCCACCTTGAGATATCTATCCAGAACATCTCGCTGGTATTAAGTTGCGAGTCCCACCCATAGTGTAAACTCAATGCAACAGACAACTGCATTAAAAGAACTTTGCGTAAAGTAAACAATCCTTGCACCCGCGGGCACAAGCACCGTTGTTTTCCCCCTTGTGGCAACAGCACATCCCCTAGACTCATGTTTCTGTCACTCAAGCTAGTCATCGAGGGGCATGAACCCACAATCGAGCATAACGTTCCCTCTTGGAGTCACTACCTACTACTTGGCCAAAGCAATAAATAACAACGGAGAACATGCAAGAATTACTTATGAACTAAAATATAAAAGAGGTGAATCAAATATATTACTCAAGATCAGTCTGAACATAATCTCATAATCCATCGGATCCCAGCAAACTCAACATAGCAACAGCATAAGGATTACATAGGTGCCTCGATCATGTAGGGCAGCTCACGAGGACTAATTAGTGAAGCACAAGAACGGGAGGAGAACATCACATAGCTACTGGTCATGGACTCATGGTCCAAGGGAGACTACTCACGAGTCATCCGGGAGGCGTCCATGGTGGTGGAGAAGCTCCCGGCGGTGATCCTCCCCTCCGGCAGGGTGCCGGGAAGAGTTCTCCTGGTGCTCCCGATCTTGGAAGCGGCGGCGGCGGCGGAACAGAGATGGGATCGCGAAAAGAAGTCCTGTTCTGAGGGTTTTGGGGAACCCTTTAAATATATGCAAAAGTAGGGCAACGGGGGAGCCTCGGGGGGCCCAGGCGCCCCCTCGGCGCGGCCCAGTGGGGGGGGGGCGCCCACAGGGCGCCTGGAGCCCCTGTGCCCCCCCAGGCTGCCCTTCGGACGCAGTGTTGTTTCCGGTTCGCTGATTTTTTATATAATTTTTCTGGATTTTTCTGGGCAGTTCTCGAAACGTGAAAACCTGAAATACAAAACAGCCGAAAACAGAAACTGGCACTGGGGTGCACTGGATTAGTAAGTTAGTTCAAATATGATCAAAAGTGTATGGAAGTGTATGAATATCATAGCAATATCACCCAAAAGTGGCATGGAGCAAGCAGAAATTATAGATACGTTTTGGACGTATCAGATGCCCATAAATAGATATCAATGTGAGTGAGTAGGGATTGCCATGCAACGGATGCACTAGAGCTAAAAATATATGAAAGCTCAACAAAACAAACTAAGTGGGTGTGCATCCAACTTGCTTGCTCATGAAGACCTAGGGCATTTGAGGAAGCCCATCGTTGCAATATACAAGCCAAGTTCTATAATGAAAATTCCCACTAGTATATGAAAGTGACTAAACATGAGACTCTCTATCATGAAGAACATGGTGCTACTTTGAAGCACTAGTGTGGAAAAGGATAGTAGCAATTGTCCCTTCTCTCTTTTCTCTCATTTTTTTGGAGGGGCTTTCTCTTTTTTTTAGTCCCTCTCTATTTTTTTTGGCCATCTCTTTTTTTATTGGCCTTTCCTCACATGGGACAATGCTCTAATAATGATGATCATCACACTTTTATTGATTTACAACTCAATATTACAACTCGATACTAGAACCAAGTATGACTCTATATGAATGCCTTCGGCGGTGTACCGGGATGTACAATGAATCAAGTGTGACATGTATGAAAAATTATGCATGGTGGCTTTGCCACAAATACAATGTCAACTACTTGATCATGCAATGACAATATGACAGTATGAAGCGTGTCATATGAACGGAACGGTGGAAAGTTGCATGGCAATATATCTCGGAATGGCTATGGAAATGTCATGATAGGTAGGTATGGTGGCTGTTTTGAGGAATATATATGGTGTCTGTTTTGAGGAAGGATATATAGTGGGTGTATGGTACCGGCGAAAGTTGCACGGTACAAGAGAGGCTAGCAATGGTGGAAGGGTGAGAGTGCGTAATATCCATGGACTCAACATTAGTCATAAATAACTCATATACTTATTGCAAAAATCTACGAGTCATCAAAACAAAGCAATCAACGCATGCTCCTAGGGGGGAGGTTGGTAGGAGTTAACCATCGCGCGCCCCCGACCTCCACACAAAGGTTGACACTTTACAAATACCTCATGCTCTAACTTCGTCACATAGCGGTTCACCATACGTGCATGCTACGGGAATCACTAACATTAACACAAGTATTTCTCAATTTTATGATAACTACACTAGAATGACTCTAATATCACTATCCTCATATCTCAAAACAATTATCAAGCATCCAACTTCTCCTCATATTCAATGCACTTAGCATGAAAGTTTTTACTACATTGATATTGGATGTCTATCATGTGAAGACTGGTTTTATAGCCTAAGCACACTACCATGCTGTTTTAATAGAATCTCAAATGGATATAAGTGAGGCATGAGAGTTCAACAATTTCTTCAAAATAATATCACCATCGTGCTCTAAAAGATATAAGTGAAGCACTAGAGCAAAAACTATTCAACTCAAAAGATATAAGTGAAGCACATAGAGTGTTCTATCAATTCCTAGGCCATATTTAAATCTCTCAAATAGGTGTGTCCAGCAAGGATGATTGTGGCAAACTAACAAGCAAATACTCAAATTATACAAGACGCTCCAAGTAAAACACATATAATGTGGTGAATAAAAATATAGCTCCGAGTATAGTTAACGATGGATGAAGACGAAATAGGGGATGCCTTCCCGGGGCATCCCCAATCTTAGCATTTTGGTTGTCCTTGGGTTTTAACTTGGGGTGCCATGGGCATACCCAAGCTTAGGGTCTTGCCACTCTTTGTTCCATAGTCCATCAAAGCAATACTCAAAACTTGAAAACTTCACAACACAAAACTTAGACAAATATCTCGTGAGCTCCGTTAGTATAAGAAAGCAAACCACCACTCAAAGGTACTGCAATGAATTCATTCTTTGTTTATATTGGTGTTAAACCTACTGTATTACAACTTCTCTATGGTTCATACTTCCCAATACTACTCATAGATGCATTGAAATAAGCAAACAACACACGAAAAACAGAACACTCTGTAGTAATCTGCAGTTTTCGCATACTTCTGTAACTCCAAAAAATGCAAACTAAATTGGTAAACGTGAGGAATTTGTCTATTAATCATCTGCAAAAAGAATCAACTAAATATCACGCTCCAGTAAAATCTGGTGATCTTTCTAGCGAGCGCTAACGATTCTGTTTTTCACAGCAAGATCACATAAACTTCACACAAGTCTTCCCAAAGGTTCTACTTGGCACAAACACTAAACAAAACACAAAACCACATCTAAACAGAAGCTAGATGCAATATTTATTCCTAAACAGAAGCAAAAACAAAAATATAAAATTGGGTTGCTGTTGTAGGGTGAAACCCTAGGGCGATCTTTTCACACTTGGAGGGGGGGAAAAGAGGAAAAACACACAAGAACACAAGACACAAATCTCTCAAAACAAACCCAATATCACATCCACTAGAGTAGCATACAAAGGATCCACAAGATCACAAGATCAATCCAAGGAAACAAGCACAAAGGTAAGGTTCTTCCCACTCCTAGAGGAGGTGAGGTCTTGCAATCCAAGAGGATTCTTCTCCCTTGGGACGTCTTGCAATCCACGAGGATTCTTCTCCCTTGGGAGGTCTTGATCTCCTAGAGGAGGGGATACAAGGAGCAAAGCTCTCAAGGTCTCTCAATATCTTTGCTAACCCTCAAAAGATGTGGAGGAGGTCTATTTATAGTCTGTGCTACGAAGGGGTAAGAGGGGAAAGGGGGTACATGGCCAAAGGCCGAAGGCTGCGCGCAGGCAGGGCAGTAGTACCGCCTAAGGAGCGGTAGTACCGCTTGTTGGCAGGAGCGGTAGTACCGCTTTGAGTGGCGGTAGTACCGCTCGTTCCGGGTTGAGCAGGTCTTCACTCGTTTCCACGCGATCCGGACGGAACAGGTCCTTCTTTGCTCCTCCGTGATCATCTCCTTGGTAGCTGAGAATGCACAACATCTCCTTGTGAGGTAGAACCCAATCCTCATGCGAATCCAAACGAAACTCAAAGAGGAGAGAATTCACCTCATCCTCGATAGCGCGTGTACGTGCTCTAGTCATTGGTCCCTTGCGTGCTTGTGCCGATGACGGAGTGTCCATGGGGATGCTTGCCGGATGCTCCGCATCATCTCCCCCCCCCCCTTTTGGGGAAGATCCGTCCACGGATCGTGGTCTTCATCACCATGGTACTTGGCCAAGTCTTGGACGTTGAAGATGTCGCTGACATTGTACTTGTCACGGGGGATGTCGATCTTGTAAGCGTTGTCGTTGTAGCGTGCTAGCACCTTGAATGGTCCGTCGGCGCGTGGAAGAAGCTTGGATTTGCGTTCCTTGGGGAAGCGGTCTTTGCGAAGGTGTAGCCAAATGAGATCACCCGGATGGAACACCATTGGTGTTTTGTTGGTGTTGAGCTTGATGGCGCGGCGTTGTACTTGATGCTCGGTCGTGGAACGTGTTTCTTCATGCATCTTCTTGAGGTGGGCTGCTCTTGCACTTGCATCCATGTCGGCTCGTTCTTGAAGCGGGAGAGGAAGGATGTCCAAAGGTGACAATGGATTGAAACCGTAGACCACCTCGAAGGGGGACTTGTCGGTTGTAGAGTGTCTCGCGCGATTGTAGGCGTACTCGGCGATGGGTAGGCACTCCTCCCACTCCTTGATGTTCTTCTTGATCAACACACGTAGGAGAGTTGCAAGCGTCCGGTTGGTGACTTCGGTTTGGCCATCGGTTTGAGGGTGGTATGCCGTGGAGAAGAGTAGCTTGATGCCGAGCTTGGATCATAGTGTTTTCCAAAAGTAGCTCAAGAACTTGACGTCACGGTCCGAAACAATCGTCTTGGGTATGCCGTGTAGGCGCAAGATTTCCCTACAAAAGAGAGTCGCAATATGTGAAGCATCGTCTATCTTGTGACAAGGAATGAAATGTGCCATCTTGGAAAATCTATCCACAACAACGAATACGGAATCCTTTCCATTGCGAGTTCTAGGTAATCCAAGAATGAAATCCATGCTAATGCCTTCCCATGGATGGAAAGGAATAGGAAGTGGCATGTGAAGGCCATGTGATTGAGCTTTTGACTTAGCTTTGCGGCATGTAGAGCACCGGTTGGTGAAGCGAGAGACATCACGGAACATCTTTGGCCAAAAGTAATTCTTGGAGAGCGTAGCCATTGTCTTGTCACGTCCAAAGTGTCCCATGAGCCCTCCTCCGTGAGATTCCTGCAAAAGGAGCAAACGAAGCGAAGACTCGGGAATGCAAAGTTTTTTAGCTTTCATGAGATATCCATCCTTTATGTAGTATTGCTCCCAAGAAGTATGTGCTACACATTTGGCATAAGGATTTGCAAAGAAAACATCATGCTCATATAAGTCTTTTATGTGCTCAAAGCCAATAACATTCAACTCAAGTTTTGTAACAAGCATGCATTTGCGGGAAAGGGCATCCGCCACAACATTTTCTTTGCCTTTGATGTATTTGATGACATAGGGAAAAGACTCAATGAATTCACTCCACTTAGCATGACGCTTGTTTAACTTTGTTTGACCCTTGAGATACTTGAGCGTCTCATGGTCCGTGTGAAGAATAAATTCATGAGGTCGAAGATAGTGTTCCCAAACACGTAAAACTCTCACCAAAGCATAGAGCTCTTTATCAAAGATGGGGTAGTTAAGTTGTGCTCCGGATAGTTTTTCAGTAAAATACGCAATGGGGCATTTTTCTTGCATGAGCACGCCACCTATGCCGGTACCACTAGCGTCACAATGAATCTCAAAAGGCTTATCAAAGTTCGGTAGGGCAAGAAGTGGTGCGTGCGTGAGCAAGTGTTTGAGCTTAATGAACGCGTTGTCTTGCGAAGGACCCCAAACAAAGGGTGTGTTCTTCTTGCTCAAAGCGTGTAGAGGCATAGCAATGGTGCTAAAGTCCTTCACAAAGCGTCGATAGAAACCGGCTAAACCAAGAAAGCTACGCACTTGTTGAAGGTTCGTTGGTTGAGGCCAAGTTTTAATTGCTTCAGTTTTAGTTTCATCAACGTGAACACCTTGTGAAGACACGACAAATCCTAGAAAAACAACTTTATCAACACCAAAAGTGCATTTCTCCATATTAGCATATAATTGTTGTTTCCGAAGGGCTTGCAAAACCTTACGGACGTGGTTGACATGTTCCTCAAGCGACTTGCTAAATACTAGTATGTCATTAAAGTAAACCACTACAAAGACGCCAATATAAGGTCGGAGAACAAAATGCATGAGACGCACGAAAGTTCCGGGCGCTTCCGATAAGCCCATCGGCATGACCAACCACTCATATAACCCAAACTTGGTTTTGAAAGCTATTTTCCACTCATCACCCTCTTGAATGCGAATTTGGTAATAGCCACTTTTAAGGTCAATTTTGGAAAAGATGGTGGCACCACATAATTCATCAAGCATGCCATCTAGGCGTGGAACAGGGTGATGGTATCTAACGGTGATAGCATTTATCGGACGACAATCGGAACACATGTGAAAACTTCCATCTTTCTTAGGCACGAGAATAACGGGAACTGCACAAGGGCTTAAGCTTTCACGTACATGACCTTTGTCGATGAGTTGTTGTACTTGACATTGTATCTCCTTTGTTTCCTCCGGGTAGATGTGGTAAGGAGCCTTGTTCGGAAGTGGTGCGCCGGGTACGAGGTCGATGCGGTGTTCGATGCCGCGAAGTGGAGGTAGACCCGGTGGTAACTCATCGGGAAAGACGTCCGAGAATTCCTGCAACAATTGAGACAACACAAAAGGTGGAGGTGGTGAAGTGTTAGTAGGTTTGGCTTCCCCTTTGCATAGAAGCACAAGGTGGAAGACGCTCGAGGGGTTCCCACACACTTCTCTCATCTCACATTTGGTGGCTAGGAGGACTAAGTTTTTCTCTCTTGGCGAAGAGGCGCTCAATTTTGTCTTGTGGCTCTCACTTTCTTTTTGGTGGATCACTCTCTCACTAGGATCTTCACGATGGGTGGATGCTTGCTTATCGGCGATCACTTGGCTTGGTGACATTGGTCGAAGCACATATTCCTTGCCTTTCATCTTGAAGCTGTAGTAGTTGGTTCGTCCGTTGTGGATGGCTCCACGGTCAAATTGCCAAGGTCGTCCCAAGAGGAGGTGGCACACCGTCATGGGAACTACATCACACTCCAAGGTGTCCTCGTAGGCGCCGATCTTAAAAGAAACTTGTACCGTATGCTCCACTTGAATGGTTCCGGAGTCGCTCAACCATTGTACCTTGTATGGACGAGGGTGCTTCTTCTTGACCAATTGAAGCTTAGAACATAGCTCGTCACTTGCCAAGTTGTGACAACTTCCTCCGTCGATGATGACCTTGACGGAACGTCCGTTGATGCCGGCCTTTGTGTGGAAAATATGGCATCGTTGGTCTTCGTCTTGATAGTGTTGGAGGGTCAAGACCTTGGATACCACGAGAGAGGGACTTGAATCATTGTCACAAAATACTTGATCATCTTCGTCTTCGTTGATGCGCCGGTGCATGGCCACATGCTCAATAGCTTCCACTTCGTCTTCGCTCATCGAGTCATATGTGCCGTCGTCGTTGAAGATCATGGTTCTCTTGTTGGTGCACTCGAAGGACTTGTGACCTCGGCCACCACATGTGAAGCACTTGAAAGAACTAGTCTTCTCGGTGTCGTAAGGTGGTGCCGAAGGTGAGGGAGTCTTGGGTTTGTAGTTGCTTGCCGGAGAACGAGTCGAGGAAGGTGTAGTTTGCTTGGAACTTGACTTGTCGCCGGTACTTGGTGATGGTCTAGTTGAGGTAGGAGGTGCCGAAGTCGCGGGAGCTTGAGAGTAGGAGCCGTAGGTCTTGGACGAGTATTTGGCATACTTGAAGTCATCCAGGACTTGTCGCTCGGCCTTGGACGCTTGATGAACTAGCTCGAGAAGGTTGGAGTATGGTTGGAAGTCGGCAATCCGCTTGATTGGGTGATTGAGGCCGTTCAAGAAGCGTGCCATTGTTTGCTCGTCATCTTCCTTGACATTGGCTCGTATCATGGCAATCTCCATTTCTTGGTAGTATTCCTCCACCGTCTTCGTGCCTTGTTTGAGAAGTTGCAACTTCTTGAAGAGATCTCGTGTGTAGTGTGTAGGCACGAAGTGAGCTCGCATGACATTCTTCATTTCGGACCAAGTTGTAATGGGTGGTTCGCCTCTTGTATGTCGTCGCTTGATCGTTTGTTCCCACCAAATGAGGACATAGTCTTGAAACTCGAGAGAGGCCATGGCAATCTTCTTCTCTTCTTCGAAGTTGTGGAGGCGGAATATCTTGTCGACCTCCAATGCCCATGAGAGGTATTCCTCGGGGTCGTTGCTTCCGGAGAACTTGGGCATAGTGAACTTGAGCTTGCCGAAGCGTTGTTCTTCGTCCTGTTGATGATGGTGGTGTCGCTCATGACGATGTGGTCGCTCCGCGAAAACTTGCTCTTCACGATGGTCTTGCCGTTGGTGGTGTCGCGGCACGTCGTTCCCATTTCGTCGTTCTTGCGCCGCTTCGTGATGAGCGGCTTCCTCTTGTCGCTCTGGATGAAGTTCTTCTTGTTGACGTACTTGGCGGTTGCGGTCGGTGAAGATGCGCGTGGAGTCACGAAGAGCTTGCTGTGCGCTGCGTGCTTGATTGTCACGCCGTTCTTGAGCTTGCCGGATTGTATCGTCATCTTCGTGTACTTGATGTGGGCGTTGTTGCTCTTGGCGGCGCCCTTGCTCGCGTGCTCGAACTCGATCTCGTAACCCATTGCCATGGAATGGATTGTCCAAAGATTGTCGATCTTGATTGACGAATTGTTGAGCTTGCCGAGGACGTGGAGGACTTGCATCCGTGGAAGAGTAAGCCGAAGAGTTGTCACTTGAGCGTCGACTTGAATGGCGCTGTCTTGATGAATGAGGCGGAGACGTGCGGTTCACCAAGATGTGGCGGAACTCTTGCATTTGCGTGCGGAAGTCGGAAGCGAGTTGCTCGATGCGGTCGCCCAAAGCTTCGCTTTCTTGATGAAGAGCTCGTTGGACGCCGAAAAGGTGAGTCTTGGTGACGTAGTTCGGTGCTTCCACTAGATGCTCGTCAATCGGGTTGGTCGAAGAACTTGGCCTATCCATCATGTAAGTAGGAGGTGAGTAGGTAAATGAGAGAACAATACCAAGGTTACCTCTTCCGAAGATTGAAAATGTAACAAGTTTCACTCAATGAAATGCCACAATAGTAGAATTGGAACCGGGTTTGTTCCTCACACCTACAAGTAAAGAGGCCTATGGAGTAGCTTGGTTAGGATGGTGGCAAAATTTCAAACAAAATGTTAGTCAAGATATCGATAAGGTTGAGAAGATTCACAAAGATGCACGTAAAGCAAATAGATCAAAGCCAAGCGTATCACTAGGAACACACGCACGGAAGATAGATGGGATCCGCACAACCAAGGGTGAGCGCAAAATGTGAGTGATCACGTAAAATGCTCTTGTTGTGCGAATGCTAGAGAGACACTAGCTCGATTGCTCAAATGGGCAAGTTACGCTTTGTGCACCAACCTATGAGAGAAACGTGCCGTCCTCGATCCCAACTATGTTATGTATGCGGTGACCAAGATGATATGAGTAAGTAAAGTGTCTCAATGCTATTGCTTATATGCTCATTGTTGCTCCTCTCTTTGCTTAAAAGCTTTTTTTTAGAGTATGATGCTCGAGCCGATGATAATATGAGACAAGTATGTAAGATATGCACGGGAGAGACTTATGGCACTAAGATGATAACATGATCACTACGGTGCACAAGAGCGTGGCCCGGCAATTCTCAACTCGCTAGTCTCGATAGGTAAGCAACGCAAATGGCTCGGGCTATCAATGCAAAAGCAAAAGGTAAGTGTCGTCGAGGTTACCGTCCTTGCTTACGGTTAGCGGTGAAGATGACTCCGAGGCGATGATGTCGATGTCACACGCTCCTAAGTAGCCAAAACACCTTAGGAAACGCCAAATCGCAAATCGAAACCGGTCAAATGCGGAAGGTGGATGTTATTGTGTTGATTTTTGGATGGAGGATAATGGTGATAAAACCAATATGAGCAGCTCGGGCACGTCGCTAACTTCTCAACGAGCCAAAGAACACTCAAATCGGAGCTCGGGAGTGGAAGTTATGGTCAAAATGGTGAAACTCGGAAAACTGAAACAGTGAGGGGCGGTAGTACCGCTTATAGAGCGGTAGTACCGCTTGTGGTAATAGGCGGTAGTACCGCTCGGAGGGGCGGTAGTACCGCTGGTGTCGGGAAAAGTTCGCAGATCGGGATCGGGGCGAATTATGGGCGGAAATGGATGATTTCGGGGGCAAAATTGGATGGATTTCGTGGTGGATGGGTGGGGAAAGTGGTGGAGGGGCTAGATCCACTTGCCAAACATCAAATCCATGGACCAAAACAACCAAATCTCACAAGATCCAACAAATTGCAAGAAAAATTTTGGGCTATTTTTTTGTGGGGATTTTCGAAATTGGGTAAGAACGCAACAAAATCAAGCTAGAAAGTGGGGGGATGGGACTCCAAGATGTGAATCAACCTTGCTCATGATACCAAGATGTTGTAGGGTGAAACCCTAGGGGGATCTTTTCACACTTGGAGGGGGGGGGGGGAAGAGGAAGAACACACAAGAACACAAGACACAAATCTCTCAAAACAAACCCAATATCACATCCACTAGAGTAGCATACAAAGGATCCGCAAGATCACAAGATCAATCCAAGGAAACAAGCACAAAGGTAAGGTTCTTCCCACTCCTAGAGGAGGTGAGGTCTTGCAATCCAAGAGGATTCTTCTCCCTTGGGAGGTCTTGCAATCCACGAGGATTCTTCTCCCTTGGGAGGTCTTGATCTCCTAGAGGAGGGGATACAAGGAGCAAAGCTCTCAAGGTCTCTCAATATCTTTGCTAACCCTCAAAAGATGTGGAGGAGGTCTATTTATAGTCTGTGCTACAAAGGGGTAAGAGGGGAAAGGGGGTACATGGCCAAAGGCCGAAGGCTGCGCGCAGGCAGGGCGGTAGTACCGCCTAAGGAGCGGTAGTACCGCTTGTTGGCAGGAGCGATAGTACCTCTTTGAGTGGCGGTAGTACCGCTCGTTCCGGGTTGAGTAGGTCTTCACTCGTTTCCACGCGATCCGGACTGAACAGGTCCTTCTTTGCTCCTCCGTGATCATCTCCTTGGTAGCTGAGAATGCACAACATCTCCTTGTGAGGTAGAACCCAATCCTCATGCGAATCCAAATGAAACTCGAAGAGGAGAGAATTCACCTCATCCTCGATAGCGCGTGTACGTGCTCTAGTCATTGGTCCCTTGCGTGCCTGTGCCGATGACGGAGTGTCCATGGGGATGCTTGTCGGATGCTCCGCATCAGTTTCCTCCCAACAAGCTCTTTCTTTATAGCCATTAAGATAGGCTTGAGAATGCAATGATGCTCTCATGAAAGATAAGAACTGAAGCACAAAGAGAGCATCATAAAACATGTGACAAGCACATCTAAGTCTAACATACTTCCTATGCATAGGCATTTTATAAGCAAACAAATTAGCAAGACAAGCAAGATCTAGCTTATGCAAGGAAGAAGAAAGAAACAAGATCGATCTCAACATGAAGAGAGGTAATTTAATAACATGAAGATTTCTACAACCATATTTTCCTCTCCCATAATAATTGCATGTAGGGACATAAACAAATTCAACAATATAACTATCACATAACATATTCTCAACACGATCCACATGCATATGAAGTTGACACTCTTCCAAAATAGTGGGATCAACATTAACTAAAGTCATGACCTCTCCAAACCCACTTTTATCAAAAAAATTCATAAGATTGAACATTCTCCAAATATGTGGGATCTAAAGTTGACAATCTTCCAAACCCACTTTCAATATTATTGCAAACATTATTATCAATCTCATATTCATCATGGGGCTTAAATAAATTTTCAAGATCGTAAGAATCATCACCCCAATCATGATCATTGCAACAAGTAGTGGGCATAGCAAAATAAGCATCCCCAAGCTTAGGGTTTTGCATGTCATTAACACAATTGACATTAATAGAATTTACAATAACATCATTGCAATCATGCTTTTTATTTAACAATCTATCATGAATCACTTTTTCTTTTAACAATTCCTCACAATTTTCAGATTCATGAATTTCAAGTAAAACCCCATAAAGATAATCTAGTGCACGCAGCTCACTAGCAATATGTTCAACATAATTGGATCTCTTAAAGAGATTAGCAAATGGATGAGAATCCATACTTTAGCAAGCGAGGATGCAAGCTAATAGAGGGCACATAGTAATACAAGCAAACAGGAGGCAAGCGAACGATAAACACGCGGCAGAAGAAGGGCAAATAAAACGGCAAGGGTGAAGTGGGGGAGAGGAAAATGAGAGGCAAAAAATGTAATGCGAAGGATAAGGGTTTGTGATAGGTACTTAGTATATGACTTTTGTGTAAGCCTCCCCGGCAACGACGCCAGAAATTCTTCTTGCTACTTCTCGAGCTTGCGTTGTATTCCCTCGAAGAGGAAAGGGAGATGCAGCACAATAGCGTAAGTATTTCCCTCAGTTTTTGATAACCAAGGTATCAATCCAGTAAGAGACCATATGCGAGTCCCTCGCACCTGCACAAACAAATAAGAACTTCGCAGCCAACGCGATAAGGGTTTGTCAATCCCTTTACAGTCACTTACGAAAGTGAGATCTGATAGAGATGATAGTTTGATATTTTTGGTATTTTTGATTATAAGAACAGAAAGTAAAAGCAGAAAAGTAAAGTAGATTGTAGATTGGTATGTTGAGAATAGACCCGGGGGCCATAGTGTTCTCTAGTGGCTTATCTCACCAAAGCGATATTCTACGGCGGGTAAACAAATTACTGTCGAGCAATTGATAGAAAATCAAATAATTATGAGACTATCTAGGCATGATCATTATATATAGGCATCACGTCCGAGACAAGTAGACCGAAACGATTCTGCATCTACTACTATTACTCCACACATCGACCGCTATCCAGCATGCATCTAGTGTATTAAGCTCATAAGAACAGAGTAATGCCTTAAGCAAGATGACATGATGTAGAGGGATAAACTCAAACTTAGTGATATAAACCCCATCTTTTTATCCTCGATGGCAACAATACAATACGTGCCTTGCTGCCCCTACTGTCACTAGGAAAGGACAACGCAAGATTGAACCCAAAGCCAAGCACTTCTCCCATTGCAAGAACTATAGATCTAGTAGGCCAAACCAAACCGATAATTCGAAGAGACTTGCAAGGATATTATAATCATACATAAAGAGTTCAGAGAAGAACCAAATATTTCTCATAGATAATCTTGATCATAAACCCACAATTTATCGGATCTCGACAAACACACCGCAAAAAGAGATTACATCGAGTAGATCTCCTCGAAGACCGAGGAGAACTTTGTATTGCGATCCAAAGAGAGATAAGAAGCCATCTAGATACTAGCTATGGACCCGAATGTCTGTGGTAAACTACTCACAACTCATGGTGAGGCGATGATGATGATGTAGAAGCACTCCGTGGAAGATCCCCCCTCCGGCGGAGCTCCGGAACAGGCCCCAAGATGGGATCTCACGGGAACATAAGGTTACGACGGTGGAACTAGGGGTTTCTCTGTTGTTCTGATAGTTTGGGGTACGTAGGTGTGACATCCCGAGACCGATGCGCCAGGTGTCAGCCAAATATTCGTTGCCGTTGCCATGTCATCTGCTTGCGTGTTGCATCTTGCCCTGTCATCGTGTGCTTGCATCAGCATGTTTTCAAAACTTGCATCCGTCTGAGTCCCCTCGTCCTCTCCGTTGTCCGTTCTGAGCCCAGACACACTTGCACGTGCCCGCGGCATCTCCGAATATTTATTTTATGAGTGGCCGAAAAATGTTCTCGAAATGGGGTGAAACTTGGCGTGTGGTCTTATTATTGTATAGACATGCCGCCTCACAAATTTCATCGCATTCGGAGCTCGTTTGAAAGCCCAACGGATAACTATAGCGGCACTAGCCGCCGGTTAAATCGTCGGACGTTTCGGTCCCCGAAACTGCCGTCGGGCCTCTCTTCTCTCACCCCAAGACCTCTGCTACACAGCCCACTAATCCCCCCTAGGCCCAACCTACCTCTTCATCCGACCGGAGCCGTACGATCGGCATCCGATGGCTCCGTTTTGCCCCAAAACCCCCAAACCCTAGCATTTTGCTATAAAAAGACCCCCACCTGCCAATTTTGGCCTAAAACCTAGTCTAACCTACCCCTACCCTTCCCCTACCTCTAGCAGCCGCCACCTCCCACCTCTGCCTCGAAATCCGCATGGACAGCCTCCTCCCCTCCATTTCCGCACGCAGCCAACCAGCCGCCGCCACTTGGTGCGTCGGGACTGGTCAGCCGCGTCCCCGTCGCCGCGCCTGGCCACAGCCACGCCGCCACGTCGCCCCCAGCCTCCTTCCCCCGCGCGTCCTAGCTCAGCCCGCGCCAGGCCCGCCCTGGGCCCCAATCTGGGCCGAGGCCCGCCTCCGCGCCAGCGCGCACCCGCCTGCGCAGCGCCCGCGTTCCGAGCTCCTCTCCTCGACCGCGAGCCTCCGCCGTCGGTGACCCTTCCGTCGCCCGCCTCCTTCCGACCCGCTCGCCAGGCCTCCCTGCCCCAAGGATCGCCGCCCCGCCGCCGCTTCCCTTCGCCGGAGTTGCGGGCCTCCGAGCTCCTCCACTCGGCCGGAGCTCCCCCGCCGACCTCCCGTGCTCCTCCGCGGCCGAATCCGGTGGCCAGGGGCCGGATCCATTCGCCTGCATCCTCCCCGCCGCCTTCGAGGTCGCCGGAGCGCCGGCCACCACGAGTTCCAGCTGCCGGACATGTCCGCTGGGTGAAGAACATGTCCGCCCCCCATTCTCTCTGCCATGTGGACCCCCAGCCACCGGACGTGCCGCTGACACTGGACAATGTCCATTTCCCCGAGGTGGTTTTTCTCTCTAAGTCCCAGAAAATTGCATAATATGTTGCATCTTTGCATGGCTGTAACTTCTTGTGTGTATGTCCAAATTGAGTGAATGATATGTCAAAATGATCGTGGTGATATGCTCTACACTTTGTTCCATTGTGCCATGCTTGTTTGACTTCATCTTGATGCCCTAATCTCTGTTGTAAGAGTGCTACTTGTTATAAATGAAGGAAATATGCCCTAGAGGCAATAATAAAGATGTTATTTGTATTTCCTTATATCATGATAAATGTCTTTTATTCATGCTAGAATTGTATTAACCGGAAACTTAGTACATGTGTGGATACATAGACAAAACAGTATGTCCCTAGTATGCCTCTACTAGACTAGCTCATTGATCAAAGATGGTTATGTTTCCTAGCCATAGACATGAGTTGTCATTTGATCAACGGGATCACATCATTAGGAGAATGATGTGATGGACAAGACCCATCCGTTAGCATAGCACTATGATCGTTTAGTTTTACTGCTATTGCTTTCTTCATGACTTATACATGTTCCTATGACTATGAGATTATGCAACTCCCGAATACCGTAGGAACACCTTGTGTGCTATCAAACGTCACAACGTAACTGGGTGATCATAAAGATGCTCTACAGGTGTCTCCGAAAGTATTCATGGTGTTGGCATAGATCAAGATTAGGATTTGTCACTCCGAGTGTCGGAGAGGTATCTCTGGGCCCTCTCGGTAACACACATCATAATAAGCCTTGCAAGCAAAAGACTAATGAGTTAGTCACGAGATGATGTGTTACGGAACGAGTAAAGAGACTTGCCGGTAACGAGATTGAACTAGGTATAAGGATACCGACGATCGAATCTCGGGCAAGTAACATACCGTTTGACAAAAGGAACAACGTATGTTGTTATGCGGTTCTGACCGATAAAAGATCTTCGTAGAATATGTAGGAGCCAATATGAACATCCAGGTTCCGCTATTGGTTATTGACCAGAGATGAGTCTCGGTCATGTCTACATAGTTCTCGAACCCGTAGGGTCCGCACGCTTAACGTTTGATGACGATCGGTATTATGAGTTTTTGAGTATTGATGTACCGAAGGTAGTTCGGAGTCCCGGATGAGATCACGGACATGACGAGGAGTCTCGGAATGCCCGAGACATAAAGATTGATATATTGGACGGCTATATTCGGACACCGGAAGTATACCGGAAAAGTTTCGGATTTATCGGGAATGCCGGAGGGGGTTACCGGAACCCCCTACGAGAGGGGATGGTCCATAGTGGGCCTAAAGGGTGAGAGAGAGACAGCCCATAGGGCTGGCCGGCGCCCCCACCTAGGAATCCTAGTTGGACTAGGATTGGGGGGGCGCCACCTCTCCTATTCCTTTCCCCCTTCTTCCTTTCGGTGAATCCTACTAGGAATAGGATTGCAATCCTATTCCTAGTAGGACTCCCTCCCTAGCCGCACCAGGAGAGGTTGGCCGGCCTCCCTCCCCTGCTCCTTTATATACGGGGGCAGGGGGGCACCCAAAGACACACAAGTTGAATTGTTTTAGCCGTGTGCGGTGCCCCCCTCCACAGAATCACACCTCGGTCGTACCGTCGCGGAGCTTAGGCGAAGCCCTGCGCCGGTGAACACATCATATCTGTCACCACGCCGTCGTGCTGACGAAACTCTCCCGTGAAGCTCAACTGGATCAAGAGCTCGTGGGACGTCATCAAGCTGAACGTGTGCTGAACGCGGAGGTGCCGTACGTTCGGTGCTTGATCGGTTGGATCGCGAAGAAGTTCGACAACATCAACCGCGTCACTTGACGCTTCCGCTCCCGGTCTACGAGGGTACGTAGACACACTCTCCCCTCTCGTTGCTATGCATCTGGTAGATAGATCTTGCGTGATCGTAGGAAAATTTTAAAATACTACGTTCCCCAACACGACCACTGCAGAAGATAGAGAGAAAATGAAAGTCATTCCCTATGCCTCAGCCATAGGATCTATCATGTATGCAATGCTGTGTACCAGACCTGATGTGTGCCTTGCTATAAGTCTAGCAGGGAGGTACCAAAGTAATCCAGGAGTGGATCACTGGACATCGGTCAAAAACATCCTAAAGTATCTGAAAAGAACAAAGGATATGTTTCTCGTATATGGAGGTGACAAAGAGCTCGTCGTAAACGGTTACGTCGATTCTAGCTTTGACACTGATCCGGATGACTCAAAGTCACAAACCGGATATGTATTTTTATTGAACGGTGGAGCTGTCAGTTGGTGCAGTTCCAAGCAGAGCGTCGTGGCGGGATCTACGTGTGAAGCGGAATACATAGCTGCTTCGGAAGCAGCAAATGAAGGAGTCTGGATGAAGGAGTTCATATCCGATCTAGGTGTAGTACCTAGTGCATCGGGTCCAATGAAAATCTTTTGTGACAACACTGGAGCCATAGCCTTGGCGAAGGAATCCAGGTTTCACAAGAGAACAAAGCACATCAAAAGACGCTTCAATTCCATCCGCGATCTAGTCAAGGAGGGAGACATAGAAATTTGCAAAATACATACGGATCTGAATGTTGCAGACCCGTTGACTAAGCCTCTTCCACGGGCAAAACATGATCAACACCAAGACTCCATGGGTGTGAGGATCATCACTTTGTAATCTAGATTATTGACTCTAGTTCAAGTGGGAGACTGAAGGAAATATGCCCTAGAGGCAATAATAAAGATGTTATTTGTATTTCCTTATATCATGATAAATGTCTTTTATTCATGCTAGAATTGTATTAACCGGAAACTTAGTACATGTGTGGATACATAGACAAAAACAGTATGTCCCTAGTATGCCTCTACTAGACTAGCTCATTGATCAAAGATGGTTATGTTTCCTAGCCATAGACATGAGTTGTCATTTGATCAACGGGATCACATCATTAGGAGAATGATGTGATGGACAAGACCCATCTGTTAGCATAGCACTATGATCGTTTAGTTTTACTGCTATTGCTTTCTTCATGACTTATACATGTTCCTATGACTATGAGATTATGCAACTCCCGAATACCGTAGGAACACCTTGTGTGCTATCAAACGTCACAACGTAACTGGGTGATCATAAAGATGCTCTACAGGTGTCTCCGAAAGTATTCGTGGTGTTGGCATAGATCAAGATTAGGATTTGTCACTCCGAGTGTCGGAGAGGTATCTCTGGGCCCTCTCGGTAACACACATCACAATAAGCCTTGCAAGCAAAAGACTAATGAGTTAGTCACGAGATGATGTGTTACGGAACGAGTAAAGAGACTTGCCGGTAACGAGATTGAACTAGGTATGGAGATACCGACGATCGAATCTCGGACAAGTAACATACCGATGACAAAAGGAACAACGTATGTTGTTATGCGGTTCTGACCGATAAAAGATCTTCGTAGAATATGTAGGAGCCAATATGAACATCCAGGTACCGCTATTGGTTATTGACCGGAGATGAGTCTCGGTCATGTCTACATAGTTCTCGAACCCGTAGGGTCCGCACGCTTAACGTTTGATGACGATCGGTATTATGAGTTTATGATTTTTGATGTACAGAAGGTAGTTCGGAGTCCCGGATGAGATCACGGACATGACGAGGAATCTCGGAATGTCCGAGACATAAAGATTGATATATTGGACGACTATATTCGGACACCGGAAGTGTTCCGGAAAAGTTTCGGATTTAACGGGATTGCCGGAGGGGGTTACCGGAACCCCCTACGAAGGGGGATGGTCCATAGTGGGCCTTAAGGGAAAGAGAGAGGCAGCCCATAGGGCTAGCCGGCGCCCCACCTAGGGTTCCTAGTTGGACTAGGATTGGGGGGGCGCCACCTCTCCCTCTTTTCCTTTCCCTCTCTTCCTTCTTTGGTGATTCCTACTAGGAATAGGATTGCAATCCTATTCCTAGTAGGATTGCACCTCTAGCCGCACCAAACAAGGGCCGGCCGGCCTCCCCCCTTGCTCCTTTATATACGGGGGCAGGGGGGCACCCAAAGACACAGAAGTTGAATTGTTTTAGCCGTGTGCGGTGCCCCCCTCCACAGAAACACACCTCGGTCATACCGTTGCAGTGCTTAGGCGAAGCCCTGCGCCGGTGAATACATCATATCCGTCACCACGCCGTCGTGCTGACGAAACTCTACCGTGAGGCTCAACTGGATCAAGAGCTCGTGGGACGTCATCAAGCTGAATGTGTGCTGAACGCGGAGGTGTCGTACGTTCGGTGCTTGATCGGTTGGATCGCGAAGAAGTTCGACAACATCAACCGCGTCACTTGACGCTTCCGCTCCCGGTCTACGAGGGTACGTAGACACACTCTCCCCTCTCGTTGCTATGCATCTAGTAGATAGATCTTGCGTGATCGTAGGAAATTTTTTAAAATACTACGTTCCCCAACAGTGGCATCATGAGCCAGGTCTATGCGTAGATGATATGCACGAGTAGAACACAATGAGTTGTGGGCGATACTAGTCATACTGCTTACCAGCATGTCATACTTTGCTTCGGCGGTATTGTGAGATGAAGCGGCCCGGACCGACATTACGCGTACGCTTACGCGAGACTGGTTTCACCGTTACGAGCACTCGTTGCTTAAAGGTGACTGGCGGGTGTCTGTCTCTTTCACTTTAGCTGAATCAAGTGTGGCTACGCCCGGTCCTTGTGAAGGTTAAAACAGCACATACTTGACGAAACATCGTTGTGGTTTTATATGCGTAGGTAAGAACGGTTCTTGCTAAAGCCCGTAGCAGCCACGTAAAACTTGCAACAACAAAGTAGAGGACGTCTAACTTGTTTTTGCAGGGCATGTTGTGATGTGATATGGTCATGACATGATGATTTATACGGTTTTGTATGAGATGATCATGTTTTGTAATGTTATCGGCAACTGGCAGGAGCCATATGGTTGTCGCTTTATTGTATGAAATGCAATCGCCATGTAATTGCTTTACTTTATCACTAAGCGGTAGCGATAGTCGTAGAAGCAATAGTTGGCGAGACGACAACGATACTACGATGGAGATCAAGGTGTCGCGCCGGTGACGAAGGTGATCATGAAGGTGCTTTGGAGATGGAGATCAAAAGCACAAGATGATGATGGCCATATCATGTCACATATTTTGATTGCATGTGATGTTTATCTTATTATGCTTCTTATTTTGCTTAGAACGACGGTAGCATTATAAGATGATCCCTTACTAAATTTCAAGGTATAAGTGTTCTCCCTGAGTATGCACCGTTGCGAAAGTTCGTCGTGCCGAGACACCACGTGATGATCGGGTGTGATAAGCTCTACGTTCAAATACAACGGGTGTAAGCCAGTTTTGCACACGCAGAATACTCAGGTTAAACTTGACGAGCCTAGCATATGCAGATATGGCCTCGGAACACTGGAGACCGAAAGGTCGAGCGTGAATCATATAGTAGATATGATCAACATAAGATGTTCACCATTGAAACTACTCCATCTCACGTGATGATCGGACATGGTTTAGTTGATTTGGATCACGTGATCATTTAGATGACCGGAGGGATGTCTATCTAAGTGGGAGTTCTTAAGTAATATGATTAAATTGAACTTTAATTTATCATGAAATTAGTCCTGGTAGTATTAGCATATCTATGTTGTAGATCAATAGCTCGCGATGTTGCTCCCCGTTTATTTTTCATATGTTCCTAGAGAAAACCAAGTTGAAAGATGTTAGTAGCAATGATGCGGAACTGTTCCGTGATCTGAGGATTATCCTCATTGCTGCACAGAAGAATTATGTCCTTGATGCACCGCTAGGTGACAGACCTATTGCAGGAGCAGATGTAGACGTTATGAACGTTTTGACAAAAGCTCGATATGATGACTACTTGATAGTTTAGTGCACCATGCTTTACGGCTTATAACCGGGACTTCAAAAACGTTTTGAAACGCCACGGAGCATAGGAGATGTTCCAAGAGTTGAAATTAGTATTTCATACTCATGCCCGTGTCGAGAGGTATAAGACCTCTGACAGTACTTTGCCTACAAGATGGAGGAGAATAGCTCAACCAGTGAGCATGTACTCAGATTGTCTGGGTAGTACAATTGCTTGAATCAAGTGGGAGTTAATCTTCCAGATAAGATAGTAATTGACAAAGTTCTCTGGACACTATCACCAAGTTAGTAGAACTTCGTGATGAACTATAATATGCAAGGGATGACGAAAGTAATTTCCGAGCTCTTCACGATGCTGAAATCGGCGAAGGTAGAAATCAAGAAAGAGCATCAAGTGTTGATGGTTAACCAGACCACTTGTTTCAAGTAAAGGGCAAAGGGATAGAAGGGGAACTTCAAGAAGAATGACAAGCAAGTTGTCACTCCCGTGAAGAAACCCAAAGCAAAACTGAAGCCTGAAACAAGTGCTTCTACTGCAAAGGAAATGGTCACTAGAAGTGGAACTGCCCTAGATATTTGGCGGATAAGAAGGATGGCAAAGTGAACAAAGGTATATTTGATATACAGATTATTGATGTGTATTTTACTAGTATTCATAGCAAGCCCTCGGTATTTGATATTGGTTCAGTTGCTAAAGAGTAGTAACTCAAAATGGGAGTTGCATAATGAACAGAAACTAGTTAAAGGATGAAGTGACGATGTGTATTGGAAGTAGTTCCAAGATTGATATGATCATCATCGCACACTCCCTATATTTTCGGGATTAGTGTTGAACCTAAATAAGTGTTATTTGGTGTTGAGCATGAATATGATTTGATCATGTTTATTTCAATACGGTTATTCATGTAAGTTAGAGAATAATTGTTGTTCTGTTTACATGAATAAAACCTTCTATGGTCATACACCCAATGAAAATGGTTTGTTGGATCTCAATCGTGGTGATACACATATTCATAATATTGAAGCCAAAAGATGCAAGGTTAATAATGATAGTGCAACTTATTTGTGGCACTGCCGTTTAGGTCATATTGGTGTAAAACGCATGAAGAAACTCCATAGTGATGGACTTTTGGAATCACTTGATTATGAATCACTTGGTGCTTGCGAACCATGCCTCATGGGCAAGATGACTAAAACTCCGTTCTCCGGAACTGTGGAGCGAGCAACAGATTTGTTGAAGATCATACATACAGATGTATGTGGACCAATGAGTGTTGAAGCTCGCGGCGGGTATCGTTATTTTCTAACCTTCACTGATGATTTGAGCAGATATGGGTATATCTACTTAATGAAGCACAAGTCTGAAACATTTGAAAAGTTCAAAGAATTTCAGAGTGAAGTGGAGAATCATCGTAACAAGAAAATAAGAGTTTCTACGATATGATCGTAGAGGTAAAATATTTGAGTTGGCGAGTTTGGCCTTCAGTAAAAACAATGTGAAATAGTTTCACTACTCACGCCATCTGAAACACCATAGTGTAATGGTGTGTCCGAACATCATAACCGTACTTTATTAGATATGGTGCGATCGATGATGTCTCTTACCGATCTACTACTATCGCTTTTGGGGTTATGCATTAGAGACATCTACATTCACGTTAAATAGGGCACCATCTAAATCCATGGAGATGACACCGTATGAACTGTGGTTTTCGAGAAACCTAAGCTGTCATTTCTTTAAGTTTGGCACTGCGATGCTTATGCGAAAAAGTTTCAACGTGACAAGCTCGAACCCAAATCGGAGAAGTAAATCTTCATAGGATACCCAAAAAGAAACTGTTGGGTACACCTTCTATCATAGATCCTAAGGCAAGGTCTTTGTTGCTAAGAGTGGATCCTTTCTAGAGAAGGAGTTTCTCTCGAAAGAAGTGAGTGGGAGGAAAGTAGAACTTGATGAGGTAATTGTACCTTCTCCCGAATTGGAAAGGTAGTACATCACAGAAACTCGTTCCAGTGATTCCTACACCAAATAGTGAGGAAGCTAATGATGATGATCATGAAACTTCAGATCAAGTTTCTGCTGAACTTCGTAGATCGACCAGAGTTCGTTCCGCACCAGAGTGGTACGGCAACCCAATTCTGGAAGTCATGTTACTAGACCATGATGAACCTACGAACAATGAGGAAGCGATGATGAGCCCAGATTCCGCAAAATGGCTTGAGACCATGAAATCTGAGACATCCATGTATTAGAACAAAGTATGGACTTTGGTTGACTTGCCCGATGATCGGCAAGCCATCGAAAATAAATGGATCTTCAAGAGGAAGACCGACGCAAACGGCAATGTTACTGTTTACAAAGCTCGACTTGTTGCGAAAGTGTTTCGACAAGTTCAAAGGAGTTGACTACGATGAGACTTTCTCACCCGTAGCGATGCTTAAGTCTGTCCGAATCATGTTAGTAATTGCCGCATTTTATGAAATCTGGCAAATGGATAACAAAACTGCATTCTTTAATGGATTTATTAAAGAAGACTTGTATATGATGCAACCACAAGGTTTTGTCAATCCTAAAGGTGCTAACAAAATGTGCAAGCTCCAGCGATCCATCTATGGACTGGTGCAAGCATCTCGGAGTTGGAATATACGCTTTGATAAGTTGATCAAAGCATATAGATTTATACAGACTTGCGGTGAAGCCTGTATTTACAAGAAGTGAGTGGGAGCACCACAACCTTTCTGATAAGTATATGTGAATGACATATTGTCGATCGAAAATGATGTAGAATTTTTTTGGAAAGCATAAAGGAGTGTTTGAAAGGAGTTTTTCAAAGAAAGACCTTGGTGAAGCTGCTTACATATTGGGCATCAAGATCTATAGAGATAGATCAAGATGCTTGATACGACTTTCGATGAGTACATACCTTGATAAGATTTTGAAGTAGTTCAAAATGGATCAGTCAAAGAAGGAGTTCTTGCCTGACTTGTAAGGTGTGAAGTTGAGTAAGACTCAAAGCCAGACCACGGCAGAAAAATATAGAGAGAATGAAAGTCATTCCCTATGCCTCAGCCATAGGTTCTATAAAGTATGCCATGCTGTGTACAAAACACGTTGTGTACCTTGCCATGAGTTTGACAGGGAGGTACAATAGTGATCCAGGAGTAGATCACTGTACAACGGTCAAAATTATCCTTAGTAATTGGATGACTAAGGAAAAGTTTCTCGATTATGGAGGTGATAAAGAGTTCGTCGTAAAGGGTTACGCCGATGCAAGCTTTGACAATAAATCTAGATGACTCTAAGTATCAATCTGGATGCGTATTGAAAGTGGGAGCAATTAGCTAGAGTAGCTCCATGCAGAGCATTGTAGACATAGAAATTTGCGAAATACATACGGATCAGAATGTGACAGACCCGTTGACTAAACTTCTCTCACAAGCAAAACATGATCACACCTTATTACTCTTGGGTATTAATCACATAGCGATGTGAACTAGATTATTGACTCTAGTAAACCCTTTGGGTGTTGGTCACATGGTGATGAGAACTATGGGTGTTATTCACATAACGATGTGAACTATCGGTATTAAATCACATGGCGATGTGAGCTAGATTATTGACTCTAGTTCAAGTGGGAGACTGAAGGAAATATGCCCTAGAGGCAATAATAAAGATGTTATTTGTATTTCCTTATATCATGATAAATGTCTTTTATTCATGCTAGAATTGTATTAACCGGAAACTTAGTACATGTGTGGATACATAGACAAAACAGTATGTCCCTAGTATGCCTCTACTAGACTAGCTCATTGATCAAAGATGGTTATGTTTCCTAGCCATAGACATGAGTTGTCATTTGATCAACGGGATCACATCATTAGGAGAATGATGTGATGGACAAGACCCATCCGTTAGCATAGCACTATGATCGTTTAGTTTTACTGCTATTGCTTTCTTCATGACTTATACATGTTCCTATGACTATGAGATTATGCAACTCCTGAATACCGTAGGAACACCTTGTGTGCTATCAAACGTCACAACGTAACTGGGTGATCATAAAGATGCTCTACAGGTGTCTCTGAAAGTATTCGTGGTGTTGGCATAGATCAAGATTAGGATTTGTCACTCCGAGTGTCGGAGAGGTATCTCTGGGCCCTCTCGGTAACACACATCATAATAAGCCTTGCAAGCAAAAGACTAATGAGTTAGTCACGAGATGATGTGTTACGGAACGAGTAAAGAGACTTGCCGGTAACGAGATTGAACTAGGTATGGAGATACCGACGATCGAATCTCGGACAAGTAACATACCGATGACAAAAGGAACAACGTATGTTGTTATGCGGTTCTGACCGATAAAAGATCTTCGTAGAATATGTAGGAGCCAATATGAACATCCAGGTTCCGCTATTGGTTATTGACCGGAGATGAGTCTCGGTCATGTCTACATAGTTCTCGAACCCGTAGGGTCCGCACGCTTAACGTTTGATGACGATCGGTATTATGAGTTTATAAGTTTTGATGTACAGAAGGTAGTTCGGAGTCCCGGATGAGATCACGGACATGACGAGGAGTCTCGGAATGTCCGAGACATAAAAATTGATATATTGGACGACTATATTCGGACACCGGAAGTGTTCCGGAAAAGTTTCGGATTTAACGGGATTGCCGGAGGGGGTTAGCGGAACCCCCTACGAAGGGGGATGGTCCATAGTGGGCCTTAAGGGAAAGAGAGAGGCAGCCCATAGGGCTGGCCGGCGCCCCACCTAGGGTTCCTAGTTGGACTAGGATTGGGGGGGGCGCCACCTCTCCCTCTTTTCCTTTCCCTCTCTTCCTTCTTTGGTGATTCCTACTAGGAATAGGATTGCAATCCTATTCCTAGTAGGATTGCACCTCTAGCCGCACCAAACAAGGGCCGGCCGGCCTCCCCCCTTGCTCCTTTATATACGGGGGCAGGGGGGCACCCAAAGACACAAAAGTTGAATTGTTTTAGCCGTGTGCGGTGCCCCCTCCACAGAAACACACCTCGGTCATACCGTTGCAGTGCTTAGGCGAAGCCCTGCGCCGGTGAATACATCATATCCGTCACCACGCCGTCGTGCTGACGAAACTCTCCCGTGAGGATCAACTGGATCAAGAGCTCGTGGGACGTCATCAAGCTGAATGTGTGCTGAACGCGGAGGTGTCGTACATTCGGTGCTTGATCGGTTGGATCGCGAAGAAGTTCGACAACATCAACCGCGTCACTTGACGCTTCCGCTCCCGGTCTACGAGGGTACGTAGACACACTCTCCCCTCTCGTTGCTATGCATCTAGTAGATAGATCTTGCGTGATCGTAGGAAAATTTTAAAATACTACGTTCCCCAACAATAAACTATTGTTACTTGTTAATTTGATGCCATGTTTGAGATATGATAACTTGGTGCATGTTTATCCAAATGGAGCTTATGATATGTCAAAATGTTCATTGTGAAGTGCTCTACATGATGGTTGCTGCAGCATGCTTGTTTGAGTTCTTATTGCCATGTTAATCTCTGTTGCAAAAGTGCATTTGGTTGTTAAGAGCTGAAACTTGTTATGAGATGCTAATTTCACTTGCTCTTTGCTATTGATGTTTTTGTCCTCATGCCACATGTATAGATGTTTTAGAAGCACAATCTTATGGTATTTGATGTGGTGCAATCATCTTTCCATGATATGCCTTGAGGTGACTTAAACATGCTTGTAAACATGCCATGTTGTTGTTACTGTTTTATAATTAGTGAAAAAACTGCTAAGTCTGGAATCTGTTATAACCTGATGCTATGTTTGCTTGATGCCCTAGTCAAATCCATGCTTGTTTTGGAGTGGCCAATGATCATGTCTTGTTGTCCATGTTATTGTATATCCATTCATGCCCTTACTTGCTCATATGACCTGCTGTAGCTTATTTATTTCTTGCTCTCAAATTGCTATAAGTTATACCTGTCAGGATTTTATCAGCATGTTCAATTTGGTGGAGCTTGTTGCTATGGATCCATGCCTCCTATGGAGTTGTTTGTTGTAGGATATGTCTAATACATGTACATGCTCTTCATATACTTAGTAGAGTTGATATGCTTGTTGTTTTGTGCCTCCGAAGGCAGTATCGTGATGATGTTTTTGCCTTCCCAGATTTTGACTAAGTCTGGATAATTTTATTGCAACTTGGCATGCTTGTTTAAATGTGTTCCAGCAAGCTTTTGGGTGTGTTCTATGTTTATTCTTGTTAAGTATCATGTCTACTTCACATCCATGCTTCTTGTTATCATGTTTGGGTGCTTTAGCATATATATACCTTGCTCCAAAGTTGCTATGTGGCTGTTAACTTCAGCTTGTTGTTATATCTTGTTTCATGTGTATCTTTTAGACCGTTGCTCCGTTTTGGGTGTGCCTTATATGAAACTTGTGTGATTTTGCACGTAGAAGCATAATATAATGTTGTTTACATGTTTGGAGTGTGTTTGCTTGATGTTTGGGTGCATCTTGCACCGTTGCCATGTTTGTCTTGTTTTGCTCATATCTTCTAGGCCGTAGCTCCGAATTAAGCAAACTTTATATGAAACTTGACTAGAATTTCGTCTAGATCATCATGGTGCATGTTAACATGTTGTTTAACAACTTTCACTTAAGGTTTGTTCAGATCTGGACTAATTTCAAATTATGCATATGAGGACTTACCGGGTTTGTTATGTGTTGATTCCGGCCTCATTTAAACTTGTTGGGTGATGTTGTTCTTGTGTGCTTCATCCCTTGCCATGTTATGCATTATATAGACTTGTCTTGCATCATACTTGGTTGAGCATATTGTCATGTTCTTGTGTTGTGTGTTTACCGTATTGCTTGTTTCTTCTCGTTAGTGTTGTTCCGTTGGGATCGTGAGGATTCGTTCGTCTACGAGTGGTTCGTCTTCAAGGCTTCTTCTTCGTCTTATTCATGGACCCATTCTTCTTCCTTGCGGGATCCCAGGCAAGATGACCATCACCTTGGATACCTTTACTATCATTACCATGCTTAGTTGTCTCGATGCTATCATTACATGTCGCGCTACCCATCATTATTGTCAGCCTCTCCTTGTTGCCATGAAACCTCTAAACTTTGACACCTTCCTAGCGAACCATTGTTTGGCTATGTTACCCGCTTGCTCAGCCCCTCTTATAGCGTTGTTAGTTGCAGGTGAAGATGAAGATCGTTCCATGTTGGAACTTGTTGTTGGAATATCACAATATTTATTATTATTATTAACACACCTATATACTGGGCATGGGTGGAAGGCTTGGCCTTTTGCTCGGTGTTTTGTTCCACTCATGCCACCTTAGGAGCCGATAAACCGGCATTATGTTCCTTGATTTTGCGTTCCTTACATGGTTGCGTATATGGGGACCCCTTGACAGTTCGTCTTTGAATAAAACTCCTCCAGCAAGGCCCAACATTGGTTTTATCGCAACATATAAAAAGTTAATTAATTAATTACTTGCATAGGGAGTTAGCGCTACCCGAGGTTTCTTCTACATACAGGGGGGCAGTGCCGATGGTGTTGGTCCCAAATGGGGAGACTGCAGGACCGCCACGGGGAAACTCGAGGTATCTGGCTCTTGTAGGATCACCTATCCGGTTGTGGCCTGAGACGAGATACGCGCGGCTACTATCAGGGTGTCGGCACGCCGGGAGGTCTTGCTGGACTTGTTTTACCATTATCGAAATGTCTTGTGCACCGGGATTCCGAGCGTGATCGGATTGTCCCTAAGATAAGGGGTGATAATATTATTATTACTTCTGCTGATCGTGAGAGCTTGTGATGGGCTAAGTTGGGACACCCCTGCAGGGTTATGAACTTTCGAAAGCCGTGCCCGCGGTTATGTGGCAGATTGGAATTTGTTAATGTCCGGTTGTAGAAAACTTGACAGAGGATCCGAAGTAAAACACACAACTGTGTGAGTAACCGTGACTGTCTCTTTTCACTTTGAGAAGATAACACGGTGGGGCTATGTTTGACTCGTAGGTAGTTTAGGATCTTTAGCGATCATTACTACATTGCGACCGTTGCGTAGATGCTCATCTTATTCTGGTACTCGTAAGTTAGCCACCATACATATTGCTTAGTCGCTGCTACAACCTCACCACTTTACCTCTTCCTACCCATTTAAGCTTTGCTAGTCTTGTTACCCATGGTTATGGGATTGCTGAGTCCTCGTGCCTCACAGATACTACAACATCAGTTGCAGGTGCAGGTTTCCGATGACTTGACGAGAGAGCGATGTATTTGTGTTGGAGTTCTTCTTCTTCTTCAGTCTTGGGTTAGGTTCCGGGTCGGCAGCCTGGGATAGCAGATGGATGTCGTTGTGCTTTTCATGTTTGTATCCGTAGTCGGATACCTTGTATTGATGTTGTTGTATTCATGTGAAATGTATGTATTATTGTATCCCCCATGTATGTATGTAATGGTACGATGAAATGATATCCAACTTGCTAAGCGCCCGAAATGCGGTTGTGCCCCAATCATGTAAGTGTCACGTGATCGCGATAGAATCGCATCTTGGGCCTGACAGTAGGTATATATAGGAGGAAGGAGGGCATCGGGGGCCAGAAGGGGTGACCACGAGGCATGGGGCACGCCCTGTAGGCGGGGACGCCCCCACCCTCGTGGGCGCCACCTCAGCCCTATTCTGTGGTTCTCAAGTCTCCCGTGCGTGATTTTCTCCAAAAATATCTTTCCCGAAGGTTTCATTCCGTTTCGACTCCGTTTGATATTCCTTTTCTGTAAAACCCTGAAACAGGCAAAAAACAGCAATCTGGACTGGGCCTTTGGGTTAGTAGGTTAGTCCCAAAAATAATATAAAATTGTATAACAAAGCCCATTAAACATCCAAAACATCATAAATAATAGCATGGGACAATAAAAATTTATAGATACGTTGGAGACGTATCAAAGACTCTCTATCATGAAGAATATGGTGCTACTTTGAAGCACAAGTGTGGAAAAAGATAGTAACAATGTCCATTCTCTCTTTTTCTCACATTTTTTTAGACTCCTCTTTTTTTAGACTTTTTCTCTCTTTTTTATTTTGGGCTCTTTGGCCTCTTTTATTATTTGGGCTCTTTGGCCTCTTTTATTTAACATCACATGGGACAATGTTCTAATAATGATGATCATCACACTTTTATTTACTTACAACTCAAAATTACAACACGATGATAAACTCGAACATGATGACGGAATGATGGAGTTACACGACAATATATCTCGAAATGACTATGAAAATGCCATGATAGGTAGGTATGGTGGCTATTTTGAGGAAAGATATAAGGTGGGTTTGATGCACCTGCGTAAGTTGCGCGATACTAGAGTGGCTAGCAAGGTGGAAGGGTGAGAGTGCGTAGAATCCATGGACTCAGCATTAGTCATAAATAACTCACATACTTATTGCAAAAATTTTATTAGCCCTCGAAGAAAAGTACTACTTTGCATGCTCCTAGGGGATAAGTTGGTAGGAGTTAACCATCGCGCGCCCCCGACTTTCACACGAAGGTCGGCAATTAAGAATAAATTTCACTCCAACTTCATCACATAACTAGAAGACTATACATGCATGCCACGAGAATCACAAACCTTAACACAATTATTTCTTTAACCACGCAACTTACTACTAGCATGACTCTAATATCACCATCTTAATATCTCAAAACAATTGCAAGGAACCAAACTTCTCATATATTCAATGCTCTTTATGAAAGTTTTAATTATACCCCCCTTGGATGCCTATCAAATTAGGACTAAATTCATAACCCAAGAAAATTACCATGCTGTTTAGAGACTCTCAAAATAATATAAGTGAAGCATGAGAGTTCATCAATTTCTTCAAAATAAACATCACCGCCGTGCTAAAAAGATATAAGTGAAGCACTACAGCAACTACCCTAGCTCAAAAGATATAAGTGAAGTACAAAGAGTATTCTAATAAATTCACGATTAATGTGTGTCCCTCTCAAAAGGTGTGTACAATAAGGATGATTGTGGTAAATTAAAAAGCAAAGACTCAAATCATACAAGACGCTCCAAGCAAAACACATATCATGTGGTGAATAAAAATATAGCCTCAAGTAAATTTACCGATGGATAGAAGACGAAAGAGAGGATGCCATATGGGACATCCCCAAGCTTAGATGCTTGGTTGTCCTTGATATTACCTTGGGGTGCCTTGGGCATCCCCAAGCTTAGGCTCCTGCCACTCCTTATTCCATAGTACATCAAATTTTTACCCAAAACATGAAAACTTTACAATACAAAACTCAACAGAAAACTCGTGAGATCCGTTAGTAAAATAAATTATATCCTTACTTGTAGGTACTATTGTGAACTCATTCTTATTTTATATTGGTGTAATATCTACTTAATCCCAACTTTTCCATGGTTCATACCCCCCGATACTAGCCATAGATGCATCAAAATAAGCAAACAACACAATGAAAACATAATCTGTCAAAAACAGAACAGTCTGAAAAGATGCGAATTAAGGTGAAACCTTTGTATCTCTAAAAATTCTGAAAAATTAGGACAACTTTGGCAATTTGTAGATCAGAAACATGTAAACAATTCAGAGTTTTCATGTTCCGGCAATTAGAAAGAATTCTGACACTAGACGCACAAGTTTCTGTTTTCCAGAGAAAACCAATCTACTATCTTTCAAACCATCCCAAAGGTCTTACTTATCACAAACACTAAATTAAAACATGAAAACGGATCTAATTAGAGGCTAGATGATAAATTTATTCAAGAACAGCAAGAAAAAGGTAAAAACCAAAATAAAATTGGGTTGCCTTCCAACAAGCGCTACTGTTTAACGACGTGAGCTAGGCATAAAGCAACGATTTAGGTATTATCTTCTTTGGTATTCATCACATCAAGCAAATATGTTAAAACTTCTCTTAACAATTCTATTTTCTCTTTTCTCTTTTTGCTAATAGAAGAACTCAATTCATGAAAAGGACTTTGATTAGTAATTTTAACATTCATAATTTAATGCTCAGGATCATCTCCATAAATATCATCATATAAAATCTGTATCTCATTTTTAATAGGTTCCTTAGACATTACTGCCATCCATTCTTCATCGAATCCAACATAAATTCCCTTAGTTAACCAATCAAATTTATCATAGGTATCAAGGCAAATAGCTTGAGTAATTTCTTCGTAAGGAACTCTTCTCCTAAGATTGCTAGTGTAGGCAAGATAGTATCTAGATTCCAAACTACGCAATGTTTCTTTATCATGGAGAATTTCCTCTACTGGGGGATGTTCAATATCATTTTTGTAGAAAGCACAAATTTCCCTAGCTTCTTGTATTATAAAATAAATTTCCCGCATAAGAATGATAGTTGCAATCCTTTTGCCTTAGGATGAAGTATATTGGGGAGTTCATAAAATATCTTTTGTAAAGTCGGGTGGATGTGCACAAATTTTCTCTTTAACTCTACCACAAGCATAGAAATAGCATCCGCATAACAATTTGTTTCAAGAAGAATAGATCCCTTAATTGGTAAACATCCCGTACAATTGAAAAACTCATGAATAATGCCTTTACCAATAATATTCCCATCTCCCACATAAAAGGTTTTTGCATTATAATTAGAACGGGATCCCTTTTCATGATTCAAATCACAAGATTCAAGTTTCTCTCCGAGATTTTTGATAGCAATTTTTTCCGGTTCATGCATGATGGCCAAGCGATCTAACACACAAGCGGAAAAAAACGAACGAAAAAAGGGCGAATAAAAAGGCAAATATTTTTGTGATTTTCTGAAAAAAATTAGAAGTGGGGAGATGAAAACGAAAGGAAAATGGCAACTAATGTAAGTGCAAGATATCAGAGTTTATGACAAGTACTTGGTAGGCTTGATGTAGACCTCCCTGGCAACAGCGCCAAAAATTCTTCCTGCTACTTCTTGAGCTTGCGTTGATTTTTCCATTGAAGAGGAAAGGGTGATGCAACAAAGTAGAGATAAGTAATTCCCTTAGTTGAGAACCAAGGTATTGATGGAAATATGCCTTAGAGGCAATAATAAAAAGGTTATTATTATATTTCCTTAATCATGATAAAGGTTTATTATTCATGCTAGAATTGTATTAATCGGAAACCTCTATACATGTGTGAACACATAGACAAACACTATCTCCCTAGTGAGCCTCTACTTGACTAGCTCGTTGATCAAATATGGTTAAGGTTTCCTAACCATGGACATGAGTTGTCATTTGATAACATGATCACATCATTAGGAGAATGATGTGATGGACAAGACCCATTCGTTAGCTTAGCATAATGACCGTTCAGTTTATTGCTATTGCTTTCTTCATGTCAAATACATATTCCTCCGACTATGAGATTATGCAACTCTCAGATACCGGAGGAATGCCTTTTGTGCTATCAAACATCACAACATAACTGGGTGATTATAAAGATGCTCTACAGGTATCTCCAAGGGTGTTTGTTGAGTTGGCATAGATCGAGATTAGGATTTGTCACTCTGAGTATCGGAGAGGTATCTCTGGGCCCTCTCGGTAATGCACATCATAATAAGCCTTGCAAGCAAATGACTAATGAGTTAGTCTCGGGATGATGTATTACGGAACTAGTAAAGAGACTTGTCGTTAACGAGATTGAACTAGGTATGAAGATACCGACGATCGAATCTCGGGCAAGTAACATACCAATGTGCAAAGGGAATAACGTATGTTGTCATAACGGTTTGATCGATAAAGATCTTCGTAGAACATGTAGGAGCCAACATGAGCATCCAGGTTCCGCTATTGGTTATTGACCGGAGAAGTGTCTCGGTCATGCTACATAGTTCTCAAGCCCGTAGGGTCCGCACGCTTAACATTCGATGATGATATTATATTATATGAGTTATGTGATTTGGTGACCAAACGTTGTTCGGAGTCCCAGATGAGATCACGGACATGACGATGAGTCTCGAAATGGTCAATAGGTAAATATTTATATATAGGACGATGGTATTCGGACACCGGAAGTGTTCCGGAGGGTACCAGGTACATATTGGGTCATCGGAAGGGGTTCCGGGCGCCCTGGCAAAAGATATGAGCTTAATGGGCCAACGGAGGGACATACCAGCCCACGAGGGGCTGGTGCGCCCCTCCACCATGCCGGCCAACCCTAGGTAAGGAAAGGGGGGAGGGAAAGTCCCTCCTTCTTTCCCCTTCTCAAGGGAGAAAGGAAAGGGGGGCCACCTCCTCCTTCCTTCCGCTGGCGCCTATACAAGGAAGGGGGCCGAATTGGGATAGGACCCCAAGTAGGATTCCTCCTACTTGGGGCACCCTATGTTTGCTCCTGTCCCCCTCCTACATGGGGAGGGGTGCCTAGAACACACAACATCTGTTAGCCGTGTGCGGTGCCCCCCCTCCACAGTTTAATCCCACAGTCATATCTTCATAGTGCTTAGGCGAAGCCCTGCGCGGATCACATCACCGTCACCGTCACCATGCCATCATGCTGACGAAACTCATCCACTTCCTCGACATCTTGCTGGATCAAGAGGACAAGGGACATCATCGAGCTGAACGTGTGCAGAACTCAGAGGTGACGTACGTTCGGTACTTGATCGGTCGGAGCTAGAAGAAGTTTGACTACATCAACCGCGTTGTCAAACGCTTTTGCTTTCGGTCTAAGAGGGTACATAGACACACTCTCCGACTCTCGTTGCTATGCATCTCCTAGATAGATCTTGCGTGAGCGTAGGAATTTTTTTAAAATTGCATGCTACGTTCCCCAATAGGTATCAATCCAGTAGGAGTAACAAGCAAGTCTCCAATATATGCACCTGCACAAACTAACCAATACTTGCACACAATGCGGAAAAGGGGTTGTCAATCCCTTCAACATCATGAACAAGATTGAGATCTGATAGAGATAGATTTAAAAATAAAGTAAAAAAGCTAAATAAAGTAAACACGGAATAATTGCAGCAATATTTTTTTTGGTTTATAGATTTGAAAATATAAGATGGAAAATAGACCCGGGGGCCATAGGTTTCACTAGAGACTTCTCTCTTGAATAAACATACGGTAGGTAAACAAATTACTGTCGAGCAATTAATAGAGAAGTGCAAAGTTATGACAATATCTAAGGCAATGATCATGAATATATGCATCACGTCTGTGACAAGTAGACCGACTCCTGCCTGCATCTACTACTATTACTCCACACATCGACCGATATCCAGCATGCATCTAGAGTATTAAGTTCATAAGAACATAAGAACGCCTTAAGCAAGATGACATGATGTAGAGGGATAAACTCAAGCAATATGATATAAACCGCATTTTTTAGCCTTGATGGCAACACTGCAACACGTGCCTCGCTATCCCCTTTGTCATTGGGTGAGTACACCGCAAGATTGAACCCAAAACTAAGCACCTCTCCCATTGAAAGAACTACCAATCTAGTTGGCCAAACCAAACCAATAATTCATAGAGAAATACAAAGATATCAAATCATGCATATAAGAATTCAAAGAAGACTCAAATAATATTCATGGATAATCAAATCATAAATCCACAATTCATCGGATCTCGACAAACACACCGCAAAAGAATATTACATCGAATAGATCTCCAAGAACATCGACGAGAACATTGTATTGAAGATCAAAGAGAGATAAGAAGCCATCTAACTACTAGCTATGGCCCGTAGGTCTGTGGTAAACTACTCACGCATCATCGGAGGGGTAGTAAGGTTGATGTAGAAGCCCTCCATGATCGAATCCCCCTCCGACAGAGTACCGGAAAAAGGCTCCAGATGGGATCTCACGAGGTTAGAGACCTGCGGTGGTGGAAAAGTGTTTTCATTGCTCCCTCTAGGGTTTCTGGAATATTTGAGAATATATAGGGCAAAGAGGCGGTGCAGGAGAGTCACGGGGGGGGCACAAGCCCATGGCGCGCCCCAATGGCTTGTGGCCACCCCGTCGCTTTCCTGCCCCATACTCCAAGTCACGTAGGTGTGTTTCTATCCATACAAAAATCACCGCAAAAGTTTTATTCCGTTTGGACTCCGTTTGATATTCCTTTTCTGCAAAGCTCAAAAACAAGGAAAAAACAGAAACTGACACTTGGCTCTAGGTTAATAAGTTAGTCCCAAAAATAATATAAAATAGCACATTAATGTGTATAAAACATCCAAAGTTGCTGATATAATAGCATGGAACAATCAAAAAATGTAGATACATTGGAGACGTATTATTCCGCCCGATTTGGCGCCAAAATCATTTCAGGCGGCGCCGCCCAGCTCTCCGGGTTCGGCCTGGGTCCTCTGATGCCAAATTCGGCCCTAACCGGCGAAAAATGGGCTTCTAGGGACGCGGCTGGCCGATTTTTTCACACTAGCGGTAAAAAAGGGGCTTGGGGGCTATTTGGGGGGGGGGGAGTGGAGATGCTCTAACCTTTCATACTACTCACTCCATCCCATAACATAAATGCGTTTTTGATACTACATTAGTGTCAAAAACACTCTTATATTGTGGGACAGAGGGAGTAATTGGCAGCGCGAGCCGCTCGGTTGCTTGGAATGGGTTCTCATGTTCTGCTCGCATACAACAGGCTCTTCCCAATTTCTTGGGGAACATCAATCCTGACCAGGACCGTGCCTCACTCATAACCAACTAAAACATCTATGCATAATACGGTAAAAGTCCCACTTAATTAGTAGGTTCTTAAACTTTTTTACATTTTTTAGAACTTATCCAAGAGAGCATGGTTTTTTATAGGTAAAACTTTATTTCTCAAATAATAGACATATCGTTTACAAGAAGCTGAGAAATAAAATCGGGAATTAAAACCTCTCAAGAACTAGAAGATATATTGGTAAAAGAATTATTTGCTAGTTCATCCGCAACTTGATTCGCTTCACAATAGCGGTGCTTGAAGGAAATCCTCCCAAACTCTAGCGCCATTCGTTTACACTCTGCCACGATAGCCACATCAGGGCCCATGTATTCCTCTGTGGAATTCAATGAGTCAACATCGAATGAGTTATCTAATTCAATTTCCAGCGAATTACATCTCATACTGTGTGCCAGAAAAATGCCAATCCGAATAGCGATTAGTTCAGCAGTATCAACAGATCGGGCATGTGAACAAAACCAGTTTGTTGCAGCAACAAAATCACCATTGTCGTCCCTTGCAATAGCTCCACCGACCCCTGACATGGTATCACCATGTAAAGATGCATTAACATTTATTTTGACCACCCCATTGCTTGGCTTCGTCCACATAAAATCATACTTCCTATTAGCCACTCTAGGTGACACTGCCCTAATTTTCTATAATTAAATAGCTAGCCCCACTAACTTATTTTTCTCAACATGCAAGCATGCCACATTATCACACAACATGCATGGGAAAAGGCCTACTGCACTAACATATATATCTCAACATCCAATCATGTCACCTCATCATGCAACAAGCATGTGAAAAGACACACCTTAACGTGCAAACATAAATGAGAATTTTCATTCTATTATGTTATTTATATTCAATAAATACTTTAGAACTTTACAATAATCAAACATAATAAGTCATATGTATTGCAAAATATTACCGCAACAACGTGCAGAGTACCATCTAGTATAATTAGTGGCAAACACCCTAATGGACAAAGCGGTTTTCTCTGGCGTCTAAATCGCGACGCCATTTACTAGTTGACGGCATTTAGAGTCATTATTTATAGTCACTCGTTTAATGAGGATAACTAACATCACTAATTAGGTTGACATAGAGGAAACCTAACAGCCCCCCCCCCCTCTCTCTCTGATCCCTTCCCTACATCCGTCGCCTCCCAACTCCACGCTGCTAGAGATTAGTAGTCAGGCCAAGTCTCGAAACTGGTCCATGACAGCGACGGTTGGGACATCTTTGCTTCGATAGCTTTGACAGTGAGATGCGATTTACAGGTGGTGACTTGAGGCAGAGGGTATAATTATGTAGGAGATGTTTCAGGCCGGACCAGGGTTTCTTGGTGGCGAGGCGTCTGTGGCAGTGATCCCATCTGCAAGTAAGCAGATGACAAGAAAGACCTGATGTGTCCTCCACTCGGATGCGCGGATCACACCGTGGACTTGAGCTTCAAGGCGGTTGTCGGAATGTTCCATAGGAAATCCGATGGTAGCTAGTGTGATTGGTGCATGCATAAAGTTTTCTCATTAGAAAGAGCGAAGTCTCCAAGTTTTCTTACCATGATATTTTTTAGGGGCTGGGTGGGAGTAACAACACACACTAGAAATAACAAATAAAGAAAAGAACAAAAACTTAAACAACAATTGAAATAAAAACTTAAACAATACCTCTAATGCAATAACTAGTGACACTATGCTTCCTCAACAATGGCGTCGGAAAATGTGGTTGATGATTTTGGAGACCGGTCTGAATAGCTGAAGGTTCCTATACCTTTTCCAAAAGGAGCGACCCTAGGTATCGAAACCACGAGAGGATGTGCACTCCGGCAGAAAGTCAGACAAGTTGTTGCTCTCAAATTAAATTCTAGTTTTTTAACCGAGTCTTTAACAACCTTCTTGGAAGCAAACAATAATATTGAAATAGGCATGAGTAGGTCTTACTCTCACAATCTTATACTTGTGTTTGGGATCTCATCTTGATAATAAACATGGCCCTCGAAGACAACTGTTACAATGAGTTCACAACGAGATGAAGTGGGGGATGTGTTTCAAAGTATGTCACGACCGATCATGACCTGCATAGAGAGTTAGTTGTCCTATCGATGGCCTTAACGTTGGTTATTAAGAATTACTACGGACAAAAGCATTGGGCGTTTAATGATCACACCTCATTGATCCTCAAGAAATTGATATCCGCTTTCGTACTAATCATTTCGCTCAATCTATTCAGAATAGTGCTCCACGCATCCTCGCTTCTTATCTCCTCCTTGATTGACCTACGGGGTCCTGGGTACCCAAAGAGCCTTAGAACAAGAACAAGGCAAAAGACAACTCCGTTGCAACCGCACACATACATATAATACGCCAAGCGATTCCAACGATCACGTGCAAAATACATAGGGTTGCACGGCCTTGCCTCAGCCATTTCCTTAGTGATTTCCTCACACATGGCGATCGGATCGCAAGATGAACTCATTGAAGATGATATAAAGATGAATGAAAGATTGATAATATGTCTTACAATAGTCTTGATTTCCTCACACAAGACGATCGGATTGCAAGTATGACTAACTTGAAGAGAATGGTTGCGGTGATGAAGGTGGCATCGGCTATGGAGATGAGGCGAAAAATGACGGCGGCTAAGGTTGAAATATGGCTTCTAGTTCTATGTTCCTCAAATGGTTGCTCTCCTATTGAGATTCTGACATGGATCCCTTTGTAAAAGTTGTTCAGGGTAGACGCCATGGTGCCAACGGCGTGCGGTGTAACTGCTGCTACCATGCGTCCTCTTGCGCTCTGGATTGATCCTGCACCTCTTGTTGACCTGCCTTGTTCACCACACTTTGTATTTTCTTCTATGTGATGCCATTCTTCCATGTTTAAGCCCATTTCTTGTGGAAACACACCAAGCAAAGAATTTCGTAATTTCATGCATCATTAGTCATTAGTATCGACATCTTAGTGATTCTCTCAAAAATTCTGAAATTATCTGGTTAAAAAAGTGGTTGAATAAGCGCAAAAATATTGCTCATCACCACCATAGTCTGTAACCATATTGGAGGTTGATTTATCGATTTCCTAAGATGCATTTTATAGTGTCAGGTGCACTTGGATTGTCAAAGTTCCTCCACAACAAATAGATCATGTGCTCTCATGGAAAGACTGGGACATCCTAGGGCATGTCAGCCCAACAATACTTGACAATATAACAACTTTTGCTATAGACATTATTGACGTCGCCACATCAAGGATGGTGCAGCTAACCTTGAGTCCGATGCAAAAGCATGTGGAAGCAAGTCAGTGCTAGTCGCCGATGGCTATCTAGCCACCTTGGTGATGGGCCTCTTGTTTGGATTTGCTACTGTAACAATTAGGTCTTGTTTGGTACTAGGATTTTTGAGGGGATTGGTGGAGATAATCCCCACGGGGATTGGGTGCCCACAGGGATTGGGTGAAACCCCAACCTTCACCCAATCCCTTCAAATCCCCATTTATCCCTGATACACTAGTTAGGGGTAGTGTATTGGGTATTGAGAAAAATGCACTAGAGCTTGGGGATTTGTGGGGAAATGTGGGGATAAAACATGTCAAATACTCTAGAACCAAATGGTGTTTCAGAATATGTAAAGATTTAGGGATTTGACCAGGAAAATACACTATTACTAAACAAGGCCTTCGGCATGTTGTCTCTCCCGGATCAGTTTCGTCCTTGACACCGAATATTGACTTCCTCGTATTGCTTCGCATGATTCAGTGTTTGGCATTGCCCCTGCCGATTAAGGGATTCATGCCTCTCACCTGATTTTGCACACCGCATCAACAAGCGAAAGTTGGAGCCAACTTCAATGTCGTGTTTCCGACAAGTGTTCCTTGTGGGTTTTTTTAAAGGAGGAGGACCCCGGGCCTTTGCATCTGGACGATGCATGCAACCATTTTATTAATTATTCAAATAAGACATTACAAAGTCATACAACAGTAAGACTAAAGTCATCGTCTAGGCAACACCTGTCGCTACTCCTATCTAGTTGATGAAGGGATGCTGATAATCTAGGCCTAATACCAGACAGACCTCGCAACCAAACCTAACATCTAAGACCTGAGGTCCCAACTAGGACTACTGCCGGGTATGGGGCACCCATCAGTCCGGCGCACTCCTCAACCAGGACGCGTGCCGGGTATGAGGCAGCCGCAGCCACTTGCCACCAATCCATCTTCAATGTTGTACTCCTGCATCTACCTTGCCCCATCTAGCTGCCGTCGACGTCTCCATGATGCCAGACTACGCCACCATCCTACGCTCATCCATCATCACATGCCCATCGGCGAGACCCCGCTACTCCATGCCGCCGAGACCCGCCATCGTCGACGCGAGAGAAGGCACGCCACACCACCTCACGCCTCTTCCATCCGGCGCCAATCCACAAACGATGCCCACAATAGGGAACATGACACCGCAGCGCCGCCATCGTCCGATCCGGTGATCTTAGGATTTCTCTCGGAGCGGCATGAGCAGGTTGACGATAGTTGCTTGACGATGCGTTCATGTGGTGGTATGTTCCCACTCGGATTCATGTCATGGTACCGGTGCTTGTATTTTCCCGAATTTATTTTAGAATTTTAATGTTATTCTTTCATTGGCAGGTGACGTGCTCATCAATAATGGGTAACGCATATGACTTCGTCAATCTCGAGATTTGCCATCTTTCTTCGGAAATGATTACAAGCATGTCCTGTGGAGCTTGTTAATCTTCGCCCCATGGATTGTGGAATGCCAACTTTTTTGATAAGGGGCACTTTATGAGTTAAAAGATTTAAGCATTAGACCATGTCTCTGCATAACTAAGATGCACACAACCAAACAAAGTCCTCTTACAGAAATAAAAAAAAGGTGAAATACAAAGAAACATGTAGAGTCTGTATAACGCCTAAATCGGAGGGGGGGCAATCCTAAGATCATGCTGCCACCCGTGTTGGTAAAAGTATCCCTCATCGTAGCATCCAATCATCTACACACCTCCGTAAACAGGTATCGATTCTTCACGTGTTGTAGGGAGGACCATAAACGAAGAGTCCCGGTACATCTGTACATAACCTGCATAAGAGAAATATTTTTATCGTTACCTTATCATTGCTAAATAGCCAAAACGACTAAATAATGACAAGTGCTCCCTGTTAGAATATGTATAGGATAGAGATAGTTGTTCATTCAAATTGTAATCTAGCTCTATCTCTATCTATATATATCTCCTGTAACCGAATCTCTTGAGACCGATCCTCTGATCTCTTCTTGTACTCCAAGACATTGCCAATATATATACATGCGGCCCGAGACCAAAGGGTTCAACGCTTCCAACCTAATTTACATGGTAATCAGAGCATCTTCCTCTTAGATCGAAGATCGCATCTAGCTACCTTCCCGCGGTCGAGATCATGTCTTCCTCCGCAGCCCTATCTTCCACCACAAGCGCGCTTTCCACCTCCACGGCCTCCACCTTCACATCATCATCCAGCAGCAGCTCTGTTACTCTCGGACAGCCACCGCGGGAGAAGCTAATGAGGGGAAACTTCCTCCTATGGAAGGCCATCGTGCTCCCACAAATTAGAGGCGCACAGATGGAACAGCACCTCGACGGGAAGAGTCCGGAACCACCGGCCACCCTCACCATCACCAAAGACGGCAAGGAAGAACAGGTCGCCAACTTCGCTCGAACTCTCTGGTACGCACAGCAGCAACAACTTCAGGGGTATCTAATGGGATCCCTCTCCCGCGATATCCATGCCCAAGTTGCCACACTCCAGATGCCGGCCGAAGTATGAAGCGCCATCAACGCCATGTTCGCCGCTCAGAGCCAAAGCCAGGCCATCAACACCCGCGTCGAGCTCACAAACCTAAAAAAAGGTAACATGTCCATGGCTGAATATCTTGGCAAAATCAAAACCCTTACAGATGAAATCACATGCTACACCGGAGTCCCTTTTCCTGATCCCGAGATCGTCTCCAAGATCATGGATGGTCTCGATCTGGATTACAATCTAGTCATGTCCGTCCTGGCTGCTAGGGTCGAGCCAGTCTCGGTTCAGGAGCTGTACAACCAGCTCTTGAGCTTTGATGCTCGCCTTGCTCTTCTTCACGGCACCAACATCACGCAGTCCTCCGTTAACTTAGCGTCTCGTGGCGGAGGCCGTGGGCGCGGTCACCAGGGACAGAGTCACAACACCAACGGCGGCGGTCGTGGTCGCGGAAACTACCAGGGCGAGGGCACTCGGTCTGGTGGTGGCGGCAACCCAGGAGGTGGCGGCTTCAACAACAACAATATGGGAGGTGGTGGCTTCAACAACAACAACATGGGAGGTGGCAGCTTCAACAACAACAACAGCCGTCGCGCCTCCTCAACTCCCCGTCCTCGCTGCCAAGTGTGCAAGAAGTCAGGCCATGAGGCCATGGACTGTTGGCACAGGTATGATGAAGATTACGTCCCCGACGCTCGTCATGTTGCTGTAGCCATCCGTGAAGAAGGAGGAGGAGATGGAGTCTGGTACGTGGACTCTGGTGCAACATATCACGTCACCAGCGAGCTAGAGCAACTCGCGCTTCGTGAGAGATACCACGTCAACGACCAAATTCACACCGCAGCAAGTGGTGGAGGTATGGATATTTGTCACATTGGCCAAGCTTTCATTAATTCACCCAATCTCAAACGTGATCTAGTTCTTAAAGACGTCCTTCATGTCCCACAAGCTGATAAAAACCTTGCATCTATGTCTCGACTAGCCACTGATAATAATGTCTTCTTTGAAACTCACCCTCGTTACTTTTTTTATAAAGGATCGGGCAACGAGGGAACTTCTTCATCACGGTAGATGCATTGGAGGGCTCTACCCCATCACACCCGGAGCACTTAATCGCAAGCGTCGTCAAATTTATTCCGCCACCAAATCTTCCTTGGCAAGGTGGCATCAAAGATTAGGACACCCATCATCGATCATAGTTAAGCAAGTAGTCAATAAAGACAAACTTTCTTTGTCACATAGTCAAAATAGTGAGTCAGTTTTTGAAGCTTGTCAGTGTGCCAAGAGCCACCAACTTCCTTATCCCAAGTCAAACAGTGTGTCTCATGCTCCTTTAGAGCTTATTTTCAGTGATGTATGGGGTCATGCAAGAGATTCTTTTGGAAGAAACAAATACTATGTTAGTTTCATTGACGACTATAGCAAGTTTACATGGATTTATTTACTCAAATATAAATCTGAGGTCTTCTCTATCTTTCAAGACTTTCAGAAACTCGTTGAAAGACACTTTAACAAAAAGATCTTGACAGTTCAGAGTGACTGGGGAGGGGAGTATGAAAAACTCAACTCTTTCTTCCGTAGCATAGGCATTCAACATCATGTTTCCTGCCCACATGCCTATCAACAAAACGGTTCTGCCGAGCGCAAACACCGCCACATAGTTGAAGTTGGTCTTTCATTACTTGCCCATGCGTCTATGCCGCTCAAATATTGGGATGAAGCTTTTATTACAGCAACATATCTCATTAATAGACTTCCTAGTAAAGTCATTGGCAACTCCACTCCTTTGGAACGTATTTATCATCAAAAACCAGACTACAACTCTCTCAAAACCTTTAGGTGTGCTTGGTACCCCAATTTACATCCATATAATCGTCATAAGCTTGAGTTCCGTTCCACTCAATGTGTCTTTCTTGGCTATAGTGATCTACATAAGGGATACAAGTGCCTAGAAATTGCAACTGGACGTATATATATTTCTCGAGATGTAGTTTTTGATGAAACTCTCTTTCCATTTGCTAAACTTCATCCCAATGCAGGCGCACTTCTTCGTGCTGAAATATCACTTCTTTCAGACTCTGACACAATATCTGATCACAGGGGTGAATTATCTAAAGCTGACCATGTGAACAAATCCACAGAAATTTGCACTTCTAATGATGTATGTGCAGGTGCAGCTCATGATTTTATGTGTACAGAAACAGCCAACGCAGCCGTCGCTGATTTCGAGGAGGATCTCGCCAGTCCAATCATTGGGGCAATCATTGGCGCGCGATCCCAGGGGGATTATTCCACCATGCAGGCGCCTGACGACCCGGTGGCCGACAGCGTGGAGCCCACTAGCCCAGGCGGGGGCGGGGGTGCCTCTCCGCTCGCCACGAGTCCACGGGCCGAGGCAGTGGTCGA
>LR738709.1:449317771-449333646 GCA_902687465.1 Secale cereale
GCCCCCCCCCCCCCCCCCGACCAGGAGACCGCGACTGGGCCCATCCCAGGGGCCCCGACGCGCACGTCCACTCGCACGAAATCGGCAGGCGACACGCGTAGCGCTTTCATCCCGAGGCGGATCTCGACAGCAATCGATCTGGCGTGGGATCCCGTGGCGCATGCATCTCGACCTGCTACATCTTCTGTGACAGATGAATCTGATCATCCCGCCGGATCTTCTGTGGCAGGTTCTGCTGCACCCATAATTACTCGATGTCACACAAGGTCCCAGTCAGATATTACTAAGGAAAAGATATACAGAGATGGTACCATCAGGTATGATAAAAGACGTGCTTTCCTCACCACTACTGGTGAACCAGTTAATCTAGTTGATGCTCTTGCTCACAAAGATTGGAAAGAAGGCATGGATAGTGAGTATGACGCGCTTATGAAAAATAAAACGTGGCACCTAGTACCACCAAAAGGTGGCATGAATGGCATTGACTGTAAATGGGTGTACAAAATTAAAAAAAGGTCTGATGGAAGTATAGACAGATACAAGGCTAGATTAGTTGTTAAGGGCTTTAAACAAAGGTTTGGCATTGACTATGAGGATACCTTTAGTCCAGTTGTTAAATCAACCACTATTCGACTTGTCTTATCTATTGCTGTATCAAGAGGTTGGAGTTTAAGACAGCTAGATGTTCAGAACGCGTTTCTTCATGGTGTTCTTGAGGAAGAGGTGTTCATGCAGCAGCCACCAGGCTATGAAAATCGAAGCACACCACATTATGTCTGTAAGTTGGATAAAGCTTTATATGGTTTAAAACAGGCCCCAAGAGCTTGGTATTCACGATTGAGCATGCAGCTACAGCAACTTGGATTCACATCATCCAAGGCAGATACCTCATTGTTCTTTTATAGTAAAGGAAATGTCACTAGTTTTGTGCTTGTTTATGTTGACGATATTATTGTTGCTAGTTCAAGTTCAAGTGCCACTACTTGTCTTGTAATGCCCCGGATGTAATACTTTCCCTTTTGGGTATATAATAAATCTCCGGCTTCATCTTTTCCTTTTCGGGTTCTTTGTCTTTCGGGCTTTCGTCGTTTTGTTGTGTGAGTGTGTGGCATTCATTCATATCATGTAGACATGTGCATTGCATTGCATTTGTGTTGTGGGTTGCATCTGGTACGTGGCGTTCCTTCCCGTTGTCCGTTTCGTGTTCCGGAGCTCCCTCACGTGTCCGTGACGTCCCGTAGGCCTACTTTGTTGTTCGGGCGTTTTACGTTACCGGTGTGCCGTGAGGTTGTGTTGTGTGTTGTTGTTTTGTTGTGTGCAACCCGCCTCTCAAATCTCGTCTCGTTTGGACTCCGTTGACTTTTCCCTCCGTTGCTCGTGTGGGCCCGAAGTGCCTTCGCTTCGTGTCCCGGAAATACCCCTACTGCTTTCTTTTATCTCCGTCTAGGCCTTTTAAATCAACCCCCGCGATCGGATCCGTCGGATCGCGATCGGAGGGCTCCTAGCGCCCCTAAATCCCCTCCTAACCCTAAAAACTGCTACATATAGACCCCCCTAGTCTATTATGGGCATCCCTATCCCCTTCTTCTTCCTCCTCTAGATCCCCTTCCTTTTTTTTCTTTTTCTTCTTCAGATCCAAAATATCTGCCCGGATCCCGAGGATCCTTTCGATCCAGCCGCCGCAACAGCAGCCGACCGGCTCGCTCGATCCATCGCGCGTATGACCGCAGCCGGATCCTCCACCGCACGCCAGCTGGGCTCGACCAGCGCCGGTTCCCGATCGAGGGGACCAGTTCGCCGCGCACGGGCCAGCAGCCTCCCCCGGCCCAGGCGCTCGCCTCGCCTCTCCGTTGCCGCGTCGCTGCAGGGCGCTTCGCCCGTACCAGGCCGAGCGCCGCTCGCCTCCGAGGCCGCGCCAGCCCCCAGCGGGTGGGCCGCCTCCCGCAGCCGCCCGGGCGCGCGCTCTCCGCTCCAGGGCCGCCAGCTGCGCGGGCCGCCGCCTCCGCCTCGGTGGGCCTCCTCCACCCCGGCCACCGCGGGCCGCCGCCTTCCACCGCGGTCCGCCGCCGCGTCGGGCCGCCTCCGCCGCAACAGTGCCTCCCCGCGCGGGCCCAGATCCAGCCGCCGGCCCACTCCGTTCTTCAGATCTGTTTTTTTTTTCCAGATCCTAAGGTTGTTTCCCCACTAAGTCCCCAGATCTGTTTATCCGAGATGCAAACTTTGACCTGCCCTAACTTTGTGCCTGTTGCTCCGTTTTGCGCGTGTAGCATGTCCAGATGTTCGTGGAGATGTCCTCTACGTTTTACCTGTTGTTGTCATGCATGTTAGATGTCATCTTGACACTTGTTTTGCTGTTACAAGAGTGCATCATGTTATAAACTGCTGTTATGTGTTATTTTCATGCCACCTTTGACTTGTGATATCTTTTAGCTCGTTTGTCCAAACGATGCAAATGACATGTCCACGTGTTCGTCTTGCCACGAACTACGTGTTGTGTGTGATAGGTTGCATGGTAGGTTTATTGTTGCCTTGTTATCATCTTTGCAAAGTGCCATGCTCATATAAGGTGTTTTCACTTGTTATGAAATGCCATCTTGTTGAGCTCGTTGTAATCGGTGTGTTCACCTCTATGATGCATGCTTGTGTGTTTCGGGATCACCGTCATATGTATTTTGATGAGGTGCTTACCCTTTGCCATGTTTAGTTTCGAGGTGACTTAAACATGCTCTTTTTGATGCTATGATGATGTTGCTGTTTTAGGACTTAGTGAAATTTCACCAAGTCTGAAATCTGTAACGTTCCGATGCCATGTTCGTGTGATGTTGTAGGACAAAGCACGATAGTTTTGGAGTGGATTTTGATTGTTCCTTGAAGGACATATTGTTGTCTTTCCATCCATGTCCTCACATGTCCATTTGAGTGGCTGTAGCATGTTTATCTTTTGCTCTAAAGTTTCAATAAAATTCTGCTGCCAGAATTTTATTTCAAAGTTCAATATGTCCAAGATCATTGCTTTTGATCCGTGACTCCGTTGGGGGTGCACTTTGGACCTAGTTGCTGTACTTTATATCTAGTTTATGTTCAAGTCCTTTGCCATGCTTTTTGGGTGCTGTAGATTAATTATTTTGAGCTCCAAAGATGCTATGTTGCTGTAATTTTCAGTTTTCGCTCAAATCTTGTTTCGGGCATAACTTTTAGCCCGTAACTCCGATTTCAGCGAATCTTATATCAAACTTGGGTGATTTTCTGTGTAGATTAATAATATCAGGTTGTTATCTTGTTTTGAGGTGTTTTGCTTGAGTGATGTTTCCGTGCTCCATGTGCATCTTTAGTGCATCCATCATGCATTCATGTTTTTCGAGTGCGCATTGCATCGTGTTGATTGGTGCTTGGTGTGTTTGTTGTGTTTAGAGCCGGAAGCTGAGAACGAGAACGAAGTTGAGCACGAGTTTTCCAACGAGGTTGAGCACGAGGACCCTTCTTACGATCCGAACGTCTTCTCTTCAGGCAAGATGACCGAACCCCGATAACATTACTATCTTTGTCTATTGCTAGTAGTCTCGATCTATAGTTTTGCCTCGATGCCCATGTTCTTCTTGTCAGCCTCCTACTTGTAACCAATTGCCATGATTAACCACCCTACCTATGCAAACCGTTGCTTGGCTAAGTACGCTTCGCTCAGCCCTTCTTATAGCGTTGCTAGTTGCAGGTGAAGTGAAGATGCTTGCTTCATGTTGAAGTTTAGTTGGGTTATATCACACTATATAAATGCTTTAAAATGAAATCACCTATATATTGGCAAGGGTGGAAGGCTAAGCCTTTTGCTTGGTGTTTTGTTCCACTCATGCCGTTAGGATCCGTATAAGCCGGTTTTATGTTCCTTGATTATGCGTTCCTAACACGGTTGGGGTGTATGGGACCCCCTCGATAAACCGCTAAGTGCTAAGTCTTTTCCAGCAAATCCCAACATTGGTACTATTTGCCTAATAACAAACTAAACATGCATAGGGAGTAATTAACCCTCTTTCTTAATCAACAACCCCAGGCCAGTGCTCCACATGAGTGTTGGTCCGAAACGGGGAGTCTGCGGGGCCGCCTTGGGGCAACCCGAGGTATCTGGTATCCACCCGTAGAATCGCCCATCCGGTCGTGTCCTGAGACCTAGATACGCGCGGCTACGATCAGGGTTTGAACTTTCGAAAGCCGTGCCCGCGGTTATGTGGCAGATGGGAGCTTGTTAATTCCGGTTGTAGAAAACTTGACACAATGATGCTAATACACTACCAGCGTGTGTTCCGTGACTGTCAATTTCCGAATAGGGATTCGGGAGTTGAACACGGAGGGGTTATGCTTGTGAGCTTGCAGTTAGGATCACTTCGTGATCACTTCTCGCCGTTGCCTTCTCTTCTCGCTCTCACTTGCGTAAGATAGATGCTAGTTGCTGCTGCAGACTTGTTCTTTCTTCAGCCTTTCCCTCACCTAAAGGCTTTGATAGTTCTGTTACCCGGGAACGGGATTGCTGAGTCCTCTGTGGCTCACAGTTACTTCACACACCAGATGCAGGTCCAGCTGTGAGCTATCCAGGTGATGGCACCGAGCTGGATTGGGAGTACGACGAAGAGCGTAGTCGTTACTACGTGCGCTACCCGGACGATCAGTAGTGGAGTCTCTTACTAGGATTCGATCCGCCTGTGGTTGTTTTATCTGAGTTTGGTACTTTGACTTTTGGCTTTTGCCCTTAGAGGGTTGTAGTGATCTTAATGTATGATGCTTGAGACTTGTACTGTAATTTCTGTGACGTGGCGAGTGTAAGCCAACTATTTTCAGTTTACTATCCCTCTTTTACATGAGTTGTGCAAAGATTACCAAACTTGAGATCATTCTAGGATGGACTTATGCCTTTAAGTCGTGCCTCGACACGTAGGAGGTATAACTCCATCCTGGGCATTACATGTCTGCTTAAAGATCTTAAGTTGGAATTTGCCCTCAAGGATTTGGGAGATCTTCATTATTTTCTTGGCATAGAGGTCAAACAGATAAGAGATGGTATACTTTTGACACAGGAAAAATACACAGCTGATATACTCAGGAGAGTAGGGTTGGAAAAATGTAAACCTGTGAGTACACCTATCTCAACCTCAGAAAAACTTTCTGTTGAAAGTGGAGAGGCACTTGGATCGGAAGATGCAACAAATTACATGAGTGTTGTGGGTGCCTTACAGTATTTAACACTCACACGTCCTGACATTTCTTATGCTGTGAACAAGGTATGTCAGTATCTACATGCTCCTAGCACTACTCATTGGACTGCAGTTAAGAGAATCTTGAGGTATCTTAAGTTTTCAGAGGGACTTGGACTTCAGATTACCAAGTCTTCTTCTATGCTTTTTACTGCCTACTCTGATGCGGACTGAGCATGATGCATTGATGATAGAAGGTCTACTGATGGATTTGTTGTATTTCTGGGATCCAATCTTGTGTCATGGAGTGCAAGAAAGCAGGCTACAATCTCCAGATCAAGTACTAAGGCTGAATACAAAGCTTTGGCAAATGCCACAGCTGAAGTAATGTGGATACAAACACTATTGTATGAGCTTGGAATTAAGACTCCAAAAGTTGCCAGACTATGGTGTGATAATATTGGTGCAACCTATTTGTCAGCTAATCGTGTCTTTCATGCACGCACAAAGCATATTGAAGTTGATTTTCATTTTATCAGAAAAAGAGTGATAAGAAAACTTCTTGAGATTCAGTTTATTCCTACAGGACATCAACTTGCTGATGGTTTCACAAAACCTCTCACTATGAGGAGGTTAGATGAGTTCAAGTACAATCTCAACCTTGGTCGAAGTTCATAAGGTTTAGATTGAAAGGGAGTGTTAGAATACGTATAGGATAGACATAGTTGTTCATTCAAATTGTAATCTAGCTCTATCTCTATCTATCTCTATCTCCTGTAACTGAATCTTTTGAGATCGATCCTCTGATCTCTTCTTGTACTCCAAGACATTGCCAATATATATACATGCAGCCCGAGACCAAAGGGTTCAACGCTTCCAACCTAATTTACACTCCCACCCTGAGAAGAGTTCTAAACCTGTGATCAATCACATGTAATCAGTTATCAAATATATTAGCAACGCTATAGGAAGGATACAAGTCAGAAGCTATTTCTATGACTGGTCTATAGAACGATCCAATTTGCATTGGAAAAATAAATGTTTTTTGTCTGACATTGCTGACAAAAGACACATTGCCTATTTTCATGCCAATTTCTCTTAATAAAATTATCTTTAGTAAGAATGGCCCGTGGGTATTAATTAAGTTTCATGCTTCACCCGCAAGAAGAAAAAGAAAAAGTTCCATGCTTGCCTACAAAAATCAGTCTCGTGTGAGCAAATGTACGAAGTGATTAGATACTATACCAATCAAGCTTCTACGAAACCCTTGCCTACTTGGTACGTCCAAGGAGTTATCAGGAGACGTATGCCTAGTGCAATGTCACAGACATCGTTATACTTCTGTGATGTTTCTCCCGTTTGGTCTGGGACAAAGACATGAACTAACGCTATGGCCCTGTTTGGATCATGGGTTTTATCGGCGATGGTTGCTGTTTTGGGGTACTGGTTCTATGAGGCCTTAGCACGACGACTTTTCGATTGTCTACTACAACAAGGTGTGCCCGACTCCGGCGATGGAGGGGTGATGACGGCGGCGCGCCTTCGGCTCGCTTCAGTGCTTGTAGTCGTCGCTAGGTGGTCTACGAATCTGTATGTAATTTTTATTTCTTGTGTTCGTTGTACTGTCATGATTGAAGATGAATAGATCAGAAGTTTTTTCGCAATAAAAAAAATCCAAAAGTATCCAAACAGGTAGGGTTAGAATGGGTTGGTTTCATCTAACCCAACTATCCCGATGGAGAGGTGCTTATTTGAGTTAGAATGGGTTCGGAAATAACTTTTAACTTTAACTGTGTTAGAGTATCCAAACAGAGCTTATGTATTTCACAACGGCATGGTAACCTAGCTAGCCAGTCCTTTAAGAAGTTGGTCAAATAATATGTGTGCGTGCGGGCACGCTAGTGTTGTCTTCCGTCTTCCATTAATCCACCTTGAGAACCGCTGCTTACATGACCAATCAAAGTCCACTCTTTTGCTAAGAAAAAACTCAAAGCCCGGTCCCTTCCCCGTCCTACGCACACCAAGATGCCAGACTAATTTGTTAGACAGGATCCCTGGCTAATGATTACCCCATTGACATGCCTAAAATCTCATCATCAGCCAGCAATTTTAGACTTACTATAATTATAAGCTTAGAGCATGTGACGCCCGGATAGTTAAGCTACAGTAACCCTCGGCTAATGACGACACGCCACCACAATTACTGTTGATAATCTCGTGTTAGTTCGAAACCGATCCAAATTAAAATTTGACTTAAAAGAAAACAACAAAAATTTTCAAACATTAAAACTAAAATGTTCGGGATGTGTCAAATAAATCATAAGGAATTATGGTGGAGAATCCTTATTTTTATAAGATAATTAAATGCACCAAGATGATTGAAAACAACAGACAAAACAATTAAGTAAATGCTTTTGGTATTTTATAAAATATTAAACTATTTTATTTAGTTGCCCAAATTTATGTGGCAGTGGTATATTTATTAATACCAAATTAGAAACTAGTTTTGTAGATTATCTAAGCTAAAATAATGCGAAGGTAAAATTAAATAGAAAACAGTAAAATAAAAGCAAAACAATAAAAAAAAGGGAAAATAAAAGGAGCCCCCTCCCCATCCCTGGGCCTCGGCCACGAGGCCATCAGCCAGGCCGGCCCAACTGGCCCACCCCAGCCCCCTATACCCCCACCCCCACCAGTGGGGGAAAATATCTCCCCCTCCCCCACGTCGCCACTTCCCCCCCACCCGATCCGATCGGGATCGATCCCGCTGCGTCCTCGTCGTCGCCGTGCGCCACCACCGCCGCCCCGCCTCTACCTCGCCGGCGCCACTTCCCCACCGGACCGCCCCATCCACAACTCCTCACCGCCGGCCCGCTCTCCCCTCCAGCGCCCGTGAGCTCCCCCTCTCCTCCTCTCTCCCCCGCGGCCCGCGCCCACCCGCCGTTCGTCCGGCCCCCGCTCACCCCCATCGTCGTCCGCGGCCACCTCCACCCGCGCCCGACCTCGGCCTCACACCCGCGCCGCCGCGCGCTGCCACTGCCGCCCGCCGCCGCCGAGACCGCGGCCCTCCCCGTGCTGCTCCCGCCCGTGCAGCCTGCTCCGGCCGCCGGCCCTCTTCACGCCTCGGCCGACACCCCGCCGTGGCCTCCCGTGGGCGCGCCGCACCCCCTGCCCGTCACGGCTTCGCGCCACCGGCCGCCCTCGCCGGCTCCAGCCGCGGGCCCCGTCCCCAGCGACCCCCTGGCCGCCTCCGCCCGGCCACTCTGGCTCCGGCCGCCGCCCGCATCACCACGGCGCGTCCCCGGCCTGCGCCGGCCTCCTGCCGCCGCCGTGAGCCGGTGGCCGCCCTCAGGCCCGATCCCTGGGGCTGGATGTGTCCGGCCACTGGATGGGCACGGCCGGACATGTCCGCCTAGACAATGTCCAGTGGCAGATGCCCAATGCCACTGTTTAAAAAAAATAAAACATTATAAAAAAATATATATAATAAAAATAAAAATAAATAAATATATTAATTAATTAATTAATTAACAAATTAATTAAGTTAATTAATCACCTTAGATTAATCTAGCCATTAATTAACCTAATCTGTAATTAACTAAAACCTAATTAAATTAACTAAACTGTTAGTTAGTTTACTGCCTATGACACACGGGCCCCACTGGTCAGTTTGACCAGTCAACCATGATGACGTCAGCATGATGTCATGCTGATGTCATAAATCATTTTTCGATTTAAGTTAATTAATATTAAATTCCAGAAATTAATAAAACCTTTAGAAAATCATATCTTTTAAACCGTAACTCGGATGAAAATAATTTATATATGAAAGTTGCTCAGAACGACGAGACGAATACGACTACGCGGTCCGTTCGTCCACCACACACCCCTAACATACCGAACCCGCAACTTTCCCCCTCCGGCCCCTCTGCCCGAAAACGCGGAACACCGGGAATACTTTCCCGGATGTTTTCCCCTTCGTCGGTAACATCCGACACTGCACTAGAACACACCTGGCACTGTCTATCGCCATGCTATGCTTTGTGTTACATTGTGTGCTTTGTATTTATTGTTTCTTCCCCCCTCCTTCTCTCTCGATAGACCCCGAGACCGCCGCCGACGCTGCCGTGTACGACTACAGTGTTGACGATCCCTTCTTCTCAGCAGAGCTTCCAGGCAAGCCCCCCCTTTGATCACCAGATATCGCCTACTCTTCTCTCTACTGCTTGCATTAGAGTAGTGTAGCATGTTACTGCTTTCGATAATCCTATTCTGCTGCATAGCCTGTCATTGTTGCTACCACTGTTGATACTTTACCTGCAATCCTAAATGCTTAGTATAGGATGCTAGTATTCCATCAGTGGCCCTACACCCTTGTCCGTCTGCCCTGCTATTCTATCGGGCCGTGATCACTTGGGTGTGATCACGGGTATATACTATATACATACTTTACATACACATGATGATGATTCGGAGATGGGGGCTGAAGGGGCAGGTGGTTCCACACAGGTAGTGGTGGGCCTGGGTTCCCGACAGTCCCCTGATGGTTACTTTGTGGCGGAGCGACAGGACAGGTTGCGACCACCTAGGAGACAGGTGGGCCTGGCCCTGGTCGTTGTCCGTGGTTATTTCATAATAACACGTTTAACGGGATCTTGGTATTTGATCTGAGTCTGGCCATTTGGTCTATACGCACTAACCAGCTACGTGGGAATAGTTATGGGTACTCGACGTCGTGGTATCAGCCGAAGCCTTTTTGACGTCAGCGGCTTAGCGGCGCGCGCCGGGTTGGACCACGTAACGCAACTTCCTTAGTAATGGAGGTTGCTAGGTCTGCTCACCGGCCGCGTACGCAACGTGCAGGTGTGCGTTGGGCGATGGGCCCGGACCCCTGCGCGCTTAGGACTTAGACCGACGTGCTGACCTCTCTGCTGTGCTTAGGTAGGGCTGCGACGTGTTGATCTTCCGAGGCCGGGCATGACCCTGGAAAGTGTGTCCGGCCAAATGGGATCAAGCGTGCTGGGTTATGTGGTGCACCCCTGCAGGGAAGTTAATCTATTCGAATAGCCGTGTCCCTCGGTAAAAGGACGACCCAGAGTTGTACTCGGACCTCATGACAACTAGAACTGGATACTTAATAAAACACACCCAGACAAGTTCCAGATATAACTCGGTGGTTGCTCTCTCACAGGGTGATGTGCGGGAGGATCGCCGGGTAGGATTATGCTTTACGATGTTACTTGGTGAACTCTTCTGCTACTCAAGACGGAGGCTGCCAGAAGCTTTGATAGTTGTTACTATTCCATCTACTCCCTTCCACTGCTGCAAGATGGAGGCTGCGAGAAGCGAGGAAGCTTGTTACTTACCATCTACTCTCTTCTACTGCTGCAAGATGGAGGTTACCAGAAGCGTAGTCTTCGATTGGATTAGCTATCCCCCTCTTATTCTGGCATTCTGCAGTTTAACCCACATATATTACCCCCTTACACAGATATCATTGCATATGTAGTGTAGATCCTTGCTTGCGAGTACTTTGGATGAGTACTCACGGTTGCTTTTCTCCCCCTTTTCCCCTCTTGTTCCTTCTTCTCGGATGATGCAACCAGATTGATGGAGTCCAGGAGCCAGAAGATCCCGAGGATGTTTCTACGTGGAGTTCGGCTTCGAGGAGTAGTTAGGAGGTCCCAGGCAGGAGGCCTTGCCTTTTCGATCGTTGTTATTTTTGTGCTAGCCTTCTTAAGGCAAACTTGTTTAACTTATGTCTGTACTCAGATATTAATGCTTCCGCTGACTCTTGTGTTTTCGAGCTTTTGTATTCGAGCCCTCGAGGCCCCTGGCTTGTAATATAAAGCTTGTATTATTTTAATTTGTGTCTAGAGTTGTGTTGTGATATCTTCCAGTGAGTCCTTGATCTTGGCCGTACACATTTGCGTGTATGATTAGTGTACGGACAAATCGGGGGCGTCACAAGTTGGTATCAGAGCCGACTGCCTGTAGGAATCCCCCCTTTCCAACTCCTTGGCCGAAGTTGAGTCTAGTCTTTGAAAAACAAATTTACTAACTTGTTGTGTGGCTTACGGGCCCACTTCACCATTGGGTGGTATTAGGATCTTTTACTCCTCGTCTATACTCTGGGACTCTTATCTCTCTTCTATTCGGGATAACTGAATTTTGCTAAATCTAACATTAGGATCTCGTTATCACTTTCACCCGGAGAGCACCTTATGATCGATGATCGTCCGCTGCATCAGAAGACCCTGAAGATACTATCCGCTGTTAACCCGAGAACTTGTGTTCAACACCTTCGTAATTCACTGCCACCGATATATCCCTATGGATATCTGCATGCACTTGTCATACTCATGATCATTCCTCGTCGCTCTTGTTGTTACAAGAGGCCTCGAAATATTCTCCGTTGTCTCGAGGATCCTTTGAGTTTACTGTCTTGCAGCTTTATGTCACATGAAAACCCTTACGGTTATTTCCTCACAATTTTCGAGGACCCGTTCTTCTCGATTGTTCATGTGTCTCACAAAGTTCATCGGGATACCTTTTGATCTTCGCAAATCCTCTGCAGCCTGTTACTCCTGTAATTCTTGTCTGCTTGCTTTATGGTTAATTCCATATGACTAGTAGTCTTCGTTAACATCCCTTGTCTTAGCCATTTTGAGCCTATTGATTCAATGTGTGCGTATGCACGCAGTCATCAGGTTATCCTTTATAAAATTATCTTTCTGACTCAGACGTCATTCCGGACATGAGTTGGTTCTCGGCAATTCAAACCTTTATTGATTGCCCAACTAAGTGTTTTCAACTTATCCATCCTGGATCAGAGCGTCTGCTTCTGATCCTTCGTTTTGAAAACCATAATTTCTTTCTATTTAAGCATCATACTAATCAGGTGATTCTTGAATCTGATGCCTCTACATTCTTCTTCCTCTGAGTGAGTACCGATACTCACATCAGCTCCGTTGTGGATCGCTCGATCCTTTGTTGAAATATCATCCGACAATGTCATTCGTATACAATAAACCTCGAGAAGTTCTGTCCCTGATACATAATACCTTCGGTAAAATGTATCCTCTGCTTGGCCAACCATGCTCTGCTTTCGAGCATGTGTATTTACTTTTGAAAACTTGTGGTATATGTTACTAAGATGCCCGATGGGTTAAACATATGCCTTCCCTTAATCCGTGAAAGCCCGAAAGTTTTCATAAGTCATACTCTTCCGGTTTTCTACCAGTTAAAATTCCAACACTACAGTTTGATCAAAGCGAGAGGTGGATGAAATGATACGCATTAAAGAAGTGGGAGTCGACCTTGAACTTGTGTTCATGCCCATGAAAATAATGTAGACCGTCTCGGGAGCTTCTTGCAAAATGATTTTTACATCTAAATAATTCTTTCGGTGCCAATGAATTTGATCCCTTGCAGTTATGGTTCCGACCATGCTGTCCTTATTCAATATATCTGGAATAAATCCATTCCAGGCCTCGTCAAGTTTTGACAAGGTTAAAGCATCTACTGTCATAGGTCGATGACCTAGTTCAACTTCTATCGTGTTCTACCTTCGAGTTTTACCCTCTGATATCTAGAGGATATCATGCCTTTGCACTACACCTTTTGAACTTATGATGAAGTAATACCTCTGCTTGTCGTAATCACTCTACGGGTTCTAGGTTGCTATCAACCGAGGACACCGTTTAGTAAATTAAACCAGCTCTAAAAATTCAACACCCCTAGTATATGTTACTGGGAAATTTTTAAACTCAATCTGGTTATTCCTAGGCTATTGGATACACCCCTTGTCTTGCTATCTTTGACGGTGCTACCTCGTCCTTCTTTGGTGCACGAATTCTTCAGAATGTGGGCACGACTTACATCAAGCTTTCAACCTCATGTTGCTTATTCTAAAAGGCAACTTCGATTCCGAGCTTGCATCTTATCTGTTGTTCCTATGACTTCCATGTCGTCACTCCCTGCTTGATGACGTCGCTGTTAGATTGCATTTTCTTGAAAACTCTCGACAAATGTGTCGTGATCACCTTCAACACTTTGACTTCTTCCGAGATGTCAACTGAGTTCATGATGAGTAATACCCTCCTTGTCCTCGATGATTCTATTATCATCGACAACACCCTTGACTTCCTTTCATCACGAGCTTGTCCATGTTATGGATGCAACTTGCTATCCAGCTTGTATTCTGTTCTGCCTTGAAGTATTATTGTCATTATGTCCAGAATGTTGTGAGGATTGCTCCACCTCTTAGAAATTCCCAGTATGATGATACTTCTCACCATCACCATTCTTCCTTGGTCCCCGTCTTGTTTTTAGCCGGGATACCAATATGCTAGCGATGCTGCTTGAGTTCTGTACTCCTAGCAACCCTATTGCTTTGAAGTTAACGATCGACAGTTCGTTCTTAGGCTGTTGGTTATTGAATCGTCACCCTGACATTGATCTTTCTGCCTAAGGTCATATTCGGGCACACCTTTCAACTAATGATTAATGGTGTATGTTTTTCCTCGAGCATACAACATTATATCATTTGAATTGATATGTGTCATCCTCTTGTTCACATTATTGTGGAAATCCCTCCGTTTGGATTTCTCAATGAATTGTCGCTGAGCCCATCAGCCACCTCCTCATCCTATCTTTGGTTTAAGGATGAACTTTTGTTTCGGGAACCCGCTCCCATAGTTCATTCCTGAGAATCTTGCAATGTCATTTCGTCGATTAGTGTTGCCCCTTTTCTTCTCGAACATCCCGAGTCTGTGGTATCATGACACCAATCGTATCTGAATCTCGGTCAGATATGATGGTTGGGACAACTTTCCTGGAGTTATAATATTGGTCCTTTGATGACTCGGGAATATGATGTCATGTCTAGCACCCCTGGCTGGAGGATCTATTATTATAATCTCTTTTGCAAGGATAACCATTCTTTTAGGAGGAAATTATAAGACTTATTCTATAAGTTGTTCCTGATGAATCCTTTGTGTATCCAAGTCCGACCTTTGCTTCAAGACCATGCCAATGCTATTTCAAAGCATGTCTGAGCATTTGAAGCCCATTACTAAATGTTTCTTGGTCAGCTAACCAAACATCGTTGTATGGGTAACATCTTGATTAATCCTGCCCCGTTATCTGAATGGTTGGGTACTTGCTCTCCTACCCTGTATGCCGTGTTCTACTTGTCCATGGGAAGGATATACTCTTAATAATTGTGTGTAATCACAATTTTCCTTTCCATTTGTTTGTTTAACCTTTCTTTGATCTACATATAATCTAGGCAGTAATAATTTTCTGCTTATGTAAACAACTTGGTGTTCGACTCCGTTCGTAAGAACCTGTTATTATTGTTCATAACATTCCGGTAACCACCGATGGACGAGAACTTTGCCTATTGGTTAGCCTCGATTCAACGAGCGGGAAAATGGTTCTCTTCGTTCCCCGTCCTTGGTTCCGACATTGATGCCGACATAGCTGACAAGCTATCCACTCACATGCCTCCCTGTCGAGGCTGTGCAAGATGTCACCACCCTTCCTACTCTTAACCCACATGGTGGGCCCATAACCCACAGGTCCACTGGATCGAAACCTGACTCTTCTTTACAAACCTGAATTCTATGGTATCCTTTGCACCTGGCTTCGTATATGATTCACGAGCTAAATTATACCATGTTTCATCCTGGTACCAAACACCATATTATTCTCGTTGATTAAGACCCCATTCCAGCTTCTGGTTAGGCATCGAATGACTGCCTACCCGTTTGAAACTTTGGTACCATCGCTTATTGTTCTCAATGCATTCACTGAAATACTACGCGTAGGGTACTTCGTGTATCACTTTCTGAATTCCCTGTCAGATGCACATAATTCGTGGAGATACGTTCCTCCAAAGTTTCCCCCTGGTCGCGTTCGTAGGACGATGGAGACCCCAAAGAAAGGATGACGGCTTGGTCACGATGACTTGAAACAGAGAAATGAAGACATGAACGAAAGGGATCAACCTCTTCGAAAGGGCAGCCAAGACTGAGAAGACTCGTTAGGTTTTCGCTACCAACATTTTCCCCCCCTTACTCCATCGCTTAAATCTCGGGACGAGATTTCTTGTAGTGGAGGAGAATTGTGACGCCCGGATAGTTAAGCTACAGTAACCCTCGGCTAATGACGACACGCCACCACAATTACTGTTGATAATCTCGTGTTAGTTCGAAACCGATCCAAATTAAAATTTGACTTAAAAGAAAACAACAAAAGTTTTCAAACATTAAAACTAAAATGTTCGGGATGTGTCAAATAAATCATAAGGAATTATGGTGGAGAATCCTTATTTTTATAAGATAATTAAATGCACCAAGATGATTGAAAACAACAGACAAAACAATTAAGTAAATGCCTTTGGTATTTTATAAAATATTAAACTATTTTATTTAGTTGCCCAAATTTATGTGGCAGTGGTATATTTATTAATACCAAATTAGAAACTAGTTTTGTAGATTATCTAAGCTAAAATAATGCGAAGGTAAAATTAAATAGAAAACAGTAAAATAAAAGCAAAACAATAAAAAAAGGGAAAATAAAAGGAGCCCCCTCCCCATCCCTGGGCCTCGGCCACGAGGCCATCAGCCAGGCCGGCCCAACTGGCCCACCCCAGCCCCCTATACCCCCACCCCCACCAGTGGGGGAAAA
>LR738709.1:449333656-449427655 GCA_902687465.1 Secale cereale
CTCTCCCCTCCAGCGCCCGTGAGCTCCCCCTCTCCTCCTCTCTCCCCCGCGGCCCGCGCCCACCCGCCGTTCGTCCGGCCCCCGCTCACCCCCATCGTCGTCCGCGGCCACCTCCACCCGCGCCCGACCTCGGCCTCACACCCGCGCCGCCGCGCGCTGCCACTGCCGCCCGCCGCCGCCGAGACCGCGGCCCTCCCCGTGCTGCTCCCGCCCGTGCAGCCTGCTCCGGCCGCCGGCCCTCTTCGCGCCTCGGCCGACACCCCGCCGTGGCCTCCCGTGGGCGCGCCGCACCCCCTGCCCGTCACGGCTTCGCGCCACCGGCCGCCCTCGCCGGCTCCAGCCGCGGGCCCCGTCCCCAGCGACCCCCTGGCCGCCTCCGCCCGGCCACTCTGGCTCCGGCCGCCGCCCGCATCACCACGGCGCGTCCCCGGCCTGCGCCGGCCTCCTGCCGCCGCCGTGAGCCGGTGGCCGCCCTCAGGCCCGATCCCTGGGGCTGGATGTGTCCGGCCACTGGATGGGCACGGCCGGACATGTCCGCCTAGACAATGTCCAGTGGCAGATGCCCAATGCCACTGTTTAAAAAAAATAAAACATTATAAAAAAAATATATAATAATAATAATAATAATAATAATAAATATATTAATTAATTAACAAATTAATTAAGTTAATTAATCACCTTAGATTAATCTAGCCATTAATTAACCTAATCTGTAATTAACTAAAACCTAATTAAATTAACTAAAATGTTAGTTAGTTTACTGCCTATGACACACGGGCCCCACTGGTCAGTTTGACCAGTCAACCATGATGACGTCAGCATGATGTCATGCTGATGTCATAAATCATTTTTCGATTTAAGTTAATTAATATTAAATTCCAGAAATTAATAAAACCTTTAGAAAATCATATCTTTTAAACCGTAACTCGGATGAAAATAATTTATATATGAAAGTTGCTCAGAACGACGAGACGAATACGACTACGCGGTCCGTTCGTCCACCACACACCCCTAACATACCGAACCCGCAACTTTCCCCCTCCGGCCCCTCTGCCCGAAAACGCGGAACACCGGGAATACTTTCCCGGATGTTTTCCCCTTCGTCGGTAACATCCGACACTGCACTAGAACACACCTGGCACTGTCTATCGCCATGCTATGCTTTGTGTTACATTGTGTGCTTTGTATTTATTGTTTCTTCCCCCCTCCTTCTCTCTCGATAGACCCCGAGACCGCCGCCGACGCTGCCGTGTACGACTACAGTGTTGACGATCCCTTCTTCTCAGCAGAGCTTCCAGGCAAGCCCCCCCTTTGATCACCAGATATCGCCTACTCTTCTCTCTACTACTTGCATTAGAGTAGTGTAGCATGTTACTGCTTTCGATAATCCTATTCTGCTGCATAGCCTGTCATTGTTGCTACCACTGTTGATACTTTACCTGCAATCCTAAATGCTTAGTATAGGATGCTAGTATTCCATCAGTGGCCCTACACCCTTGTCCGTCTGCCCTGCTATTCTATCGGGCCGTGATCACTTGGGTGTGATCACGGGTATATACTATATACATACTTTACATACACATGATGATGATTCGGAGATGGGGGCTGAAGGGGCAGGTGGTTCCACACAGGTAGTGGTGGGCCTGGGTTCCCGACAGTCCCCTGATGGTTACTTTGTGGCGGAGCGACAGGGCAGGTTGCGACCACCTAGGAGACAGGTGGGCCTGGCCCTGGTCGTTGTCCGCGGTTATGTCATAATAACACGTTTATCGAGATCTTGGTATTTGATCTGAGTCTGGCCATTTGGTCTATACGCACTAACCAGCTACGTGGGAATAGTTATGGGTACTCGACGTCGTGGTATCAGCCGAAGCCTTCTTGACGTCAGCGGTTTAGCGGCGCGCGCCGGATTGGACTGGAAGCCTACTCTGGTATTAGGAGAGGCTAGGTCTGCTTACCGGCCGCCCTCGCAACGTGCAGGTGTGCATTGGGCGATGGGCCCAGACCCCTGTGTGCTTAGGACTTAGACCGACGTGCTGACCTCTCTGCTGTGCTTAGGTAGGGCTGCGACGTGTTGATCTTCCGAGGCCGGGCATGACCCTGGAAAGTGTGTCCGGCCAAATGGGATCAAGCGTGCTGGGTTATGTGGTGCACCCCTGCAGGGAAGTTAATCTATTCGAATAGCCGTGTCCCTCGGTAAAAGGACGACCCGGAGTTGTACTCGGACCTCATGACAACTAGAACTGGATACTTAATAAAACACACCCAGACAAGTTCCAGATATAACTCGGCGGTTGCTCTCTCACAGGGTGATGTGCGGGAGGATCGCCGGGTAGGATTATGCTTTACGATGTTACTTGGTGAACTCTTCTGCTACTCAAGACGGAGGCTGCCAGAAGCTTTGATAGTTGTTACTATTCCATCTACTCCCTTCCACTGCTGCAAGATGGAGGCTGCGAGAAGCGAGGAAGCTTGTTACTTACCATCTACTCTCTTCTACTGCTGCAAGATGGAGGTTACCAGAAGCGTAGTCTTCGATTGGATTAGCTATCCCCCTCTTATTCTGGCATTCTGCAGTTTAACCCACATATATTACCCCCTTACACAGATATCATTGCATATGTAGTGTAGATCCTTGCTTGCGAGTACTTTGGATGAGTACTCACGGTTGCTTTTCTCCCCCTTTTCCCCTCTTGTTCCTTCTTCTCGGATGATGCAACCAGATTGATGGAGTCCAGGAGCCAGAAGATCCCGAGGATGTTTCTACGTGGAGTTCGGCTTCGAGGAGTAGTTAGGAGGTCCCAGGCAGGAGGCCTTGCCTTTTCGATCGTTGTTATTTTTGTGCTAGCCTTCTTAAGGCAAACTTGTTTAACTTATGTCTGTACTCAGATATTAATGCTTCCGCTGACTCTTGTGTTTTCGAGCTTTTGTATTCGAGCCCTCGAGGCCCCTGGCTTGTAATATAAAGCTTGTATTATTTTAATTTGTGTCTAGAGTTGTGTTGTGATATCTTCCAGTGAGTCCTTGATCTTGGCCGTACACATTTGCGTGTATGATTAGTGTACGGACAAATCGGGGGCGTCACAGAGCAACTCTAGCAGACCCCGCAACCGGTCGGCCCGCAAAACGCGTTTGCAGTTCGCGGACGGCGCAGATGCACACCCCGCATAACGGATCCATAAAAAGGATATTTGTGAAATATGTTTTTTTACGGATCGGCTTTGCAGGGTCTGATCTGGCGCAAGTCCTCCCGACCAGGAAAACATTAATTTGCACCTTAATTTGATCCAACATAATGCATTTCTTTGCTTTTTCAACAACATTGGATACAAACATCACCAAATCTTTGCTAGAATAGCAAGCCCAAAGAGAACAAGAATCACAAGTATGCATTTTAGAAGATTTCCAACTTCCATAACTTCTCCCACTAGTTGGACTGATATCTTCTCCATGCATTCATTGTTGACCTGCGGATTCTTGATTTTGCATTCTTCTTTCTTTATCTTTGGTTCGAAAGAAGTAGACGTTACTTCCCTTCTAGTTGCACATGCAGCCGCATCATTGCCTTCGATTCTACTAAGGAGTGCACGAACATCTATTAAGTTTCTTTCTATCATTAAATCAATGTATTCGCCTTCCCAAAACCAAAATGAACATTCATCTTCCTACACACATGAATGAGCCTACACACATGAATGAGCATGTTCTAAATGAGCTACCGCAATTGTACCAAAGAATGAGCTATCAAAATGAGCTACCGCAAGTGCACGTATCCCGTCGTTTTCGCATTCGAAGAACACCCATCCGGAGTGCTTCGGCGTGCCCGAAGTTAGCCGCACCACTGTCCGCGTGCAGTCGTCGCACTGTATGAGCGACATCGGCGAGCAATAGAGCCGCCTCGTGAGCGCCGAGCCCGGTGAACGGTCGGACGAATCTATGCCCGCAAACCGACGGCGGTGGCTGGAGGACGAACCCGTACCTGCATGCGGCGATGCGACCTTGCCGGGGCTGTGGGAGATGCTCCCCGACCATTACATCCCTTGGCGCAGCCACCGGCGACCGGAAAGGCCAAATCAGGCGACCCGCGATGAAGGGCCACAGATCCGCAACTTTTCGGCCCGCCGACGCAGGAGGGGGGAGAGGGGAGGCCTCGTGCGCGTGGTGGCCTTTCGGCGTGCTCCCGCCGGCTGCTTTCGCCGGAATCTTGGGCGGCAGCCCGGCGACGGGGCGAGGGGGAGAGAGGAAGTGGTTGGTGGGGAAAGCGCGGGCTGAAATGCCCCCCCCCCCTCTCACCAACCGCTTCTGCTTATATGTAGTGCACCACAACGACGAGGGGGAAACTCGCGTATTCGCGGGTTGGGGCCGAGATTTTGCCGCGTCCCTCGAAAATTTTGCGGGACGGCCGCCTTTGCGGGTTCTGTTCGGGCGGGATTTTCCGCACGGACCCGGATTTTGACGGTTATTTTACGGGTCGGTTTTTTTTTGCTCATGCCATATCACAGTAGTAGTGGTAGATACTCTTCGGCAGGAGGGATTCCACTCCGTACAAGCGACAACGCACGGCAGGAAGGAGTCCGCTCTCCGATTTGCTTCGGGCGGGTGGATCCATCGGTCTCTCGACCCACTAGATGGAATATGCAAGGTAGTACGACACGCGAATCTCATAATCAGCTCACGACTCGAGTTAAGTTCTCGAGAACTTGAGTCGATAACTAGCTAGCAGAACGAGAGTGGGCGCGACGCCACCACCAGCGCGCATCCCGTCACGCGTCGTGCGTCAGATACGGCGTTGACCGCTGCGCCCGACATGTCTCACTCTGTACGCATCCCAGTCTTGGTGAAACCATGGACGGGAGGAGAGAAATGCCGGTCGATTGGGTTGGATTTACCTCGTAGAGAGCCTGATTTAGGCAGGTAAAATGGGCAGGAAAAGAAGCCGATGGCGAACCGCGCTAGGCTCCAGAAGCGGGGAGGAGACGGACTAGTCGCAGGCAGAGCGAGGCCAGGACGAGAAGCGACGGCGAACAGTTTAGCGCCCTCCGTCCGTACCTGCCGAGCGGCGAGCACCACCTACACCTACGCTGCCGCTGGCCCCTGCTTCCACGGCCCCACCTGCAGTCTCACGCCAACCGCCGAGCCCGTGCCGTGTGGTGGCAGATACAAGAGTACGCGAATAAATAAATACTCGTACTAGTAGAAGACACGGACAAGAACTAGTGAGCAGAACAGCTGAGCAGGGGCCCATTTCACGGGGAAGCAAGCAGAAGAAGCAGCAGCTGTTGCGTCGGAGAAGCGAAGCAATAGCGTAGCTCGGCTCACCTGACTCGACACACTCTGTCTCGGTGGACCCTGCTGCTGTACGGCCGAGAAAGGAAGTGGGAGAGCTGCTGAGTGTATGTATAGTCCACTGCACACAACCAACGGCCGCTGAACTGAACCGTTGATGCGTCGCCAATAGGCAAATGACAATAATTTAGGTTTTATAAGGGCATGTACAATGGTGCTATCTTAGGAGTGTCACATATGATAGATGATGAGGTGGAGGAGAAAGAAGTCATAAGAAAATGTCTGTCTTCTCTTATTTAAGCTAAGACAATAGATGATCTCTTAGGGCATGTACAATGGTTGCTAAGATAGTCTTATCTTAAGTTTTGCATGTAAATTAGAGATGACAAAAAAACAAGTCTACAATGGGTCATCTCTTAGCCTTATCTTCAATAATTAGTTATTCCTAAAAACATGGTGAGACAAATTGTGCTAAGCTATCATCTCTTGTCTTTGCTTAAATAAGCTAAGACAAGCCTTCTCTTATGATTTCTCTCTCCTCCACCTCATCATTTATCTTAAGGCATGTACAATGGTTGCTAAGATAGTCTTATCTTAAGTTTTGCATGTAAATTAGAGATGACAAAAAAACAAGTCTACAATGGGTCATCTCTTAGCCTTATCTTCAATAATTAGTTATTCCTAAAAACATGGTGAGACAAATTGTGCTAAGCTATCATCTCTTGTCTTTGCTTAAATAAGCTAAGACAAGCCTTATCTTATAATTTCTCTCTCCTCCACCTCATCATTTATCTTACGTGGCATCCTTAAGCTAGAACCATTGTACATGCCCTTACGTGGCATCCTTAAGCTAGAACCATTGTACATGCCCTTAGCACAATATGTCTCATCACATTTTTAGAAATTACTAATTATTAAAGATAAGGTCAAGAGATGACCCATTGTAAATGTTTCTTTTTGTCATCTCTAAATTACATGCAAGATTTAAGATAAGATTATCTTATCAACCATTGTACATGACCTAACTATTCTAGAGCATTGGCAGTTTCGTGAGCTTAAGTGGTGAGCTGTTACGTACGACTACTGTAAAGTTCGGCAAAGCGTAGCTTAGTGGCACGGGTCAAATGTCAAATCCCGGTGAGAGATATGGTACACAAAAACTCAACAGAGATACAGTGGACAAAAATGAATCGGGCTGTTCAGCTAATTCAGCCCAACCGATCACAACAATGTATTGTAACCGGCAAAATGAGCGAAAAAAACGAGATATTTTTTATTACTCAACTGTTCTCCACTCCACCTGGATCTTGCATGGATGAAGAGCCCTTGCCTCCAATCCATCCATGCATGCTGACTGCCGAAGCTGGGCTTCCAATCCATGGGCACATCTGGCGACCGATCTGGACGACGGCTGGTCACAAGTCAGAGCAGCTGACCTCACTGTCTGTGTCTGGTGCTGCCGAACTCGGCGTCGTACACGGCGGAGAGCTCGAAGTCGTCGTCGAACGCGGCCGGCACGTTGAGATCGAAGGACCCGAAGCTGTCGCCGCATTTCCCCGGGGGCGGCGAGGCGAACGGCATGTGCGCGCGCTTGTGGCCGCCCAGGGCCTGCCCGGAGCCGAACACGCGGAAGCAGAACGGGCACTCGTGGACGATCGGGGCGTCGCCGCGGCCGGCCTTGCCAGCCGGCGGTGGCACGCAGCCGCCCTTGCCTTTCTTGACGCTGGCGCGGTGACCGCCGAGAGCCTGGTACGATCGGAACACCTTCTTGCATGCGCCGCACTGGTGCCTGGCGCGCGGGTGCACGTGCACCGCCGCCGCCTCGACGTAGCAAGCCTCGCCGGCCACGTCGCGGCCGTCCTCGTCCTCGTCGAACTCGTCCTCGCCGTCGTTGTTTTGCTCGGCCTCCGAGGCCCAGCGGGGCTCCGGCTCGGATCTGGACCGCGTCCACGAGTCCCGAGACAGCATCACGAGCGACATGGCCACGTCCTCCTCCTGCGTCGAATCGGAGACGGTGCTCGCCGGCTCGGGATCCGGCGCAGGCGGCGGCGCGCGCCGCCGTGCCCGCTTGGAGCGCCGTCGGCTCACGGCGAACCCCGCGCCGCCGCGCGGGGACTCCGTGTCGCTCTCGTCGTCCTGCACGACCGACGACTCGCCGGCCACCGCGGTGACCCCGCCAAAGCATCCGCCTGAGAATTCATGCGCGCCTACCTTGTAGCTTCTCTCGGGATCCTCACGCAGGACCCAGGACAGCCGTTTCGGTTGAGCTGGCTTACCATCCGTGTCCGTCGACGAGGTGGATGCCAAGGACAGTGGCGGCGACTGCTGCTGCGGTGGCGGCGGTGAGTACGCAGCAGCCGCAGCCGCAGCGGCAGCCGCCATGACATGGGAGCGCATGTGGCCGCCGAGCGCGCGGCCATTCTGGAACCGCCGGAAGCAGAGCTTGCAGGTGTGCCTGTCCATCGGCAACCGAGCAAGACTAATCCCCACACGAGGCAATGGAGCAGCAGAGATCAGGCAACGCAATGCTTGTTTGCTCCTCTCTTCCGCTGCTTGGTCGACGCCGGCTTTCGGTTGATCGACCGTGGGACAGCCGATAGTCCAATGGGGAAGATCCAAGCAGAAGAAGTGTGGGAGGCGGAAGAGGAAGAGGGAGTGGGGGAGCTTAAAAGGCAGAGTAGTAGGTGACAAGCAAGCATCCCTCCACCTCCGCCAAGGAGGAGGAAGAAACAAGTGGGGAGGCGGTGAGAAAGTTGCTCGGGCACAACACTTAAATACGCAGCAACGCAAATGGCCGGGCAATCGAAAAGAAGGCAGAAGTTTATGGCATTTTCACGTTGCAAAAGGGCTTTCATCAACCGAAGAATCGCGAAATTAACTGCTCGATCAAAACGGCCACGAAAATTGGGCTGTAAAACCGGCGAGATCAAGAAGATCGTCGGCTTTTTGGAAGATCTTCAATTTGGTCATGCGCCATAGGAGCGTATGCATTGCTGGCGGGAGTTACGCCCGTCACGATCCCGTACGTTTGGCCTCGCTTTTAGCAGAGAATTAAGGAGTGGCGGATTGGCTGTCGAACGCATCTTGAGGACGGAGGAGAAAAACCTAGGGGAAATTATTTATTGGCTGTGCGTGTGGGATACTCCACTCTGCTGTTTTTATAAAGATTTGACCATCAAAGAGATTTATGTTATGTGGTCTCTCTCATCAAGGCCATGGGCGAGCCAGAAACAGACCGGATTAATCCTGGAGATACTGCCAAATCAAACCCCCAATTAAATTCCTTCTCCAATCGCTCTGAATGTATGTATGTATGTATGTCTATCTTTTTTTTTTTGAGCTTATGTATGTCTATCTTGGTGTCACGATTTGGCAACACACGTCTCCGTCGTCAGCTTACAATCCGTTTTGCTTTTGTTTTTGGGAAGACATGCTTGCACAATGGGCAAAGGTCACTGCAGCATGTGGCTGCACACAGCTGCACATCAAATGCTAGATCGATCCATTGCTGGTACAGGCAGGGCATACGGTCTAGTCTCACATGGACGTCGGCGGATCCGAACTGCCGGGATCCAGATTAGACATGTAGACTCGGTATGGTGTAAAAATCTGGGTTACGGTTAATGCGTCACGGGTAAATATCAACAGATGGCCTGCAACTGCAATACCATGGAACAGAAGCAATGAGAAATGGTAAATTATTGACAAAATGAGCAGATGGGAACGAAAAGCTCGCGTTTTGTCTTAGCTTTGATTTCTTCATTTTCTTCCTCCGTTTTGGTTGGGTCGACCGCACCAGAAAGACGTACTACCAGCGCAGAGCAAGCACGGGACGCGAACGAACAAAGCTGTCATCTGTTTCTGTGGCCAAGATTTGATTAAAAGAATCGTCCATAAAGTCAGCCGCTGGGATCATGCGTCGTCCCAATCACAGCTAACAGCCGGTCACCCTATTTTTGGAGCAGTACCTTGTGAGAACGTTCATGGCATTTCGGAGTATATATACCTCTGTCAGACTGTAACCTCTTCAGATTTCATGCCTATTTGCAACAGAAATTTTGATTAACTTTCCGGGGAAGTAATTTTTGATTAGTTTCTAGTATTAATGTAGAAAGAGATTCCTCCCTTTTTTTTACTATATAAGAAAGCAACATGTTCTTTTTTTACCTAAATAAATCCAAAAAGTTTATCAGAAGTACAAATCAACTCAAACATAATATAAACTACATCGATGCGCCGCTATTACCACTCCCCTGCCCATCGGCGGAGCTAAGACAAGGCTGGATGAGCCGTGGCCCGCCCACGACTGAAGCTAAAAGATGTTTTACATGAAGCCCAACCCACAACAGTGCATTCATTTTCAATTTGGTAGCATTGTTTGTAGTCTCTCGCCTGCCCAGTTTTTTTTTTTTGTAGCTCCGCCACTCCCGTATCCCGGACGGCTTGACCTTATCAATGACAGTCGGGAAATCTTCATGCACGTGCCCATAAGGACCAACACCTTCGAGCCGCAGTTGTCGTTGTTGCACCATTGAATATATCGGAAGCAACTGACACAAAATCTCGTCGTCGCGCACCACAATGAGAAACCATAACCTCACCGCCCAAAGAGACGGACACCGGAGCTTGCTACATCCAGATGAACGAACTCGAGGAGGATTGGAGTTCAGAAGTGTATGAGATTATGATTGCACGACGTATTGCTCATGTGCAAGCGCACGTATATATATGATGTACAAGAGGTGGGCCACGACCTCAACTATACAAGGAACTAGGAGGTGGGCCCAATACACAAATATGCACAACACATATACTCAACACCCCCCCCCCCCGGCAGTCCAAGCGGCACCGCTGCTGACGCAAAGACTGGACCGGAACTCCTCAAATGATGTCGTAGGCAAGCCCTTGGTCATGATATCGGCAAATTGTTGGGAAGTAGGGACGTGTAGAACACGAATGTGGGCAAGGGCCACCTGTTCCCGAACAAAGTGGATATCTAACTCAATATACTTGGTCCGGCGATGATGTACCGGGTTGGCAGAGAGGTAGACAGCCGAGACGTTGTCACAGTAGACCACCGTAGCACGATCCACAGGACAAGAGAGCTCCTGGAGTAACTGGCGAAGCCACGAACACTCGGCGACGACGTTGGCCACCGCACGATACTCGGCTTCAGCACTGGAGCGAGAAACCGTAGGCTGCCGCTAGGACGACCATGATATGAGTGATGGTCCAAGGAAGACACAATAGCCCGAGGTGGAGCGACGAGTGTCAGGGCAGCCTGCCCAGTCTGCATCGGTATAGGAGGTGAGGGTGGTGTCAGCGGAGGCGTAGAGCGTGATGCCGAGCTCCATAGTTCCGCAGACGTAGTGAAGAATCCGCTTGACAGCGGCCCAGTGAACATCCCGAGGAGCATGCATATGAAGACACACTTGTTTCACGGCATACTGAATCTCTGGTCGGGTTAGAGTGAGGTGCTGGAGAGCACCAATGATGGACCGATAGAAAGCAGCATCCGAAGCGGGAGAACCATCCGAGGCAGAGAGCTCGGCCTTCGTATCAACCGGCGTAGCGGCGGGCTTGCAGTTAAGCATGCCAGCACGATCCAGAAGCTCATGAGCGTACTTCCGCTGATGAAGGAAGAAGCCATTCGGACGGCGCACCACGTCAACACCGAGGAAGTAGTGCAAAGGACCCAATTCCTTGATGGCGAACTCAGCACGAAGACAATCAGTGAGCTGGCTGAGGAGGCCAGCCGTACATGCCGTCAGGATGATGTCATCGACATAGAGCAGCAAGTAGGCCGTGTCAGAGCCCTGATGATAGACAAAGAGCGACGCGTCCGAGCGGGTAGAGCGGAACCCAAGCTGGTGGAGAAACGCCGCGATGCGCTGGTACCAAGCGCGCGGAGCCGGCTTGAGTCCGTACAAGGACCGCGAAAGCAGGCAAACGTGGCCGGGAAGCGCCGGGTCAACAAACCCGGTGGGCTGTTGGCAGAAGACCTGCTCCTCGAGGTGACCATGAAGGAAGGCGTTGGAGATGTCCATCTGGTGCACCGGCCAAGCACGGGAGACCGCAAGGTGGAGAACCGTGCGTATCTTGCCGGGCTTGACGACCGGAGCGAAGGTGTCGGTGAAGTCAATGCCAGCACGCTGTCGGAAGACACGAACGACCCAGCGCGCTTTGTAGCGATCAAGGGTACCATCGGGACGGAGCTTGTGTTTGAAGACCCACTTCCCGGTGATCACATTGGCGTGCCGGGGACGGGGAACAAGCTGCCACGTCCGGTTGCGCAACAGGGCGTCAAACTCCTCTTGCATCGCAGCCATCCAGAGCGGGTCACGAAGAGCGGCTCGAACGGAGGATGGTAACAGCGATGGCTCAGAGGTGGATGCCGCATGGACTTAGTCATCTGAGGCGTAACGCGAGCTCGGGCGAAAGACGCCCGTACGGGCGCGGGTGACCGGACCGGCCACAGGCGCCGGAGGCGCCGAGGGGGCCCCGGGCGCCGAGGGGCCCGAGGGGGCCGCGGGCGCCAACGCTGCGGCTGGAGGAGGCGTCGCATGCGGGGGTCACGCCTCAAAGCCAGGGAGCGGGCCAAGAGAGGCGCGCGAGTGCCCTGGGAGAGGCGTCGAGGAGCCCGCGTCACCGGTGGCGGGGGGAACAGTCGGGGGTACCTGGTGAAATGGAAACACATGCTCATCAAAGTAAACATGCCGGGAACTGAACACACGATGGAAGACAGGATCGTAGCACCGATATACCTTGGAGTTGGGGGTAGCCGATGAAGATGCACGCGACAGAACGAGGTGCGAGTTTGTGAGGAGCAGAGTCGACAGTTGAAAGGATCGATATGGTTGACTAGAGGGGGGGTGAATAGGCAACTAACAATTTTTAGCTTTTCTTAACCACTTAAAATTAGGCGACAAAATAAGTTGTCTAGATATTCTACTATGAAGACAACTAATATAAAGAAGCACAACAACTACACATGCATGCTATAGGAATTAAACAAGTAAAGCATGCAAGAGTAAAGGTAAGAAATAACCACAAGTAGAACCGGAGGAGACGAGGATGTGTTTCCGAAGTTCCTTCCCTTTGAGGGGAAGTACGTCTCCGTTGGAGTGGTGTGGAGGCACAATGCTCCCCAAGAAGCCACTAGGGCCACCGTATTCTCCTCACGCCCTCACACGATGCAAGGTGCCGTGATTCCACTAGTGGTGCCCTTGAAGGCGGCAACCGAACCTTTACAAACAAGGTTGGGGCAATCTCCACAACTTGGAGGCTCCCAACAAACCACGAAGCTTCACCATAATGGAATATGGCTTCGAGGTGACCTCAACCGTCTAGGGTGCTCAAACACCGAAGAGTAACAAGATCCGCAAGGGATTAGTGGGGAGAATCAAATATCTCTTGGTGGAAGTGTAGATCGATGCCTCCTCAAGCAATCCCGAGCAAATCAACAAGTTTGATTGGCTAGGGAGAGAGATCGGGCGGAAATGGAGCTTTTGGAGCAACAATGGAGTAGTGAGGGAAGAGGTAGGTCTTCTTGGAGAAGAAGACCCCCTATATATAGTGGGGGGACAAATCCAACCGTTATTGGAGGTTTCAGCCCGCAGAGAGCGGTAGTACCGCGCATGAGTTGCGGTACTACCGCTGGCTGAGCGGTACTACCGCTTGGGAAGCGGTACTACCGCAAAGGCAAAAGATTGCGACAAGATAGACAACCACGGATGAAATAAATTACATCCGTGGCTACATCCGCAGGGGAAAACGGAAGTAGCAAAACGCGACACGGTACTACAGCTTAAGTTAAGCGGTACTACCGCGTTGTATGCAGAAGTAAAAAATTACTTCCGCATCCACTTCTATACTTAGACTTAGCGCCTGGGCCAGATACACGGTACTACCGCTCTGGGGACACGGTACTACCGCGGGAGCGGTACTACCGTGTCGGCAGGCGGTACTACCGTGTAACTGCGCGGTACTACCGCTTGGTAGAGCGGTACTACCGCTTGCTAGGCAGTTGATCAGTACAGAAGCCACATATTTGCCACAACGAAAGATAATCGGTTGGACCTCCAGAGAAGCAAGGAAAGGTGGTGTGGGAGAAAGATGTGTACGTGTTGATTCTACCCAAACCTTTCCGACGCGGACCCCCTCTTAATAGTACGGCTTTCCTATTACTCAATGCCACTGACAGGGAGCAAAAAGAAAACACCGTCCTTCATAGAATCCGAGGGGCAAGCAATCGTCTTGTGCCATAAAGGAGATATACCTGTACGAGCTTAGAGCACACGATCAGTCCGCAAAAGCATTGTCATCAATCACCAAAACTACTTAGGGAGAAATATGCCCTTACAATCTCCCCCTTTTTGGTGTATTGATGACAACACGAGATTTGCACAGAGAAGAAATAATAGAGTAAGCAATATAAGCCCTAGAGTATAGGTGAGCTCCCCCTGTATGTGTGCCTTCACACGATTGTGCTTTGGACTGCACCGCACACATACTAGGTATAGTGCTCCCCTATAATCTACACACGAGATACTCTATATAACACTGACTGCATAGGATAAACATTAAAGACATAATAATAAGTTCAACGATACCGGGGCATATGTCTTACACCATATGATTGTCTCACATAAACACGCACAATAAACCAAGTTCAACGAAAAGAAACACACGAACAAGCACAAGACGGCAAATGCAAATCACTCTCCCCCTTTGTCATCGAGACACCACAAAGGGGAAAAGAGGATACGAAGACGGGTGGCAGCCCGGGAGAAGCTCAGTCGTCATACTCGTCATCAAACCCCTGCTGCTGCTCCTCCTGATACTCATCATCAGATCCCTGCTGCTCTGGCTGATACTCCTCATCAGAATCTGACCACTTGTATCCCTGGCGAGCCATCCAGATAGCCTCAGGAGTGATGTTGTCCTCCGATCCATTGGAAACCTCCTCTCCATACAAAGACAGAATCTTCTTGTCCCGCTGACGCGTCTTCTTGTCAGTCACATGAGCACGGTATTGCCCCTGAGCCTGCATGCAGAAGAGGGCCTTCATCTTCTGCTGGAGCCTCTTAGCCCACGAAGGCTTCTCCACTGCAGAGGAAGAAGAGGGGGCAAATCTGCCAGAGCGGACATCGGCAGTCTCCTCCATAGGCTCATCCTCAGTGCCCATCTGGGCAGCAGCAGCCTGAGCACGAGTAGTGGTGTTGGCCCAACGAGTCTTGACGCGAAGCTTGATAGGATCATGGCGGTAGCAGTCGGCCTCGAACTCCTCCTCTGGATACAATTTCGCCCAAGTCTTGGAGATGAGCAGCAATAAGAATGGACCATAGATAGGTACCTTGCGAGTGTAGATGGCAAACCGGAGCTCATTCCACATGATGTGGGAAATGTCAAGTGGTGCAGCCTGGGCGGAGCGAGCCTCTTGACACATCAGAAGCATATCAACCAGATAGGCATGGACCTTGTCCTTGTCGCCAACACGAGGGAACAGCGTGTTGCGAAAAATCCGATACATGATGTCCAGGAAGGGATTCAGCACCCAAGTTGCTTTGCCACTAGCAAGGGTCTTTGCCTCATAAAATGGAAGTAGTTTGTCCTTGTTAGCTGATTCCGGATTGGCGTGAGGCCGAAAACCAATTGGGGTATGGAGACCCTCATCAGGAATCTGAAGAAGATCCATGAACTCCTTCCAAGTAGCGGTCATCTTGTGACCATGGGTCATCCAAGTCATGGGACGATCCTCCTTGGCCTGAAAGTTGACCGAGGCATAGAACTGCGCAATAAGCTCTGGGTCAAAGTCGTTCTGGAATGTCATGATGTGCTCCAGACCCAGCTGCTCGATCAAATCAAGGGCTTCGGCAAAGTATGCCCGGTTCTTATCCTTCCTCATGTGCTCCACAACCACCCAGTGGGCATCCACATACAGATTGGCCTTGGTCTTGAGCACCTCATGATAGATGCGATACTGTTGCTTGGTCCAGAAGACATCATCACCAGGAAAGTGCTCACGGGGTTTTCCATATGGGTTGATTTTCCGTCTAGCCATGAACTCACCAGCAGGCATTTCCTCCATAGACATTGATGATTCCTTGCGCTTGTTGGCTGAGGTCTTGTACCGGCGCTGGGGATTGGAGCCCTCTGGCACATCACTTGGGGTACGCAGGCGCTTGGAACCGGTGTCACGAACTGGGTTGGTACGACGACCCTCAAAGCCTGAGCCACCACCTAAAAACACAAACACAAGACCACAACAACACAAATACAAGAAGAATCAATGCCAAAGCCTCGAAAGACACAAGAAACCAAGGGAAAATAGAAAAGAGAACATGCCACGAAGAAAGTATGAGCCAAGCGGTAGTACTGCTGACCCTTGCGGAAGTAAAAAATTAGTACCGCAGGGTAAGCGGTAGTACCGCATGTCACATGCGGTAGTACCGCATACGCTGCGGTAGTAAAAATTTACTTCCGCAAGAAGAGGCGGAACTAAAAATAGTACTGGATGTGGAGCGGTAGTACCGCATGGGGTCGCGGTAGTACCGCTCGGCAAGCAGTACTAAAATTTTACTTCCGCCCGAGGGGGCGGAACTAAAATATTAGTACTGCATGCGGAGCGGTAGTACCGCATGTGGTCGCGGTAGTACCGCTCGGCAAGCAGTACTAAAATTTTACTTCCGCCCGAGGGGGCGGAACTAAAATATTAGTGCTGCATGCGGAGCGGTAGTACCGCATGGGGTCGCGGTAGTACCGCTCGGCAAGCAGTACTAAAATTTTACTTCCGCCCGAGGGGGCGGAACTAAAATATTAGTGCTGCATGCGGAGCGGTAGTACCGCATGGGGTCGCGGTAGTACCGCTCGGCAAGCAGTACTAAAATTTTACTTCCGCCCGAGCGGTAGTACCGCTGAGGTCAGCGGTAGTACCGCTCAGGTCAGATCAGATCTGGATTACATCGTGCGGTAGTACCGCGGTTCTCCAGCGGTAGTACCGCACGAAACAGATCTGAGAAGAATAGATCTAGAAACTACCAACGAGATCTACACACGGTACTACGGCTGATCATAGTAACTTCGTAGCAACAACTCTAAGCATATTTCAGGAGCACAAACACTCTCCCACAACCTAAGCATCCATGGATAAGATCACGAAGAACACAAGAAAGCACTAAGCATCTCCCCTAACCCTAAAAACTCAGGCAAGGCAATAAGAAGAGGGGAAAAGGGGAGAAACCTGCATCCATGGTAAGAGGACGTGGTGGGGAACGATCCCACCGGTCGGAAAGCGAGAAGAGTGACCGAGGGAGGAGATCCGGCGAGGTCCTCCGGCGGCGTTCTTGAGAGAGAGAGAGACAGGGACGACGTGGGGGTTAGGAGTGAATGGGTATGGGGGAGATGGAACTCCCCCTGCCTGCTTATAACCCCCACACGTTCTGATATGTGCGGTAGTACCGCGGTCATCGCGGTAGTACCGCTTGCGCGGTAGTACCGCTGGCCGAACGGTAGTACCGCCCTACCAGCGGCAGTAAATAAATACTGCCGTGCTGGTCGAGCGGTAGTACCGTAACCACTTTGCGGTAGTACCGTAAACAAGCACGGTAGTACTGCTCCTCCAAGAACATGCATGATTTGACAAGAGGCTTTAAGCAAAGAAGAGAGAAAAGCAAACGCACGCACAAGCAAAGTGAATAACACAACTCCTCAGAGGAGGGCGGTGGCCGAGGCCACCTATGTTTGAGTTTATAGATATGGCACCGCGAAGAATTATCCTTGGGCCCATGACCAGTACTCGACTTGAAGCATTTAAACCAACTATGTATGGCAAATGATAAAGACTTGATCAGTTTATGCATAATGGGGGAGGAACAGTTCATTGAGAGAACAATACTCCCCCTATGTCCATGCCTACATCTAGACAAGATAGCTATATTGAGTGTGAGGGGTGTGTGTGCACAGACTCAAGCCACATTGCTCAAATCGATGATATTTAGCTCATGCCTTAACTCGCGAAATCTTGCTTCATCCAATGGCTTCGTGAAGATATCTGCAAGGTTATCATGAGTGTTGACGTAGTGAAGCTCGATCTCTCCTTGCCTTATGTGATCCCGGATGAAGTGATACCGAATCTCAATATGCTTCGTCTTGAAGTGAAGCACCGGGTTGAGAGAAATCTTGATGGCACTTTCATTGTCACACCAAAGAGGCACTTTGTCACAAGTGACACCGTAATCCTTCAAAGTTTGCCTCATCCATAAGAGTTGAGCACAGCAACTGCCAGCTGCCACATATTCTGCTTCAGTGGACGAGAGAGATACACAACTTTGCTTTTTGGAAGACCAACTAACAAGAGAGCAACCAAGAAATTGGCACCCTCCCGAGGTGGACTTCCTATCCACTTTGTCTCCCGCCCAGTCAGAATCAGAGAAACCAACAAGGTTGAAATTTGCTCCTCTTGGGTACCATAAGCCAAAGTTTGGGGTATGAGCCAAATATCGAAAGATTCGCTTGACAGCCACAAAGTGACTTTCCTTAGGTGAGGCTTGAAACCGTGCACAAATTCCCACACTCAACATAATATCCGGTCTAGATGCACAAAGATAAAGCAAGGATCCGATCATAGAGCGATATACCTTTTGATCCACCGCTTTACCATTGGGATCAATGTCAAGTTGGCATTTGGTTGGCATTGGAGTAGTAGCCGGCTTGACATCACTAAGGTTGAACCTCTTGAGCATGTCTTGAGTATACTTGGATTGTTTGATGAAGATGCATTCTCTTCGTTGTTTGATCTCAAATCCAAGGAAGTACTTCAACTCTCCCATCATGGACATCTCAAAATGTGTGGTCATGAGTGCGGCAAACTCATCATTGAAAGCTTTGTTAGGAGAACCAAAGATAATATCATCTACATATAGTTGGCATACAAACAACTCCCCTTTGACCTTCTTAGTAAAAAGAGTGGGGTCGATTTTCCCAATTTCAAACCCACGATCTTGTAACAACTCGGTAAGGTGCTCATACCACGCTCGTGGGGCTTGTTTAAGGCCATAGAGTGCCTTATCAAGTTGATACACATGATTGGGGAACTTAGGATCCTCGAACCCCGGGGGTTGTTTAACATACACCAACTCATTAATGGGACCATTAAGAAATGCACTTTTCACATCCATTTGTTGCAATTTAAAGTTATGATGGGAAGCATAGGCAAGCAACAAACGAATGGATTCAAGACGAGCAACAGGGGCAAAGGTTTCACCGTAGTCGATACCCTCGACTTGGGAGTAGCCTTGAGCCACCAGACGTGCCTTGTTGCGGATGACAATGCCATGGGCATCTTGCTTGTTCTTAAAGATCCATTTGGTTCCAATGACATTATGGTTCTCCTTTGGTCTTGGCATCAGACGCCACACTTTGTTGCGCTCGAAGTTATTGAGTTCTTCATGCATGGCATTGAGCCAGTCAGGGTCCTCGAGCGCCTCATAGACCTTCTTAGGTTCAACAAAGGAGACAAAAGCTTGATGAGCACAATAGTTTGCTAATTGTCTACGAGTTCTTACCCCCCTTTTGATGCTTCCTAAAATGTTCTCGATGTGATGCTCGTTGGAAGCAAGCCTGGAGGCAACTTTTGCAGCACGACGCTCTAATTGCTCTTCAAGAGATAACTGAGGAGCATTGAGTTGATCATCTTGAGCGTCATCATGAGCAAGATTTTGATCTTGAGCTTCCTCTTGACCTTGATCTTGCTCGGGGGATTGAACTTGGCCTTGTGCATCAATTGGTGGTTCTTCACCAACTTGAGGTTGATCTTGCACTTGGCCTTGTTCAATAGGCTGAGGGCCTTCACTTTGTTCTTCGGAAGCGTGTGGGTCTTGGGTAGGTGATGGTTCCACTTGAGTGGAACATTGTCCTTCTCCTTCGGCCACAAGGGGTTCCTCAACGGGTAGGATATATCCAACACCCATTCTTCTTATGGCTTGAGGAGGAATTTCATCACCTGCATCACAAGTACCACTTTGCTCCACTTGGGAGCCGTTATTTTCATCAAACTCTACGTTACTCGTCTCCTCTATGGGTCCAGTGGACTTGTTGAGGACACGGTAAGCATGAGATTTTGTAGCATAACCAACAAATATGCCCTCATGAGCTCTAGATTCAAACTTAGACAAACGAACACCTTTCTTGAGAATGAAACACTTACACCCGAACACCCGGAAGTACTTGAGATTGGGCTTGTTACCGGTAAGAATCTCATATGGAGTTTTGTTCAAGCCTTTGCGGAGATAGAGACGATTTGACGCATGGCAAGCGGTGTTGATGGCTTCGGCCCAAAAGTTGTATGGAGAGTTGAATTCAGCCATCATGGTTCTTGCAGCATCTATCAAGGTTCGGTTCTTTCTCTCCGCAACACCGTTTTGCTGAGGGGTATATGGGGCGGCATATTGATGTTTGATCCCTTCATCACCAAGAAACTCATCCAAGGTGTAGTTCTTGAACTCGGTGCCATTGTCACTTCTGATCATCAAAATCTTTGCTTCATGTTGTCGTTGAGCTTCATTTGCAAAGTTGACGACGGTTTGTTGGGTCTCACTCTTCTTCTTGAAGAAGTATACCCAGGTATATCTTGAGTAATCATCCACAATCACCAAGCAATATTTCCTACCCCCAAGACTATCAAAAGTGGGAGGCCCAAAGAGATCCATGTGGAGGAGCTCTAGAGGTCTCTTTGAATAGATGATAGTCGTGGGAGGGTGAGCCTTCTCATGTAATTTTCCTTCAATGCACGCCCTGCAAGCATGATCTTTGGCAAAGCTAACATTTGTTAGTCCTCGGACATGGTCCCCCTTGAGAAGACTTTGCAAATATCTCATATTGACGTGGGCCAAACGGCGATGCCAAAGCCATCCCACATCAACTTTAGCCATTAGGCATGTCGCGACCTTAGTGGGTTGCTTCGAGAAGTTAACCACATAAAGACCGTTCTCGACATGCCCAACATAGGCTACTTTAAGAGTCTTGCTCCACAAGAGGGCCACAGAATCAATATCAAAGAATGTAGCAAAGCCCATGAGTGCGAGATGACAAACAGAAAGTAAATTGTATGCAAGGGACTCAACAAGCATGACTTTCTCGATCGTGAGATCATGAGAGACAACAACCTTGCCAAGTCCCAATACCTTAGAAGATGAAGCATCACCCCATTCGACGTTGGTGGCCATAGATGAACCGAGATGCACGTCCACCACCAAGTCTTTGCTTCCGGTCATATGATTTGTGGCTCCGCTATCGAGCAACCATGATCCCCCACCGGAAGCAAACCCCTACAATAGATCAATGCTTGGATTTAGGTACCCATTTGGTAATGGGTCCTTTGAGGTTAGTGACAAGGGTCTTAGGAACCCAAATGGACCATTCAATGTACTCATAAGAAGAACCAACAAATTTAGCAAACACATGGCCATCACTAGCACGGCATAAAACATATGAAGGATTAAAATCGCCGGCCATGTTTGAGGGTGTGGTGGAGTTTTTCTTGACACCACCACTTTTCTTCTTGGTTGACGTGCCCTCTCCTTCTTTCACAAAGGATTGTCGGAGAGGGGGTGGTTGCTTTGTCTTGTCATTCTTCTTCTTCTTGGGCTTAGGAGCAAACCCAATTCCTTCCTTTGCCACAACTTCCTTTGATTGCTCAAAAGGGCGTTGAGGTTCTTCTCACCTTGTATGCAAGTCACAAGGCCTTTCTCAAGTTGCTTCTTCAATTCGGCATTCTCTTCAACAAGATGCACATGCTCACAACATGGGTTAGTAGCATTTGCATTATCAATTAAAACCATGCGAGGAAAGATAGCCTTTTCCTTGGTTAGCGAAACTTGGAGTTGATCATGAGACTCCTTGAGAGTAGCATGCATTCCTTTCAAGGCCTTGTGAGCCTTGTCAAGTATGTCAAACTCCTCTTTGAGTTTAGCATGGTCAACCACAAGTTTTGCCTTCTCAGAGTTAAGGACACGAGAGACAACTAAAGCATGATCAAGATCTTTCTTTAATTTAGCATGATCATCGTTGTGTGACTCCTCAAGAGCCAAACGAAGACCACGCTCCTCCTCTAGGGCGTTAGAGAGATCCGATATCTCATCGGCATAGTCTCGACTATGCCCTTCCATTTTAGTAATGGTTTCCTCGTGAGCCTCAATAATGTCATTGGCCTCACCGAGTTGTTCCAAGAGAGCAACCACATGCTTCTTGGATTTGCCCTTGAGATTCTTTATGAACACATCAAATTCATTTTCTCCCTCCTTACTACCCTCACCCTCATCAATACAATTAGTTAATGAGGGGTTAGAAGAGATAGTAGAATTGATGATCGGGGTTACCTTGTTGGTGGCCTTGGCCATAAGACACTTGGTGGTGATGTTCTCGTTTGGTGAGTTGAAGAGAGATGAGTGCGGAGTGGTAGCAATTGCAATTGTGGCCATAGTGGTCACCTCATCGTCTTCATCATTGTCATCATCCTCCACATATTCTTCTTGAGCCACCAACACTTTCGGAGGAGTCTTCTTGATGAAGTTGTTCTTGTTGGGATAGGACTTTGACTTGTCCTTCCGAATAAGCTTGCCTCCAAAGTCTTCTCTCTTCTCATATGGGCAATCCGCAACGAAGTGGCTTACATTTCCACAGTTGAAGCTTGTCCTTACTCGTTGCTTCCCTTTGTTCCCACTGGAGTTGTTCCTGTTAAAGTTGGACCTTGAGTTCTTCTTGCCCCAGAATTGCCTTGAAGCAAGAGCCATGTGCTCGTGATAGGCATATTTGGTGTCCTCGGGGCAGCACTCATCATCATCTTCCACTTCCTCCTCTTCCACACAAGCCTTGGCCTTCAGAGCAAGATTAGGCTTCTTGGATCGTTGAGCTCTTAGGACCGCATTGTCGGCGGTAACGTCAAGGATCCTCATGGCAACAAATTCATCCAACACTTCGTTTGAGGATAAAGTGTGGAAGTCCGGTCTCTGACGAATCACAGAGGACATGGCCTTGTGATAGGGCATCATGGCCTTGAGGAACTTGCGCTTGATCCAATTGTCATCCGTATCCTTACTGCCATGATCTCGAAGAGACACTGCAAGAATAGTTAATCTTCGATAAAGTTCACGAGGATCTTCATCCTCGATCATTGCAAACTCATCAGCTTCATCTTGCACCACTTCATAGTTGGAGCGTTGAATGCTTGTGCTTCCCTTGTACATTGTGCCAACATGCTCCCATGCTTCCTTGGCCACAGTGAATGGATGAAGATGAGCAATGTCTTCAGGAGGGATGGAGTCTTGAAGAATGCAAAGTGCGGACTCGTTGAACTGATGATCGGCAGTTTCTCTTGGAGTCATGTTGTCGGGATCATACGGATAAAAACCTGGCTCAATGATTCTCCAGAGGTTAGTGGAACAATGATTAATATGACGTTTGAAACGAAACACCCAAGTAGCAAAATCAGTATTTTTAACGAACTTGGGAGGGGGCCCGACAGAATTTAAATGCGGTGTGGGAACGGGTCCTCCATAGTGAGTAGGCGGAGGAGATTGGGCAAATTTCCCACTTCCATGCTTAGCGACCGGGGCTTGCTCACTACTAGCTTCTCCCTTGTCGGGATTAGCCTCTGACACGTTGGTAGCGGGACGACCCACTTCCAACGGTGAGGTGGATAATTTAAGCCCCTCAAACATTTCTTTAAACATGCCTTTGACCTCGCTCGCTAGTGATTCTTTCAATGTGGTCAAGGCCACATTGAACTCCTCACGAGTGACCGAGGCTCCCCCATCTACCGTAGGCAAGGACGGATTTCCATCAGAATGGTCCTCCGTCTCGACTACGTTGTCAACCATACTCTTCGGACGGTAAAGTCCTTAAAAAGAGACGAGGCTCTGATACCAATTGAAAGGATCGATATGGTTGACTAGAGGGGGGGGTGAATAGGCAACTAACAATTTTTAGCTTTTCTTAACCACTTAAAATTAGGCGACAAAATAAGTTGTCTAGATATTCTACTATGAAGACAACTAATATAAAGAAGCACAACAACTACACATGCATGCTATAGGAATTAAACAAGTAAAGCATGCAAGAGTAAAGGTAAGAAATAACCACAAGTAGAACCGGAGGAGACGAGGATGTGTTTCCGAAGTTCCTTCCCTTTGAGGGGAAGTACGTCTCCGTTGGAGCGGTGTGGAGGCACAATGCTCCCCAAGAAGCCACTAGGGCCATCGTATTCTCCTCACGCCCTCACACGATGCAAGGTGCCGTGATTCCACTAGTGGTGCCCTTGAAGGCGGCAACCGAACCTTTACAAACAAGGTTGGGGCAATCTCCACAACTTGGAGGCTCCCAACAAACCACGAAGCTTCACCACAATGGAATATGGCTTCGAGGTGACCTCAACCGTCTAGGGTGCTCAAACACCCAAGAGTAACAAGATCCGCAAGGGATTAGTGGGGAGAATCAAATATCTCTTGGTGGAAGTGTAGATCGATGCCTCCTCAAGCAATCCCGAGCAAATCAACAAGTTTGATTGGCTAGGGAGAGAGATCGGGCGGAAATGGAGCTTTTGGAGCAACAATGGAGTAGTGGGGGAAGAGGTAGGTCTTCTTGGAGAAGAAGACCCCCTATATATAGTGGGGGGACAAATCCAACCGTTATTGGAGGTTTCAGCCCGCAGAGAGCGGTAGTACCGCGCATGAGTTGCGGTACTACCGTTGGCTGAGCGGTACTACCGCTTGGGAAGCGGTACTACCGCAAAGGCAAAAGATTGCGACAAGATAGACAACCACGGATGAAATAAATTACATCCGTGGCTACATCCGCAGGGGAAAACGGAAGTAGCAAAACGCGACACGGTACTACCGCTTAAGTTAAGCGGTACTACCGCGTTGTATGCGGAAGTAAAAAATTACTTCCGCATCCACTTCTATACTTAGACTCAGCGCCTGGGCCAGATACACGGTACTACCGCTCTGGGGACACGGTACTACCGCGGGAGCGGTACTACCGTGTCGGCAGGCGGTACTACCGTGTAACTGCGCGGTACTACCGCTTGGTAGAGCGGTACTACCGCTTGCTAGGCAGTTGATCAGTACAGAAGCCACAGATTTGCCACAACGAAAGATAACCGGTTGGACCTCCAGAGAAGCAAGGAAAGGTGGTGTGGGAGAAAGATGTGTACGTGTTGATTCTACCCAAACCTTTCCGACGCGGACCCCCTCTTAATAGTACGGCTTTCCTATTACTCAATGCCACCGACAGGGAGCAAAAAGAAAACACCGTCCTTCATAGAATCCGAGGGGCAAGCAATCGTCTTGTGCCATAAAGGAGATATACCTGTACGAGCTTAGAGCACACGATCAGTCCGCAAAAGCATTGTCATCAATCACCAAAACTACTTAGGGAGAAATATGCCCTTACAACAGTGCTAGGATAGCAAAGGCACCCGAAAATATGCAAGCCATCATAAGATGGGGGCGTAGCGAAGAGAAGATGGTGAGGTGCGTAGTTCCACCATGGGCGGCAAGGGCGAAGGTTAAGGAGAAGAGAAGCAGTAGCGAGTGGGTCCGGCCAGAAATGAGGTGGCACGTTAGCATGGAACAGGAGCGTGCGAACGGAGTCGTTCAGAGTGCGAAGGATGCGTTCGGCTCGACCGTTCTGCTAGGAAGTATACGGGCAGGTGAGACGAAAAACGGTGCCGTGATGTGACAGAAAAGTGCGGAAAGTAAGGTTGTCGAACTCTTTTCCATTGTCAGTCTGAAGAGCAAGGATGGGACGGCCAAACTGCGTGCTGACATAGGAGTAAAATGCCGTCAAGGTGGAGAGTGCATCCGACTTTCCGCGCAAAGGAAAAGTCCACACATAATGAGAATAATCATCAAGGATAACCAGATAGTATAAATAGCCCGAATTACTAGGAACCGAAGAGGTCCACACATCGCTATGAATCAACTGAAAAGGAAAAGAAGCTATGGTGGTGGAGTTATTAAACGGGAGGCGAACATGTTTGACGGCACGACAGGCATGATAGGTGTGATCCTCTATCTTATGGCAACTGAAACTGAAACTCTTGAGAATATGACGAAGTGTGACGTGGTTGGGGTGACCCAAGCGAGCGTGCCAGAGATCAACTCCAGCGGACAGAGCGACCGGTGCGGTGGTGGTGGAGGAGGGCGAATGCACCAGATAGAGCTCGTCAGAGCTGTCACATCGGTGAAGTACCATTTGATGGCTTCTCGCCCCTCGTTGGTTACCCCAAGTGGAAGGTTGAGATGTGGCGTAGCGGCAAATTTCCCTTGGCAAAGATACCAAGGATCGAATCCCGTGAAACTCCGAGGGTCGACAAGTAGGTGTCAACGGCGCCAGAAACTTAGCGATTGACGGGACCTGCACACAGATACAGATAACTTTGCTCCCAACGAGTACAGAGAGGTTGTCAATCCCTCCGGCCTTGTTGTTTACAAAGGATCAAACACAAGAGATAATAATGATAGCTATGACTGCAACTAGGAAATAAAAACAGGAAGTAAATAGAAGGTGTGATCAGCGGTGGTAATATGGACCGGGGTCCCATGATGTTCACTAGTGATGTCTCTCTCCCAAAAGACGATAAAACAGCAAAGCGAGGTAAACAAATTACAGCTGGGCAATTGACAGGATTATGTGCGCAAACCAATGCTAACTATGCTGCAAAGAAAGGTAGAGGCTCAAAAGCATGGGCGGTACGCCAAGGCAAGTAGACCGAAATCCATCTGCATCTACTACTAATCATCCACCTTGAGATATCTATCCAGAACATCTCGCTGGTATTAAGTTGCGAATCCCACCCAAAGTGTAAACTCAAAGCAACAGACAACTGCATTAAAAGAACTTTGCGTAAAGTAAACAATCCTTGCACCCGCAAGTATAAGCACCGTTGTTTTCTCTTGTGGCAACAGCACATCCCCTAGACTCATGTTTCTGTCACTCAAGCTAGTCATCAGGGGGCATGAACCCACAATCAAGCATAACGCTCCCTCTTGGAGTTACTACCTACTACTTGGCCAAAGCAATAAACAGCAACGGAGAACATGCAAGAATTACTCAAGAACAAAGATATAAAAGAGGTGAATCAAATATATTACTCAAACACAATCTGAACATAGTCTCATAATCCATCAGATCCCAGCAAACTCAGCACAGCAACAGCAGAAAGATTACATATGTGCCTCGATCATGTAGGGCAGCTCACGAGGTCTAAACCATGAAGAGCAAAGAGGGGAGGAGAACATCACATAGCTACTGATCATGGACCCATGGTCCAAGGTGGACTACTCACGACTCATCCGGGAAGCGTCCATGGTGGTGGAGAAGCTCCCGGTGGTGGTTCTCCCCTCCGGCAGGGTGCCGGGAAGAGTTCTCCTGATGCTCCCGATCTTGGAAGCGCTGCGGCGGCGGAACAGAGGCGAGATCGCGAAAAAGGGTTATGTCCTCGAGGGTTTCGGGACGAGAGGGATATATATGCGAAGGGGGGCAGCCAGAGGCGGAGCAGGGGCCCCAGGCGCCCCCCTGGCGCGGCCAGGGGTGGGGCCACGCCAGGTGGCCGCCTGGGCCTCCCCTGGCTCCCCTCTGGCCCATCTTTGGTTCTTCGCGAAGCTTCCTGTACGCTGATTTTTCCTATATTTTTTCTGGAATTTTTGGAGCATTTTTAATATGGGGGAAACCTGAAATAGAAAAACAGCTGAAAACATGAACTGGCACTGTGGTGCACTGAGTTAATAGGTTAGTCCAAATATGATCAAAAGTGCATGGAAGTGCATCAATATCATAGCAATATCACACAAAAGAAGCATGGAGCAAGCAGAAATTATAGATACGTTTTGGACGTATCAACATCCCCAAGCTTAATTCCTGCTCGTCCTCGAGTAGGTAAATGATAACAAGCATAATTTCTGTGGTGACATGCTATCAACCATATAAGAACTTTTAAGTAAAGCAATCAAGGAATGTAATTCAATTCAAGTCATAACAAGCAAGAGACTATATTAGCATTGTAACAAGCAACATAAGAACATAAAGGTGCAAGAGCTCTCGCTGTCCGTGACTCGAATGTCTCCAAATGGTGTTTGCGTGCAAGAAAGGGGATAGGGATATACGAGAGAGTAAAACATATTTTTTGTATTGTTGAGAACTTAATCTACTAAAGTTTCACACTTGGTCTTCTTTGGAATCTTATCTTGACTCATCCCCAGACCACTAGCCAGGTACAAGTCAAAATGATCCACTCCCTTTCGATATTTTGAGCACTCATGCAATGGATGAGCGTAAGCAAGAAAGTTGACACTTAGGATGGCAAAGAGAGAAAAATGATGGAGGGGGAAGACAAAAAAGGTGTGAAAGGCTCACATCAATGAGGACAATCATAGGCGAGAGAAAGCCAAATGATAGATATGATGTGAGGAGTAGGGATTGCCATGCAACGGATGCACATATGAGCTAAGGTAAGCTCTCCAATGGAACTAGTGGGGGTGCATCCAACTTGCTCGCTCAAGAAGACCTAGAGCTCTTTTGAGGAGGCTCATCATTGGAATATACAAGCCAAGTTCTAGAGTGTGAAGGTCCCCACATAGCTATATGCATGAATGATAATCTCTATGGAGTACAAGGTATAAGATGGAGTACGAGTGTGGATGTGACGCCCGAAGACCGACGTCCCAGAAGATTCCAGAGATTCCAGATGTTCCGGGTTCTCTCGTGTGTTTCTTTTGTGCTTGTGTTATTTATTTTGCTTTGCATCATGTCATCATTCCATCATGTCTTTAATCTTTGCATCTCAACCTAAATAAATGGCATAGATCTTTTGATCTATTTAAATCGAGGGAAGGATGACTTCTCTTTATAACATATCCTCCTAATATTATGGAGCTATTATAAATAAATATTCCATTGTTTGGAATTAACCGTAACACACTTGCAAATATTCCCCATGCCTCTTAATCCAAGTTTCACCGTCAAACCTTTGCCAACAACTCATATCTCTTTTTTCGAGGTTCCTCCAAAAATGGGAACATTTTTGGACACTTCAAAAATCAAGTCTTAGTTCAAACCCATTTGAATTAAATTCAAATATGTTTGGATTATATTTTTTTTCTTTTTCGTTCATGCCATTCTATTTTTCTCGGACCGCGCTCATTTTTATGAGCCCGAGAAAAATAACCTCTTGTTCAAACTCTTTTTGTAACCCTTCCTTCTCTTTTCTCTTCTTGCTATTTTTTCCCCTTTTTCTTCTGTTCCTTCTATTTTTTGGGTCATAAGAAGAAGAGCAGCCAGGCTAGCCGCTCCATCAGGCCCAACCGCCTCCCTCCTAGGCCCAGGTCGGCTGCCACCTGGCCTCCCTGGCCCATCTCCTCTCCAGGCCCATTCCCCAACCCTAGCCAATCGCTCCTCCTCTCGTTTTCCTCCCCTGCGCCGCCAGGAGCGCTCGCTCCTCTCGCTCCCGACCGCTCGCCTAGCCCTCATCCCCTCGCTCGCCCGCTCCCTCTCGCTATCTCCCTCTCCCCCCGATCCCCTCGTCGACCTCCTCCCCGATGGCCTCCTCCAGCGCCCGTCCTCGCCAGACAGCGCCGGCGCCCGCGCCTCCGTCTCCAGCGCGAGGAGCTGCGCCGTGGCCTCTTCCTCGCCTCCCGGGCCGCTGCATCGCGCCATCTCCTCCGCGCCGTCCGCGCCATCGTCCGCCCAGGCCGCCGCGTCGGTCACTTCCAGCAAGGCCCGAGCGCGCCGCGCCCCTCCTCTCCAGGCCGCACACCGGCCCCCAACCTCGATCTCCTGGCGCTCGAGCTCGCCGCCTACCGCCACCTCAAGCTCGCCTTGGCACCCACGAACCCCCCCTGCTCTGCTCCTTCCCCTGCAGGTGGTGCTCTTCTCGACGACCCCTTCGTCTAGCCGCTGCTCGGCCAGGCGTCCAGAACCAGCGCCCGAGTTGCTGCACCTCCATGTCCGGCGAAGTCCAAGATCGAGTCCTCGATCAGGAGCGTTTTCTTTTGGGTTCGCCAGGAGCATCTCGTGTTCGACCACATGGGACAACAAGTACATCTACTACCACCTACGTTGCCGAGACCGAGACCGGCAAGTCCCGGATGCGCCCGAACGGCTACCGGATGCGCCAAGAACGCCAAGTACCTCGACGACCCCTGGTTTCGCCAAGACCGGCAAGATTGACAAGACCGAGACCGTCAAGTACCCTGGACCGTCAAGTTCGTCTACGTGCGTGTACCACTACCGTCGCGAGAACCGAGTCCGGCAAGTCCGAAGACCCCAAGTACCCCTCCGATGACATGAACATCTACGAACGAGAACGACTACACAAGACGACGCGTCAAGTACCCCTACGTCCGATGCCGCGACAAGTACCTCTCCGAAACGGAATGTGAACGACTACTCGTTGACGACCTCGTGAACAACTACTTCCACTACGTCCCTCTACGACTCGAGCCCCTCCGAGAATGAATATTCCGAAGGTATAACCCCGAGACGATGACCCGTTTGCTTGATGTGTGTTGTATGAGATGTTTCCCTTGTTTGCATCGTGTCCGTCGTGACCCTCGTTTGCCCTATCGTTGTCAAGTGGGAACCGGGCAACCGGGTTCACCCCATCTCTTTTGCAAGTCACGCTCTCCGTCATCTTTTGCACCGGTCTCCCGACGAGTTACTGGAACCAAGATGTTGCCGTGCATCATTTTCGGATCGTTGCCGTGGCACCCTTTCCTTCCACCACGGTGAAAAATACTCCTTATCTCTTCATGTTAACCTTTAGCAAAAAATTGCATAAACTTGATCATGTCATCCGCATCATGTTAACAACATTAAAATGTGTGAATTGTTGTTGCTTAAAATTTGCTAAACATGCTCATGGGGATTTTTCTGGAATTGTTGTTTGTCATTCCGGCCTCATTAAAATTTGCCTAGATAGGTAGTTTACTTTTGTTTCACCTCTTGCTATGTTAAAAACATTTAATCTTGTCTTGTAAATAAACGAGAGTGAATTAAATAATTAAAATGTGGTGTTTCGTCAATATGCAACTCGTTGCATATTGAGCTCCACTTAACTTGTAGTACTTGTTTGTGCACTTTGCCATGCCATGCATATTTAAACATGACATGCATCATGCTTGCTTGTGCATCGTATGCCATGTTTATGATTGTGTGTTTACCGTGTTGTTTGCTTCTTTCCGGTTGCTTCTATTGTTAGCTTCGGATTCATTCCGGAGTTGTGAGGATTCACTCGACTATGTTGCTTCGTCTACTTCATGGACTTGTTCTTCTCCCTTGCGGAATCCCAGGCAAGATGATCATACCCTTGGATACCTTTACTACCATTGCCATGCTTAGTTGTCTCGATGCTATCGTTACATGTCGCGCTACCCATATTTTATGTCAGCCTCTCCTTGTTGCCATGAAACCTCTAACCTTGAAACCTTCCTAGCAAAACCATTGTTTGGCTATGTTACCCGCTTGCTCAGCCCCTCTTATAGCGTTGTTAGTTGCAGGTGAAGATGAAGATCGTTCCAGGAGGGAACTTGTTGTTGGAATATCACAATATATATAATTATTATTAACACACCTATATACTGGGCATGGGTGGAAGGCTTGGCCTTTTGCTCGGTGTTTTGTTCCACTCATGCCACCTTAGGCGCCGATAATCCGGCATTATGTTCCTTGATTTTGCGTTCCTTACACGATGGGTGGATGGGGACCCCTTGACAGTTCGACTTTGAATAAAACTCCTCCAGCAAGGCCCAACATTGGTTTTAATTTGCCTCATAATAACAACTTAATTAATTAATTAAATTTGCATAGGGGGTCGCACCCTCGGGTACTCTTTTCTACATAGCAGGGGGGGCCAGTGCTGATGGTGTTGGTCCCAAACGGGCAACCTGCGGGGCCACCACGGGGAAACTCGAGGATTGGTTTTACCTGTAGCTTGTCCCATCCGGTCGTGGCCTGAGACGAGATACGCGCGGCTACTATCAGGGTGTCGGCACGCCGGGAGGTCTTGCTGGACTTGTTTTACCATTGTCGAAATGTCTTGTGCACCGGGATGCCGAGCCTGATCGGATTTCCCTAAGATAAGGGGTGATGATATTATATTTATCACTTCAGGTAATCGTGAGAGCTTGTGATGGGCTAAGGTGGGACACCCCTGCAGGGTTATAATCTTTCGAAAGCCGTGCCCGCGGTTATGTGGCAGATTGGAATTTGTTAATGTCCGGTTGTAGAAAACTTGACAGAGGATCCGAAGTAAAACACACAACTGTGTGAGTAACCGTGACTGTCTCTTTTCACTTTGAGAAGAGAACACGATGGGGTTATGTTTGACTCGTATGTAGTTCAGGATCTTTAGCGATCACTACTAGTTGCGACCGTTTGCGTAGATGCTCATCTTATTCTTGTACTCGTAAGTTAGCCACCATATTATGCTTAGCCGCTGCTGCAACCTCACCACTTTACCTCTTCCTACCCATAAAGCTTTGCTTGTCTTGATACCCATGGTTATGGGATTGCTGAGTCCTCGTGGCTCACAGATACTACAACACCAGATGCAGGTTCAGTCGAGATTGATGCAGGAGCTGGTTCAAGTTCTTCTCTGGGAGTTCGTTGAAGAGAGTGGCCGTATGCTTGTGACGTTTTCGACGATCAGTAGTGGTTTCTACTAGGGGCGATTCAGACCTGTGGCTTAATGTTTTGGTATCTTTCTTTTGTATCTTCGCCCGTAGTCGGGTTGTGATGTTTTGGATGATGTTTGCTTATGTAATGTATTGTGTGAAGTGGCGAGTGTAAGCCAACTATCCTTTTGCAATTTCATCCCTATTTTTACATGAGTCGTGCAAAGATACCAAACTTGAGATCATTCCAGAATGGGCTTATACCTTTAAGTCGTGCCTCGACACGTAGGAGGTATAGTCCCATCCTAGGCATTACAAGTTGGTATTCAGAGCCTTCTCCGACCTAGAAGCCCCACTGATTGATCGAATCGTTGACGGTTGAGTCTAGGCACACACTTAAAATGTTTTGAGTCCTATATATATATCGGAGAGTAGGATTTTTTTTTGCTCCTCATCCCTTTTTCACTCTGGTGAGGACTCCTGATGATTACTTTTATCTCTTCTTCTCTCAAAATTTCACCATTTTTTTTTAGGATCTCGCGAGTATTGTTTGGATTGTTCCGATGTCTTTGTGACGAGAACATTGTTCTCGATACATCCTGTCATTTAGGGGTTGTGGCAGTGTCCCGGGGAGTTGAGCTCCGAGGTGTTGTCGTCACAAATATATTGCAGCAGTTCTGGAATACTTAAGACGGCCGACATCGAAAACTCTCCAATGTGGTTAGTGGCAAGATAACCCCGACATCACCCAGTACTGGGGAGGTAGTTCGGGAGTATTGCCATAGCTTGTATAGTAGATGCGTTTCGAAGGTCCGAGGTAAACGGTTTCCGGAAATAACTGGTTATGTGTTGAAGGATGGATACAGCTGGATGTAGGATTAGAGTTGATTGCGCGGTGCTTCCCCTGTATCCCCAACACCTGATTGCATAACTGGAAACTTTTGGAAATTAATAGGTGGGTTCATCTAGTAGTTCTAGGCATTCTTCCAACGAATGCATGATATGAAGTTCGGGGTTCTACATTGAGTGAAGTGGTTTTATGGGCTTGTTCCGATCGGGAGTTGCATCTTAAAGGGTCCTTGGCTATGCTGATCCGGGGATTGCAAAACCCTTTTGTAACACGTTCCATGAGCTTTCAGCACGAATATGTCGAACGAAGCTTCTATCTTGTATTTGTTCTATCTGCTCCTTGTTGTTTTTGTTTACCTTTTGTTCTTCCAAGTGGCTTCTCGACAAGTTGATGTACCTACGGAATTCATTTGTTCAATTCTCTGTTCGAATGATATTGTGAAGATTATGTTGCAACATATCTATCCTTTGTTCCCGTTTTGATTCTGGTATTCGAGTTGCTTCGATGTCAAATGTTGATTCCATACCTTTCCTAATCGGTATTCTCATATTTTTATGGGAGCGCTAGTCCTTCTTAACCATCGAGATCTTCATGTTAATCCTTTTCAACCGGTGTGCCTTCTCTTCAAGTTATTCCATACGGACGCCGTTGAGAAATCTGACGATTTGTCTGCTTCATTCATCCCAAGTTGTCTTTGTTTTCCCCACCCTCCCACCCTTCTTCTTCTCGGAGCAAGAAATTCTCAGATGAAGTATCCATTTTATTCACGTGAGGTTTCTTCATTCTTTTCCTTCAATGTTCTTATCCGGTGATTTATCGTGAAGATGCTCAAGAGCTTCAAGTTCATCATTCTTTTGTTCTCAAATTCTGCCGGTGGATGTAATTCAAGATTTCGGTGTTGATCTTATCCTTTTTCCTCATTTCACAATGCTTTCTTATTCCGGTGCTCCAATTAATCATTCTCCTCTTGCTATTCATATCCGGAGAGGTGTAGGTATCTCAGAAGATTCATGTTTCCATTCTTAATCCGTTCAAGCTATTTTGAGGATTATCATCTTACTCAAGCCATTTAATTCAACCGATGCAATATCTATTAAGCAATCTTTTTCAACGGTGATTCCTTGAGTGGGCCCTAACCCACAGGTCTTTTTCCAGGATCTTACCTGACTCTTCTATTTTTCTGGAGTTATACTCAAATTCTTTTAAATTGTGACGTAAGTATGGATTCCATCAGTCATATGACTTCTCCAGGACCGCTTTCAAATTCTTTTTCATCATTGGTTCAACCTTTTAATTCTTCATTACGGAGGACCTATACAATTCATGGTGGTGTTTCTCATCGTCTTCTCAGAATTGAAGACCCGAAGACGAGTTCCTCTTGAATCCTTATCCGTTCTTCCAAGATTCGTGGTTCTAGCTTCTTGCCATCTTCATTATTGTTCAGATTGTGAGGAATTCTTTTATGCCATCCGAAGCATTTCATGAATTCTTTCCATTGTGATCCTCCGAAGGCCATCATTTCAGAAGATTCTTCGTTCTCAGCTTTCATCTTCATCCTCCAAATATTCTTCATTGATGCCTCTTCGTTCATCTCCATATTCTTACGGTGGTTCATTCAAGTTTACTCTTCCGTTGTTATCGTATCAATTCATTTGCTCTTTTCATAATCCTACCGGTGGTTCGTTGAAGATTTACCCAAGCTTGTGCGAGATCTCTCTTAATCTTTTCCAACGAGAATAAGTAGTATGCCAAATCCTTTGGTTGTCATCAATTTAAATTGGTGAAGGAGATGCATGACATAATTCTTATTCTTGTTCCTTCCAAGTGTTTAATTCCTTCGTCTGAATTTCGTGATATCAAATTATTGGTTGTTCATCTTTTCTTTCGGAGTTCCAAACTGTCTCAATTATCTTGTCACGGAGCTCTATCTGAATCATTGTATGCCTTGAATCTTATTCTTTTCATCTTTCACTTCTCATGCTTTCATTACCGGAGTTCTCATGGTGGTTCATCATGTTTTAATTCATCCTCGAAGTCTTCATCAAGATTCTTGTTGGAGCTCAAGCATTCTTCATCATGCATTCCAATTGCAATCCGTTCTACCTTATCTTTTCAGATGGTGTTATGTCATTCTTGTCAATTCCTTCATGTTTCATGATTCACAAGTTGTCAGGAATGAGATATTTAAACCCATCATTTTCTTCGTTCATGAAGTCTTTTCAACCCTTCAATTATTCGTTGGAGTTATCGTGGGTTGTATTTCACCAAAAAGCTTTCCCTGAGAATTGTTGCTATTATGGTGCTTATAAATGACCCAAGTTCTTCATTTATCCTTCCGGTGAAATAAGTTTATCGTCTCCTTGTTGATCTCAATCCAATCAAATATTTTCGTAAGTGGCTGGTTGTCACCTCATAATTTTGAGATGTTTTCCCTAAGCCCACATCAAGCTTATTCATTTCGTGTTGATTTCCAACAACTCCGTTCAACCCTTCTTCGTAAGGATGTTTTCTAATTTCATTGGTGGTAGAAGTTATCATTTTCTTCTCCGTTCATTTCTCTCATTGATCTAGCATCTATTCTTTCGTTCCGGAGGCTTTGTGATGTTGCTCTCTCCAAACCATCAGCTCGTTTTATCGAGATCATGTTCTTTCCCTTGCTTATCATTTAACCGGAGTGTTGTGTCCTACATTCTAGTTCCCTCTTCTTATCAAGTTTGCCTGTCTTTTAACCGGAGTGCTATCTGAATTCTTTCTTACCCCTTGTGCCATTCTTTAAATTGTTTCGGAGGCAATATGCTGTTGATTTCATCAAGTATCATTCCATCTCCTCAAGCTCATGTTAATTCCTTCCATTTTTCAGACGGAGTGCTGTCCAAATTTTGTCATTCTTATTCCTTGGCTATACCATTGCGGTTTCTTATTCTTTTGGTTCGTAAGCTCTTGTTTCATGTCTTTCAACCTGCAAGGTTCTCGTAATGTTCCTTGATCCTCCTTTTACCGAAGTGCTCTTAACTTCGTTCATCTCCGTTGTATTCTTCTTTCATTTTGGTCAACCTCTCAGGTTCGTGGTTTCACTCGTCTGTCAAAGAAGCAACTTTGTTTTACCTCTTCCTCTTCCGTTTTTTTACCGGTGCCATCTCTAGGATCTCGGGTCGAGATCCTCTGTTACTGTGGGAGAGTTGTGACGCCCGAAGACCGACGTCCCAGAAGATTCCAGAGATTCCAGATGTTCCGGGTTCTCCCGTGTGTTTCTTTTGTGCTTGTGTTATTTATTTTGCTTTGCATCATGTCATCATGCCATCATGTCTTTAATCTTTGCATCTCAACCTAAATAAATGGCATAGATCTTTTGATCTATTTAAATCGAGGGAAGGATGACTTCTCTTTATAACATATCCTCCTAATATTATGGAGCTATTATAAATAAATATTCCATTGTTTGGAATTAACCGTAACACACTTGCAAATATTCCCCATGCCTCTTAATCCAAGTTTCACCGTCAAACCTTTGCCAACAACTCATATCTCTTTTTTCGAGGTTCCTCCAAAAATGGGAACATTTTTGGACACTTCAAAAATCAAGTCTTAGTTCAAACCCATTTGAATTAAATTCAAATATGTTTGGATTATATTTTTTTTCTTTTTCGTTCATGCCATTCTATTTTTCTCGGACCGCGCTCATTTTTATGAGCCCGAGAAAAATAACCTCTTGTTCAAACTCTTTTTGTAACCCTTCCTTATCTTTTCTCTTCTTGCTATTTTTCCCCCTTTTTCTTCTGTTCCTTCTGTTTTTTGGGTCATAAGAAGAAGAGCAGCCAGGCCAGCCGCTCCATCAGGCCCAACCGCCTCCCTCCTAGGCCCAGGTCGGCTGCCACCTGGCCTCCCTGTCCCATCTCCTCTCCAGGCCCATTCCCCAACCCTAGCTGATCGCTCCTCCTCTCGTTTTCCTCCCCTGCGCCGCCAGGAGCGCTCGCTCCTCTCGCTCCCGACCGCTCGCCTAGCCCTCATCCCCTCGCTCGCCCGCTCCCTCTCGCTATCTCCCTCTTCCCCCTCTCCCCTCGTCGGCCTCCTCCCCGATGGCCTCCTCCAGCGCTCGTCCTCGCCAGACAGCGCCGGCGCCCGCGCCTCCGTCTCCAGCGCGAGGAGCTGCGCCGTGGCCTCTTCCTCGCCTCCCGGGCCGCTGCATCGCGCCATCTCCTCCGCGCCGTCCGCGCCATCGTCCGCCCAGGCCGCCGCGTCGGTCACTTCCAGCAAGGCCCGAGCGCGCCGCGCCCCTCCTCTCCAGGCCGCACACCGGCCCCCAACCTCGATCTCCTGGCGCTCGAGCTCGCCGCCTACTGCCACCTCAAGCTCGCCTTGGCACCCACGAACCCCCCTGCTCTGCTCCTTCCCCTGCAGGTGGTGCTCTTCTCGACGACCCCTTCGTCTAGCCGCTGCTCGGCCAGGCGTCCAGAACCAGCGCCCGAGTTGCTGCACCTCCATGTCCGGCGAAGTCCAAGACCGAGTCCTCGATCAGGACCGTTTTCTTTTGGGTTTGCCAGGAGCATCTCGTGTTCGACCACACGGGACAACAAGTACATCTACTACCACCTACGTTGCCGAGACCAAGACCGGCAAGTCCCGGATGCGCCCGAACGGCTACCGGATGCGCCAAGAACGCCAAGTACCTCGACGACCCCTGGTTTCGCCAAGACCGGCAAGATTGACAAGACCGAGACCATCAAGTACCCTGGACCGTCAAGTTCGTCTACGTGCGTGTACCACTACCGTCGCGAGAACCGAGTCCGGCAAGTCCGAAGACCCCAAGTACCCCTCCGATGACATGAACATCTACGAACGAGAACGACTACACAAGACGACGCGTCAAGTACCCCTACGTCCGATGCCGCGACAAGTACCTCTCCGAAACGGAATGTGAACGACTACTCGCTGACGACCTCGTGAACAACTACTTCCACTACGTCCCTCTACGACTCGAACCCCTCCGAGAACGAATGTTCCGAAGGTATAACCCCGAGACGATGACCCGTGGACGTTTGCTTGATGTGTGTTGTATGAGATGTTTCCCTTGTTTGCATCGTGTCCGTCGTGACCCTCGTTTGCCCTATCGTTGTCAAGTGGGAACCGGGCAACCGGGTTCACCCCATCTCTTTTGCAAGTCACGCTCTCCGTCATCTTTTGCACCGGTCTCCCGACGAGTTACCGGAACCGAGATGTTGCCGTGCATCATTTTCGGATCATTTTCGGATCGTTGCCGTGGCACCCTTTCCTTCCACCACGGTGAAAAATACTCCTTATCTCTTCATGTTAACCTTTAACTAAAAATTGCATAAACTTGATCATGTCATTCGCATCATGTTAACAACATTAAAATGTGTGAATTGTTGTTGCTTAAAATTTGCTAAACATGCTCATGGGGATTTTTCCGGAATTGTTGTTTGTCATTCCGGCCTCATTAAAATTTGCCTAGATAGGTAGTTTACTTTTGTTTCACCTCTTGCTATGTTAAAAACATTTAATCTTGTCTTGTAAATAAACGAGAGTCAATTAAATAATTAAAATGTGGTGTTTCGTCAATATGCAACTCGTTGCATATTGAGCTCCACTTAACTTGTAGTATTTGTTTGTGCACTTTGCCATGCCATGCATATTTAAACATGACATGCATCATGCTTGCTTGTGCATCGTATGCCATGTTTATGATTGTGTGTTTACCGTGTTGTTTGCTTCTTTCCGGTTGCTTCTCTTGTTAGCTTCGGATTCGTTCCGGAGTTGTGAGGATTCGCTCGACTATGTTGCTCCGTCTACTTCATGGACTTGTTCTTCTCCCTTGCGGAATCCCAGGCAAGATGATCATACCCTTGGATACCTTTACTACCGTTGCCATGCTTAGTTGTCTCGATGCTATCGTTACATGTCGCGCTACCCATCTTTTATGTCAGCCTCTCCTTGTTGCCATGAAACCTCTAACCTTGAAACCTTCCTAGCAAAACCATTGTTTGGCTATGTTACCCGCTTGCTCAGCCCCTCTTATAGCGTTGTTAGTTGCAGGTAAAGATGAAGATCGTTCCAGGAGGGAACTTGTTGTTGGAATATCACAATATCTATAATTATTATTAACACACCTATATACTGGGCATGGGTGGAAGGCTTGGCCTTTTGCTCGGTGTTTTGTTCCACTCATGCCACCTTAGGCGCCGATAAACCGGCATTATGTTCCTTGATTTTGCGTTCCTTACACGATGGGTGGATGGGGACCCCTTGACAGTTCGACTTTGAATAAAACTCCTCCAGCAAGGCCCAACATTGGTTTTAATTTGCCTCATAATAACAACTTAATTAATTAATTAAATTTGCATAGGGGGTCGCACCCTCGGGTACTCTTTTCTACATAGCAGGGGGGCCAGTGCTGATGGTGTTGGTCCCAAACGGGCAACCTGCGGGACCACCACGGGGAAACTCGAGGATTGGTTTTACCTGTAGCTTGTCCCATCCGGTCGTGGCCTGAGACGAGATACGCGTGGCTACTATCAGGGTGTCGGCATGCCGAGAGGTCTTGCTGGACTTGTTTTACCATTGTCGAAATGTCTTGTGCACCGGGATGCCGAGCCTGATCGGATTTCCCTAAGATAAGGGGTGATGATATTATATTTATCACTTCAGCTAATCGTGAGAGCTTGTGATGGGCTAAGTTGGGACACCCCTGCAGGGTTATAATCTTTCGAAAGCCGTGCCCGCGGTTATGTGGAAGATTGGAATTTGTTAATGTCCGGTTGTAGAAAACTTGACAGAGGATCCGAAGTAAAACACACAACTGTGTGAGTAACCGTGACTGTCTCTTTTCACTTTGAGAAGAGAACACGGTGGGGTTATGTTTGACTCGTATGTAGTTCAGGATCTTTAGCGATCACTACTAGTTGCGACCGTTTGCGTAGATGCTCATCTTATTCTTGTACTCGTAAGTTAGCCACCATATTATGCTTAGCCGCTGCTGCAACCTCACCACTTTACCTCTTCCTACCCATAAAGCTTTGCTTGTCTTGATACCCATGGTTATGGGATTGCTGAGTCCTCGTGGCTCACAGATACTACAACACCAGATGCAGGTTCAGCCGAGATTGATGCAGGAGCTGGTTCAAGTTCTTCTCTGGGAGTTCGTTGAAGAGAGTGGCCGTATGCTTGTGACGTTTTTGATGATCAGTAGTGGTTTCTACTAGGGGCGATTCAGACCTGTGGCTTTATGTTTTGGTATCTTTCTTTTGTATCTTCGCCCGTAGTCGGGTTGTGAGTTTTGGATGATGTTTGCTTATGTAATGTATTGTGTGAAGTGGCGAGTGTAAGCCAACTATCCTTTTGCAATTTCATCCCTATGTTTACATGAGTCGTGCAAAGATACCAAACTTGAGATCATTCCAGAATGGGCTTATACCTTTAAGTCGTGCCTCGACACGTAAGAGATATAGTCCCATCCTGGGCATTACAGTGGATCTCTCAAAAGGAATAGTAGTGTGCCCCCTTCTCTCTTTTTACTTCTTTTTCTCTTTTTTCTATTTTTTGTGTGGCCTCAATGGCTCTTTCTATTTAACTCTCATTTGTCCTCTTTGGGATCTTTTGATTTTGTCCTCTTTGGGATCTTTTCCTCACTTTAGGGGCAACACTCTATATATTACAAGAAGTATAGAAGATCTTTCACACTTTACAAAAGTACTCAACATAAAGAAGATGAAACTATCATGATGTATGCAAATGTATGCCTCTGCCGGTGTAGCAGGATATGCAATGATACTAGCGCATCATGTGGCAATGATTAGGGCAAGGCCCAACTAGCATGCGGCTCATCGATCAAGCAAAAGCATGTATGACATGAAGATCAAGTCATGAGAAGATGGATGTTGCATTGCAATGTATCTTGGAAAGGCTATGGAAATGCCTTGATAGGTAGGTATGGTGGCTGTTTTGAGGAAGGATATAATGAGGCTTATGATGACAGAGCGTATCGTGCCAAGGATTTGGATGCACCGGCGAAGTATGCGCCAACTCTCGAGGTGAGAAAGGGCAATGCACGGTACCGAAGAGGCTAGAAAAATGCGGCTAGGTGGAAGTGTCAACTTTCGAATACTCACATTAGTCCGAAGAACTCATGCACTTATTATCGGTAACTCTCAATCTAATTAGGAGGTTCACAAAGAGACAAGTACCCCGAGGAGGAGTGTATGGGGGTTTGGTTATCCTTGCGCATCCTCGACTCATGGTACGTGAGTGTACTCTAATATTCGATCCCTCCAAAGATTAGTGATCCATCTAGTAGCTAAAGTTCTCAACTATTTTGTAGGTTTTCGAAAATAAACACGGATTGCCCAAAATACGACATCTATCACTAATAGGCTAAAGCTCTTGACACCAAAAGTTCAGACATTACTCATGGCAATACCTCAAAACTATTGCAAGTTACTACTAAAATTAAATAGCAACCTCAATTACCTACTTTAAGTTAAGACACACAACTCAGTGCAACAGGCAAACTCTCTTAACAAGATAAACATGAAAACTCAAGAGAGTTCAGCAACCAACTAAACAAAAGCTCTTTAAAAAGAAAAGCATGAAAACTAAGAGCTAAACATAACATCAGCTATGGAAAGACAAAGAACACACACATCAAAGATAAACATGAAAATCCTATGTTGTGTTCTAGGTTGAAGTGGAGCGTGTTTCTCTCCCACACAAAGAAAGCTGGGTTCTAACTTGTTATGAACAGCAAGCAAAGCTAAAGAAAACTAAAAAAAGAAACTAAGAGCAAGACGCTCCAAGCATAGCACATAACGCATGAAGTGATAAATATAGTGGAACGAAAGACGAACTGATAATTGTTGATGGAGAAGGGGATGCATGGGGGCATCCCCAAGCTTAGACGCTTGAGTCTTCTTGAATATTTCTTGGGGGTGCACGGGGGCATCCCCAAGCTTGGACGTTTGACCCTCCTGAATCTTCTTTTATCATCTTCCCTCGCACACTTGAAAACTCCCTTCATACATAACTCATCATAATCTGATTAGCGAGGTTAGTACCCACAATAAAATAATTTTTCCCTACTGGAAATAAAAATAATCTTGAAGAGCTACTGTTTCTCAAGATTGCCAAAAGGTTTTTGCAAAGAAAAACCAAGCTCAAGGTTTGCAAAACGAAGAAAAGGCAAAACAGGACAGATTCTGTGAAAAACAGACCAGCAGGTAGTAAATAATTTTTTCGGGCCACTTCTGCAACTCAAATCAAAAAACTCAGAACAGACGCTCGAAAGCCAATTGTATAGAGAACGCTGTCAAAAAAATTCAGATCAAAAAGATGATCTGGTGATTTTATTCGAATTTTTCTGTCCAAGGACATAATCTGTTTTCTGGACAGCACGTCACAACTTTTGAACTTTCTTGCAATCGGAGGCTAAACTTGGCACAAAGCTGAAAAGAAAAGATACAATGATGATGCTACTGTAGTAACAAACATCAAGACACAACAAAAGCAAAATAAAACCTAATTCGTTGTGGGCTGCCTCCCAAAAGCGCTTTCTTTTATGCCTTTAAGCTAGGCATGATGCAAAAAGAGAAGATCAAGTTTTATCAAGAGTAAGAGAATAGCTAGCCCGTGTAACGGACTCAAAAGGCAACTTAATCTTCTTTCTAGGGAAGTGTTCCATCCCTTTCTTGAGAGGGAATTGGAATTTTATATTCCCCTCTTTCATGTCAATGATAGCACCAACGGTGCGAAGAAAAGGACGTCCCAAAATAATTGGACATGAAGGTTCACATTCAATATCCATAATAGTGAAATCAACGGGAACATAATTGTCATTGACAATGATAAGAACATCGTCGATCTTCCCCAAAGGTTTCTTTACGGAAGAATCAACAAGACGAACACCAAAAGAACAAGGATCAAAAGGTTTCAATTCAAACATATCATACATTCTTTTGGGCATAACGGAGGTACTAGCTCCAACATCACATAAAGCATAGCAAGAGAAGTTATTCAACTTAATTTTAATCATAGGATCCCAACTATCTTCTAGCTTTCTAGGTATGGAGGCTTCTACCCTAAGCTTCTTCTCCCTAGCTTTGATGAGAGCATTAGTGATATGCTCCGTGAAGGCAAGATTAAGTGTGCTAGTGTGGGGGTCTTTAGCCATTCTTTGTAAAAAGGTGACAACTTCTGAGAGACTACAATTATCAAAATCAATTTTATCATTATTGAGCAGAATTGTAGTGTCATCTTCTTTGTTTGAATTGCTCTCTATTATAAGAGTTTGGACGTCTTCCCAAGTTTGGGGAAGTGTGGGAGCAACTTTAAACAAAGGCTCATACTTTTTTCCTGGAAGACCATGCCATGGGCATAACTCTCCATTAAAACTAACATAATCACAAGGTTTATTACTTTTGTAGATCCCGACAGTGGTGATTGGCGTGATGGAAGAAGGGGTGTACTCCTCCCACTTAGTGTTTTTGGTGGAACCCATAGCAGCAGCAAGCAAGATAACTATTTTTGTGATTTTTGGTAAGGGACACTAAAGCAAAAACTGAAAGGTAAACTAACAAGACTAAAAAGCAAAGATAAAAGATAGCATGCAACTCCTCTATCTTGAAGAGTGGAGTCCCCGGCAACGGCGCCAGAAACTTGCTTGATGGCTTCTCGCCCCTCGTTGGTTACCCCAAGTGGAAGGTTGAGATGTAGCGTAGCGGCAAATTTCCCTTGGCAAAGATACCAAGGATCGAATCCCGTGAGACTCCGAGGGTCGACAAGTAGGTGTCAACGGCGCCAGAAACTTAGCGGTTGACGGGACCTGCACACAGATACAGATAACTTTGCTCCCAACGAGTACAGAGAGGTTGTCAATCCCTCCGGCCTTGTTGTTTACAAAGGATCAAACACAAGAGATAATAATGATAGCTATGACTGCAACTAGGAAATAAAAACAGGAAGTAAATAGAAGGTGTGATCAGCGATGGTAATATGGACCGGGGTCCCATGATGTTCACTAGTGATGTCTCTCTCCCAAAAGACGATAAAACAGCAAAGCGAGGTAAACAAATTACAGCTGGGCAATTGACAGGATTATGTGCGCAAACCAATGCTAACTATGCTGCAAAGAAAGGTAGAGGCTCAAAAGCATGGGCGGTACGCCAAGGCAAGTAGACCGAAATCCATCTGCATCTACTACTAATCATCCACTTTGAGATATCTATCCAGAACATCTCGCTGGTATTAAGTTGCGAATCCCCCCCAAAGTGTAAACTCAAAGCAACAGACAACTGCATTAAAAGAACTTTGCGTAAAGTAAACAATCCTTGCACCCGCAAGTACAAGCACAGTTGTTTTCTCCCTTGTGGCAACAGCACATCCCCTAGACTCATGTTTCTGTCACTCAAGCTAGTCATCAGGGGGCATGAACCCACAATCAAGCATAACGCTCCCTCTTGGAGTTACTACCTACTACTTGGCCAAAGCAATAAACAGCAACGGAGAACATGCAAGAATTACTCAAGAACAAAGATATAAAAGAGGTGAATCAAATATATTACTCAAACACAATCTGAACATAGTCTCATAATCCATCAGATCCCAGCAAACTCAGCAAAGCAACAGCAGAAAGATTACATATGTGCCTCGATCATGTAGGGCAGCTCACGAGGTCTAAACCATGAAGAGCAAAGAGGGGAGGAGAACATCACATAGCTACTGATCATGGACCCATGGTCCAAGGTGGACTACTCACGACTCATCCGGGAAGCGTCCATGGTGGTGGAGAAGCTCCCGGTGATGGTTCTCCCCTCCGGCAGGGTGCCGGGAAGAGTTCTCCTGATGCTCCCGATCTTGGAAGCGCTGCGGCGGCGGAACAGAGGCGAGATCGCGAAAAAGGGTTCTGTCCTCGAGGGTTTCGGGACGAGAGGGATATATATGCGAAGGGGGGCAGCCAGAGGCGGAGCAGGGGCCCCAGGCTCCCCTCTGGCCCATCTTTGGTTCTTCGCGAAGCTTCCTGTACGCTGATTTTTCCTATATTTTTCCTGGAATTTTTGGAGCACTTTTAATATGGGGGAAACCTGAAATAGAAAAACAGCAGAAAACAGGAACTGGCACTGTGGTGCACTGAGTTAATAGGTTAGTCCAAATATGATCAAAAGTGTATGGAAGTGCATCAATATCATAGCAATATCACACAAAAGAAGCATGGAGCAAGCAGAAATTATAGATACGTTTTGGACGTATCACCATCCTGGTGCGAGCGTCCTTGACACAAAATCCAAACTCATCAAATTCGACAATGACAGGATTTTCACGAGTGAAACGACGAACAGAGATAAGATTCTTAATAAGATGTGGAGACACAAAGATGTTAGACAAAGATAAAGACGTAGAAATAGAAGGAAAAGAAGTGTGCCCAACATGCATGATAGGAAGTGTGGAACCGTCACCGACAATGATGCGACAGTCGGTGGAGACCGGAGTGAAGGAGGTAAGATTACCAGGATGAGCAAACATGTGAGCCGTAGCACCGGTGTCCATGTACCAATCACCGCCTTCACTGTAGTTATTCGGCGTAGGAGCGGCATGCAGCCCAGTGAGGAGCACCGGGTCCCAGGGCGCCGGCGGCAAGGTCGGCGAGGGAGACGGAGACGCCATGGGGAAACCGTAGCCGCCGCTCAGCTGCGGCGGTGGTGCCTGCTGCCTAGCGGGCGAGTGCAGGCCCGCTGACGACCCCCACCAGGACCCGGGAGACCCGTACACGGGCGGAGCGCCGTACGTGGATGCAGGCAGAGCCCCGTATGCCTCCTACGTAGGAACGGGCGCGTCGAACGCCCCTTGCGACAGCAAGGAGTTGACGGGCAGAGTCGGCGTCGGTGACGGGGTGACGACGGACTGGCCGGAGAGCGCCGGCGGTGGGGCGGCGACGTATGCCAGCGGGGCCGAGGGCGGGGCGTCGTACGCAGGCCACACACTGGAGGGAGCCGCAACCCACGTGCCATCTACGCCGTACGCGCCATGCACGCCTGCATGTACGCCCCCGATGGAAGGCGCGGCTGCGTGATGCTCAGCCGATACAGCCGCGTTCGACGGCGACGGTGGGACAGCGGCAGGCGGATCGGCGCCGGCCAGAGGAAACGACGGCCAAGATGGCCAAGGGGCCGGGACCGGAGAGGCCGCGGCGCCCTGGGGGGGGGGCAGATTCGATCGGTGGGCCGGATACCATCGGGCCACGCGGCGCCTGGCGTCCTGGATCGCGCAGGTAGGCGACCGAGCGGGCGGGCAAAGGATTGGTAGCGGGTTACAGGCGGCTAGCGGGCATCGGGTGACGGGTGGTTAGCGGGTTGCGGGTGGCTGGTGGCTAGCCGGTTGGTAGCAGGCGGCCAGGCGAGTGATTGGGAGCGGGTGATGGCTAGCGGTGGCCGGCGTGGGAACGCTGGGAGAAAAACCCACGCAGCTGTTGCAACAACAAGAACGCTCGATTGGGAATGGGTGGTGGCTAGCGGCGGTGGCGGCGGCCGGCGTGGGAAGGCTCACGGGCGGTGGCGGCGGCGCGGAGAAGACGGACGGCGACGGAAGCAAGAAAACCTAAAGAACTGATACCATGTAGAGTACGAGATTATGATTGCATGACATATTGCTCATGTGCAAGCGCACATATGTATGATGTACAAGAGGTGGACCACGACCTCAACTATACAAACAACTAGTAAGTGAGTCCAATACACAAATATGCACAACACATATACTCGACAGGAAGACAAGCTCAAAGAGACAAGACTCCATCGGCACTTCTTCGAGTACCGACTAGGCCGGCCCACGCAGGCTGCGAGCGGTGTACAAAATCAGTGCAAAACGCGGCACATCAGTGCAAAACGCGATTGCTGGCTGATGGACACAAGTAACTAGCCACGGCGGCTGATACGTGTTCAGGGAGAGAAGGCAACGCAAATACTCCCTCCGTTTCAAAATATATGTCTTTTTAAATATTTTAAATGGACTACAACATACGGTTGTATGTAGATATATTTTAGATTGTAGATTTACTTATTTTGCTTCGTATATAGTCACTTGTTGAAATCTCTAGAAAGACAAATATTTAGGAACGGCGGGAGTAATTAATAACCACACACGTCAGGGGATCGTATTATTTGTCCTTTCATTAACCATTTCTTGGAAATTCGGAATATGTTTGTAAAAAAACAAACACTTTTGACAACAGACACACGAGTTTTCGGAAAGTGAACATTTTTTCGATTTTCTAACCGAGTTTGAAAAACAAGAACAATTATTTAAGTCGTGCACAAATGTTAAAAAATAGGAACATTTCCAAACATTTCCGACCAATTTTGATAAACACGAAGGATTTTTGGATTTGTGATTTTTTTTAAAAGGAACATTCTTTTAAATTTTTGAACAAATCTTGAAAACCTCGAAGATTATATAAAATTCCGAACAAATTTTCACAATAATGCATAAGTTTTAAATATGTGAACAATTTTTTTAAAAGTTACATCTTTGAATTTGTGAACAAATTTTGAGAACGGGAGTATTTTTTAATTCACGAAAAAATTCGAAAAATATTGAGAAGACAATTAATAAACCTTAAAAGGAATGAAAGGAAATAATAAACAAAAAAGAAAAGAAAGAGAAACAAAGAAAAAATTAAATGAAAAAAAGAAAGAATAGAAAAATAAAGAACAGAAAAACACTCAGAAAAGCCCCCGAAAAGCAAGTAGAAGAAAATAGTAAAACAGAAGAACCCGGTTCTGGGAACCATCTACAAGGTTCCCAAAACCGTTGGCACTCACTGTGGTCCCGCTCCAAGTGGGCCGGCCCAGATTCCACGCTCGGGTAGTTCCCCTGTGCGCTGCGTCGACAGTTCGAGGCAGCGAGTAGCTAATAGGAAATCGCTTCATATTCTTTCACAGAAAGGAATAGTTACATTTTGCATACTTTCCTTTGTGGCCATGCATTCGCCTGTCGGCCGCGTCGCAATGGCCAGATCTCATGCAATAAACCCCATCTGGCCGTCTCCCAAGCTTTGTAAACCTATCTCAGAAAAATATAGCACAAAGATCAGATGGCCGAGTTGGTCTAAGGCGCCAGATTAAGGCTCTGGTCCGAAAGGGCGTGGGTTCAAATCCCACTCTGGTCAATCCTTTTTTTCTAACCTTTTCCCCTGTAGTAGCTCCTGTTCTCGTCAATCAGTTTTTCTTGTGTGTATACTACTCTCTCTTGTAATTTTAATATATACTACTCCCTCTGTCCCATAATATAAGAATTTCTTTTACACTGATAGTGTCAAAAAGTCCAGTGTCAAAAACGTTCTTATATTATGGGACGACGGAAGTAGTAAGTATGCACGTGCAACACACGTCTCTGCAATTCAATCCATTTTTTTGAATTTCACAATTATTTATTTAGTTCCCTTTTCTATTGGTTTTGTTCATAGGGCGTGGGTTCAAATCCTACTCTGGTCAATCCTTTTTTTCTAACATTTTCCCCTGTAGTAGCTCCTGTTCTCGTCAATCAGTTTTTCTTGTGTGTATACTACTCTCTCTTGTAATTTCAATATATACTAGTAAGTATGCACGTGCAACGCACGTCTCTGCAATTCAATCCATTTTTTGAATTTCACAATTATTTATTTAGTTCCCTTTTCTATTGGTTTTGTTCATCTACACCTTTTAAATTAAAAGAAAACTATAAAAAAATAGAAATACTATTTCAAAAAGGAAAAAAATTGGAAATGTGACATACGTAACGAATGGGGATTATCTAGGATTATAAGTACACCATTTTGTTAACTATCCCCGAGACACTAACATAATTATTTGAAGTGCATTGTTTGACCATACACACAAGAGTGGAGAGCTTATTTGAAAAGTGTGCAAAAAGGGATCTTTAGATATATTGTATCAAACAAAGAGTGAGTCTGCCAAAACAAAATTGAGAAACTAAGACTTGATAATAGCATCCATTACCTGCCATACATATATCATCACTTCTAATAATTAACCTCCAGGAACTCTTCCGGTCGAGAGAACTATACAACAAGACATGAAAAGGAATTGCATGCTTATACCAAATAATTACTAATCTTGAACCATAGTTTCAGACCAAATAACTGACACACAACTGGTGAAATCAACTACTATATTCCCAACAATATGAACATATTTTCGATGCAAAACAACTACATACAGCAGAATCCATGTCAAGTGGAACTAACAACAAGTCATATTGTCTTAAAAAACATGATGTGAAATAAGTCTAGTCATACGAAAATCAATTACCAATAGTTGGATTTTCCTTTTTCTAGTAGCTAGAAACAGTGGAGGAGCTACAGCAAGGCCCAAAGGGCCCTGGCCCACGCAGCCTTTAAGATTTTCTTCATGGAATATCTATTTTTGGGCCATAGAACACAAGCCCAATAGCTATTTCTATTAGCCGGCCCACCCAACTATTTGGGCCAAGCTCCGCCACTAGCTAGTAACCTGAATTAGTGCTTAGCGGCTCACAGAGATTAATACTATGTTTTCTGGTGGGGGTTGCCACATTATTGTCTTTGAATCTTTTTTACGGAGCCTAGAAAATCCAACTTACTGTCGTGGCTCATATATCTTGATTTGTCGGACACAGGTGTCCCTCTCATTCAGGTGATTGGCCAACACCGTGACTTGGAGCATAAATGTGTGAATGAATGTTTCTCTGCACAAACATGAAAGAAAAAGAGTTATGCAACTGTCTACAAAGGCAGTAAAAATAAGTTGTGGTATCCAAATAGTATCGTTTTTCCGCAAAAAAATTAAATTAGTTTCCACCCTTAAGAGATGAAAAGAATGAAATCCTCATGTATTTTCAGTAGCAAATTGTTATGTCAAAGAGGAATCTAATGTGACATTAATAGACTGAAATGAGTTAATTGCAGCATCAGATATGCTTGACACTTCGACAGAACATTAGTAACACTATTAACACTATGAAGAATATTTATTAGGAAATTCTATAACATAAATGCATAGTATGTGATCAGATCGTACTGTGAGTCTCTGAGCTACCTTTTGAAATTCCAATGCTAGAAGGACTTGTATGTTAATTATAAATGCATACCGGGGCCAGCTCCAGATAATGATATATGGACCCATCCAACTGATTTTGACAGGTCCACAGTTTTAATTTCCTGTAAGCATGAGAAAGTTATTGTTCAGACTCAAAGTGTCAAGCTGAATGACAAGAGCGGATCGAACGGTAAAAATCATGGTGCAGGAAAATAGCAACACATATCAAGAAAAAAAGCTAGAGATGAATATTGTAAAACGCACATAAGCAAAAATCATGTACGTTGTTAAAAACCGCTAACCTATCTAATGATGGCGTCCTAGCCGGTCTCTCTCTCCCTCCAATGTAAGCTACACACTTTTGAAAATAGAAGATGTTCTTTGATCCGGTCCAAGCCTGATGTTACAGTGCCCTGCAAAATGTCTAGTGGTGCTTGAGAACGTCCTGGACAAACGGAATTAACATGCCGACAGAACGACACTTGCCTTATCTTGAACAACATCAGCCGATGTAAATGGATCGACCTAACCATCTCATTGCTCAGAGATGAAGTGCAAAGTATACTGCAACACCCAATTATTGTTCAGACAGGGATATGGACACATGCATTTTCCAAACAGGAAAGCTGTGCACTGAATCACATTCATGCTTCTGAAAATTCAGTGACAAGTTGGTTGGGATTATCAGAAGAAAGGTATGAAGCACGGGGGCATGGAAACTGAAACACAGAGCGCCAGAGATAGAGAGGTCAATTAGAGGAACTCGTCGATCATGTAGTGGGCATCCACGCACCACATGGTGTGGCCTCTGCCACCACCCTTCCCTAGGGCATTCACTCACCGCGCTATAGCGGTTGTGGAAGGCAGAGCAACGACAGTGGCTTCCATCCTTGGCTGTGCGGAAGAACGCCGGCGGGCGTGTATAGGAACAACAACAACAGCTTCCGCGACGTCGGCTATGCGAAAGAATGGCGACAACATCATCTTGTGCTGATTCCTGCGCCCCCGACGTGTGGTAGCTGAAGATTGTACTGATGATCCTCGCATGCGGAGTAACAGCGGCGACAATTCATAGATTTCTAAAGTGGTGGCGGAGGCATCCAATCTCATTGCCAGAATAGGTGGCCCCTGTGGCAGAGACATGGAGCGTCAGCGGCGGGCCGTTCAATCTCCTTGTTAGATGAGGCGGCTCCTGCGGTGGAGACGTGGCGCGTCGGCCGCGGGGACGTCCAGTCTCCTTGTCAGATGAGGCGGCTCCTGCGGAGGAGACATGAAGCGCCGACGGCGGCGTGCGTGGGGAGGTTAGAAGAGGAGGGCACTAGCGAGGGGGCGGCTGAGAGGAGGAGGGATCGTGGGGAGGGATATCACGGACCCATCGCGCTTCGATTGGTAGACCGTGGCAGAACATTTACCGAGAGCCGTTCGATGGAGGAGGCAGACCACAAAGTAATATTGACTCTCAAATTTTGTTACTTGGATCAGATCGAAGGATCCTGGTTAACCTGTGTACACTTTGTGGGGTAGTTTTTTAGAGGAACTTAAGTTTGCTCTTTTAATAGTAGTAGAGAAGATCGAAGGATCCTGGTTAACCCGTGTACACTTTGTGGGGTGGTTTTAGAGAAACTTAAGTTTGCTCTTTTAATAGTAGTAGAGAAGAGAAGATGTTTTTACCATATACCTCTGTAACTTGAAGTTTTTTTATCCATGCACGAGTTCCTTCATGGTTGCCTTTATGCTGGACAAAGGTGGATTTTGCCCCCCCCCCCGCCCCCTTTTTTTAACTAGTCTTTTGCTACACCCCACCGAGCAGTAAGCAGACTACTCTGAAAGAATTACTCCATCCGTTTCTTTTTTTCGAGAGTACGCAAAATGTGTACCTTAGCTTTATATAAGGTAGATGTTAGTTACAAGAATTACAAGGGGTGGTGTCATGGAATTAGCACGGCAGATGTCCGGTTTAGAGGACTTAGGTGTGGAGCCATCACGCGGGTTAGCTTGAAGAGATTAAAGCACACAAAGGACACAGAGGGTTTATACTAGTTTGGCCCCTTCAATGAAGGTAAAAGCCTACGTCTAGTTTGGTTTGGTATTGCTTGGGCGTCGATGAACAAGGAGCGGATCGCTTGCCTGTGTCTCGACGGGTTGTTGCTTGTCCTTAAACCGTCGCCGAGTCGTCCCTTTATATAGGAGGCGACGCCCGGTCCGGTTTACAGAGTCCCGAGGCCGGCTCATAATCGTGTCCGCCTCGGTCTCTACTCTTTCTATCTTATACCTCAAGTTACATGATATGACGGTTCATAAACCGTAAACTTTACACATGGGCCCTAAGCCTCTATGGGCCGTAATCTCCGGTTCATATTCTACTGGGCTTATGATAACACAACTATGTAAGAGTAATCCGGATCTCCCTAGCCGATTTATACCTGCTAGTAATATCCCTGACATTAGGCCCCAGATTGATTTGAACTTGTTCATGTCAGTCTTCTATAGCCTTGCATAAATTTCTTCTCTGCAGCTCATCTGCTCCGTAAACCGGCTATGACGTCATCTCCGGAAATCATCTTAATCTGTCGTGACATCACCTCCGCGTTTATTGCTCACCTCTGTTTGTTACCTTTGTTAAATGTTATCTCGAAGATCGAGGCGACAACGTAATCTTTATCCAATCTCTGACCTCCTCGATTCCCGCGCTTGCCGTTTCACCTCATCAGCTTATAAATACCGCCGAGGCCTGTCTCTTTTCTTCCTTCTTCCATCGTCTTCCTCTGTCGCCCGAAGCTCTGCCGCCGCTCTTCGAGCCCGTCGCCATCGTCGAGCCAGGCCGCTGCATCACCCTGAATCGTGTCCAGAGCACATTGCCGCCGTCCTCTTCCTCCTCAGGTATTCCTTCTTTCTCACTGTAGATCTCAATCTAGGGTTCCTTCCATAGCTTCCGCCATGAAACTTTGAAGCTCTGCTGTTCATCTCTGTGGGTTACCCTTACCGTAGATTCAAACCTTAGATTCGTTGTGAGTGCGCTCCTGCTCCGCGCTCACACTTTTAGTTCCTCTAGCTTAATAGCTTAGATCCGATCTGTAGAAAACCTCCGTAGTTCTTCCTGTATAAGACTTGCATATATTTCATCTTTTTATTATGTTTTAGATCCATTTTTACTTCAGCTTTCTGTGAAACCTGTTTCTTCGTCTTGTAGATCTGTAGCTTACTCTCCGGTTTAACCAATCATATGTTCCCTTCGACGGTCTATATGTAAAACTGTACCTTGTAATTGACGGTTTAGTTGCTGCCTTTCCTATCATCATAATCCGGTAGTTACCTTACTCTCATATACTCCCGGGCTAGTAATACCATTAGCCCCTTGTGTAAACCGGCAATTTAGATCCATAATCTTATAGAGTGCTCCGGCTTAATTGTAGCAATTGGTAAACCGGATTTTGTATTGTATCTTTCAGCATTTCCTTTTTCCGAACGATGGCCAAGCAGTTTGTCGCTTGCAACTGGGCTCCTTCCCGCATTACTGAAGAAGATTTAACGAACGCCGCTTCAATTGGTCTTCTGGGTCCTAAAAATGTTCTGCACTGGCGGGCCCCAGGAGATGAATGCCCCCTACCCCTAAGGAAGGAGAGATCATTGTTTTCTTTGATCATCTGGCCCGGGGCTTTAGCCCTCCCGGTTCAAAATTCTTCCGGGATGTACTAGCCGCTTTTCAGCTCCATCCTCAGGACATAGGCCCAAATTCTATATCAAATGTCTGCAATTTTCAAGTCTTCTCAGAAGCATATTTTCAAGAAGAACCATCAGTGGATCTGTTTAGATATTTTTTCCATTTAAACCGGAGGACAGAGTTTTCTGACGGGCCGCATCAAGAACTGGGTGGCGTCAGCATTCAAAAGAGAAAGGATGTGACCTTTCCTCACGCTGCCCTTCACACGCACCCCAAGGAATGGAATCAATCGTGGTTCTATTGCATAGATACCTCACCTGAAGGGGAAAACCCACTACCGGGTTACCGGGCATATCGCGTGCCTGAAGATCATCCCCTGCCACAGCGCCTCAGTGCCCCGGATCGAGCCCGGTTTGCCCCTCAGCTTTCTAAGCTTAGGGCCTTTATGGCCAACGGCTTAACCGGAGTGGACTTTGTTCGCTGTTGGCTTGCCTGGAGTATCCTTCCACCGAGTCGGCGTTCATGCCTGATGTGCGAATATACCGGAAAAACGGATGACCCTCAGCGCCACATTGACATAATACTTCCTGAGGAAGAAGTCGCTGAATCTGCAAAGAAAATGCTCAACATCTCTCTTGAAGAGTGCAGCCGGACCGGTTTAGCTCCATTTTGTGAAAACAATAAACCGCCAGCAGTAAGTTCTTTCTGATCTTTTCTGCTTGTTCTAATCCATCCATATCAAATATCTTCTATTTATTTTCTTTCTTCTGCACAGGCCAACGACCCCTTCTGGAAGAGGAAACCTCAAGACAAACCGGGCAAACAACCACGCCGGAAGACGTATGTTGTCAAGAAGAAGAAGGCGGCTGCCCCCTCCGGTTCGCGTCCTGAGGAAGATGATCCGGATTCCGAGGTATGAGTTGATCCTGATATATTGTAATCTCCCTTTATCAAATTTATGTTAACAATGCCCCTCCGCAGGATCTGGCTGAAGGAAGTAAAGCGGCGGAAGTTGAGGTAATCTCTCTCTCTTCAGACTCAGAACCGCTGGTACCCAAAATTCGCCGGGCGTCTCGAAAATACCCTTTTTCTCATCCTTACGCTCAATTGGACCCCAAATTTCTTTTGAAGAAACAGCATCATGAAGCACGCCGGACCACGCGCCATAGTGGCCACGTAGTGGAATCCTCCGGAATACCTCTTACTCCGGCTCGCAGACGCCGCTCTGAGGTTTTACTTTTTCCAACTCTTCTTCATCCAAAGGCCGAGCTTATACGTAAACCGCTTAAACCGTCTGATCCTAACTATCAGGAGGCTCCTTTGTCCTCTTCTGGCGAGTCGACTGCTACACAGGTCCCTGTACTGAAGACCGTGCCTGGGTAAGTCTTTTCCAACATCCGGTTTATCTTTATATTTGTATCTTGATGATTCTCATTGTTCCTTTGATTTTCTTCAGCAAACCAAAGCCTAGCAAGAAGGCGAAAGCCACCAAAACGGCTGCCGGGACTGCTACCGCTGACCCGGCCGCTGATCCGGACGAAGTTATCCCTCCAGAAGATAATCCTGCAGCTCAGTTTGATGATGCTACTCCCATGGATCGTGATGATATTGCTGTTCCGGAGAATGTAGTTGAACCGGCTAGTCCTGTCCGGGTTAGCCCTCCTCGTGCTAGCTCGGCTCCTGTTAGCCCGGTGCCTACCGCTGCCCCTTCTCAACCAATTGCCGCTTCTTCCCCGGATGTTCAGATAACCGGGTCAGGTTTTACCGCTCCTGCTGAGCCTATCGTCTTGGCCAAACACACTGCCAAAGAGGAGAAGCTTCAACAAGAGAAAGGCAAGTGGGGCACAGACTTATCCAGCTATGCCCAATTAAGTGCCCAGGAACTTTATTCCGGGTATTTGAACCGGCTTCATACCAGCCACGATTATGAATCCGGTTTGGTTAATATGATGAAGGATAAGTACGAGGTAACTTCATTCACTTGTCTCTGTTTTGTGTTCTTTCTACTCCTGTCTTTAGGCCATAGTAGCCCCCAAGTGCTGGTTTAGCTTCGTTGTAGGTGAACCGGCACTTCCAATGTGTGCAAAACGAACTTACATTAGCCCCCAAGTGCCAGGGGCATAACTTGTTTTATGTGCCTGGGACTTTGTCTGAATTTCTTTTTTGATACTTCAACTGTACATTAGCCCCCAAGTGTCAAGTGGATAACTTGTTTATATGCTTGAGACTTGTCTGAATTGTCTTTTACTCCATTTGATTTCCTTGTAGGCTGACTTGACCCGGAGGGCTGCAGAGGTAACTGAGCTCCGGAATAGACTGGCTGCTACTGAAAATGCTTCTGCCAAGGCCAAGGAAGAGCTTGCGCTGAACTTAACCAACACAGAAAAGTTGAAAAAAGACTTTGAAGCAGAGCGGCCCGTCTGGGAGGTGCAGAGGAATGCTCTTGAGAAAAGAGCAAATGATACTGAAGCTGCCCTTAATCCGGTGACGCAAGAGCTGACTGGTTTAAGACAGCAAATAGAACTTATGACCTCTGATATCTTTGGTGAGCACCCAATTTGCATGTGTTTTCATCTCTACAATCTTTGTTCCGCTCCGGTTTAACTTTAACAATCAATTTTAGGGCGACGCATGACTCATCTTGGAGATGACATCCGAAAGAAGCTCAAGGCCTCTTATACCTTGGTGGAGCAGCTGTATTCCGGCGCTCAAAGGATTATAAGTGCAATGTCCCATCAGAAGGCGGCCCCAACTACTATCCAAGGTACTTTAGAGAAGCTATCCATCCTGCCTGTTCGTTTGGTAGAGGTGAAGAAATCTGCTGCACGGGCCGGTTCTCTTTTAGCACTGACCCGGGCCAAGGCATGGGTTCCGGACTTTGATCCGAAGGAAGCTATGAACGGATATCCCAGTAACAAGGAAGATGGATCCACCTTCTCTGGAGAAGATCTCCGTGCCTTAACCAAGGAGACGCGCCCTCTTGCCAGCAAACTTGCCGATGAAGCGGATCTGACCAGGTATCATCCGGCATATGACTTAGAAAATGAACGGGTGGACCGGCTTGTTTATGATACCGAGAATCTGATCCCGCCAGTGTGTGCCCATACTTTCGCTCTAGATATTGATCCGTCCGATCTTATTACTGAGGAACTGTACTTCCGTGCACTTTCCAAGATTGACTGGCACGTTCCCGACTTCCAGCCACTTCCTGAAGATGAAGAAGATCCGGAACAGGCCGATCCTCAGCCTTCGCAGCACGAAGAAGAATAAACCGCCCGGTTTAACTCATAGTTGCTGAAAAACTGTTGCCAAAGAACTTTTAATCCGCTCAGGCCTGCAAGTGCCTTGTAATAGGATAGTTCGAAACATTGTCTGTCTCAATTCGTATGTCACAGCTTGACTTGGTATCTGCCAATTTTAATCCCTTGTCTGCTATGATTGATCCGTTTATGTTATCTGTATCTGCATAGACAACGCTAAAAAGATGTCCTGGCGGTTTACCACCGGACCTATTACATTGCTCCCATAGGCATATATATTAAAAGAGTATCTGCTTTATACCCAAAAATACTTCATACCTTTGATTAAGTGTGCCTGACATCCTTAATCCGGTAGATATAATTGAACGTGTAGATTCCGATGAGGCTCTTGGCCCTCTTGCCGTTTGCCTGATGACTGTTCCGGGTTATGATAAACGCCGGTTTGAATCATGCTGGTATTTATGACCCAGACTTTGAACTTATGCTGGTGTTCATGACCCATACTTTTTCTTTGTAAATATGTGGTCAACTTTTTAAATTGCCTAGTTTCGGATCAAAAAACTTGGTGAACCACAGAACAAAAAACTTTGCAAAAAACAAAACATTGTTGGCAAATAAGACCATGTAGTCGAGGCTTTTTACGAGCTGCCAGGCTCCAAATCGAGGCTTCTGATTCGAATGCGATCAGTAAACCGGACCAAAGGGGTTAAGCTAGGATTCGAATGCGACCATGTAGCCCCCAGTGGCCTTGAAATTTTGCCAATCAATGGATTCGAATGCGATCCAAGGAGCTATGATTCGAATACGATCATATATATTGGACCAAAGGGGTTAAGCTAGGATTTGAATGTGATCCGTAGCCCCCAGTGGCCTTGAGATTTTGCCAATCAATGGATTTGAATGCGATCCAAGGAGCTTATGATTCGAATATGATCATATAAACCGGACCAAAAAGGGGTTAAGCTAGGATTCGAATGCGATCCGTAGCCCCCTAGTGACCGCGAGATTTTGCCAATCAATGGATTCGAATGCGATCCAAGGAGCTTATGATTCGAATACGATCATATAAACCGGACCAAAAGGGGTTAAGCTAGGATTCGAATGCGATCCGTAGCCCCCTAGTGACCGTGGAGGCAGGGTACCTATAAGAGAGTTGCGCTTGTATGGCAAGTCCTGTTTGGTCCCTTATAGAATTGTCCTGCATAGCAAAATAGACTGATCAAAGCATCGTGTTCTTCTTGATGAAAATGATATATATCAAGAGAAGTAAACTTTAGATGGATATCACCTGAGTGAACTCCCATAAGACACTTATTTAGAAGAAAAAGGCTGATCCCCCGGTTTACCAGGGGTGCCGGTTTATTTATTAATCATAATATATACAGGGTACATGAAGCGGAGCTCATAGCTCAAGTGTAGTAAGGCCGCAGAAGAGCAATGTTCCACGGCCTCTTCGTCTCTTCCTCTGCTGTCCGTGAGTCCTTATGTTCTCGAACGTCCACCAGGTAGTATGAACCGTTGTGTAGGTTCTTGCTGACCACAAAGGGTCCTTCCCAAGGTGGGGATAACTTGTGCATATCTGTCTGGTCTTGGATGAGCCGGAGTACCAGGTCCCCCTCCTGGAACGTCCTGGTCTTGACCCGGCGGCTGTGATATCTGCGCAAGTCTTGCTGATAAGTTGCAGATCGTGCTGCTGCTATGTCACGCTCCTCATCCAGCCGGTCTAGGCTATCCTGTCTCGCCTGCTCATTGGCCGCTTCAACATAAGCCGCCACCCGTGGTGAGTCATGCCGGATATCACTCGGAAGAACCGCTTCAGCACCATACACCATGAAGAAGGGCGTATAGCCTGTAGACCTGTTAGGCGTAGTATTGATGCTCCAGAGGACAGAAGGTAACTCCTCAACCCAGCACCCCGGTGTTCTCTGCAAGGGAGTCATAAGCCGGGGTTTGATGCCTCGCAAGATCTCTTGATTGGCCCTTTCAGCTTGACCATTGGATTGAGGGTGAGCTACAGAAGACACATCCAGTCGAATATGTTCCCTCTGGCAAAACTCTTCCATCTCTCCTTTAGATAGATTGGTGCCATTATCAGTAATAATACTGTGTGGAAAGCCAAACCGGAAGATCACCTTTTTGATGAATTTAACCGATGTTGCCACATCACACTTACTGACAGGCTCTGCCTCAATCCACTTTGTAAATTTGTCCACTGCCACCAACAGGTGGGTTTTCTGATCTTGGGATCGTTTAAAAGGCCCGACCATATCAAGCCCCCAGGTCGCAAACGGCCAAGTAATTGGAATCATCCGTAGCTCCTGTGCCGGAACAACAGCACGCCGGGAAAATTTCTGACAAGCGTCGCATCTCCGGACTAGATCCTCCGCATCAGCATGGGCTGTTAACCAGTAAAACCCGTGACGAAAAGCCTTAGCTACCAGCGATTTTGAACCGGCGTGATGACCACAATCTCCTTCATGTATTTCTCGAAGAATATCACTGCCTTCTTCCGATGATACACATCGCTGAAATGCCCCAGAAACGCTGCGGTGATGAAGTTCTCCATTAACTATGGTCATGGACTTGGATCGCCGGATTATCTGCCTAGCTTCAACCTCATCATCTGGCAACTCTCCTCGGCTTAAGTACGCCAAGTAAGGGAGTGTCCAATCCGGAATGACATGAAGCGCTGCAACCAGCTGTGCTTCCGGATCAGGAACAACCAAATCCTCCTCCGTTGGTACCTGAACTGATGGACTGTGTAACTCATCCAAGAAAGTATTTGGTGGCACCGGTTTACGCTGAGAAACCAACCGGCTTAGAGCATCGGCCGCTTCATTTTTTGTCGGTTTATGTGATCCACCTGATATCCTTTGAAACATCCTGCAACTGCTTCAACTTCTCGCCTGTAAGCTGCCATGAGAGGGTCTTTAGAATCCCACTTGCCAGATACTTGCTGCGCCACTAGATCTGAATCACCAAAGCACTTGACCCGGCTCAAGTTCATCTCCTTAGCCATCCGCAGGCCGTGAAGCAATGCTTCATATTCAGCCGCATTGTTAGTACAAGGAAACATTAGTCGGAGGACATAACAAAACTTGTCACCTCGTGGGGAAGTTAACACGACTCCAGCCCCCGAGCCTTCCAATTGCCTTGGACCGTCGAAGTGAATAGTCCAGTATGTATGATCCGGCTTCTCCTCTGGTGCTTGCAATTCTGTCCAATCATTGATGAAATCTACCAATGCTTGGGATTTGATAGCAATACGGGGTACATACTTCAATCCGTGTGGGCTAAGCTCAATGCCCCACTTTGCTACTCTGCCGGTGGCCTCTCTGTTCCGGATTATATCCCCCAACGGAGCTGAGCTAACAATAGTGATTGGGTGGCCCTGGAAGTAGTGTTTCAGCTTCTGGTTTGCCATGAACACGCCATACACCAGTTTCTGCCAGTGTGGATACCTTTGCTTTGATTCAATTAGAACCTCACTGACGTAATAAACCGGGCGCTGAACCGGATATTCCTTGCCTGCTTCTTTGCGTTTCACCACAATTGCTACGCTAACTGCATGGGCATTGGCGGCCATGTATAACAGCAGTGGCTCGTTGTCAACAGGGGCAGCAAGAACCGGTGGTTCTGCTAACTGCCGCTTCAAGTCCTCGAACGCAGCGTTTGTAGCATCGCTCCATATAAACCGATCTTTCTTTTTCAGCATCTGATAAAGCGGAATTGCTTTCTCCCCCAGACGGCTGATGAATCGACTTAACACTGTAATCCAGCCAGCTATGCGCTGGACATCATTGATACAAGCCGGTTTAGTCAAGGATGTGATTGCCTTGATCTCCTCCGGATTGGCCTCTATTCCTCTGTTTGATACTAAGAACCCAAGGAGCTTGCCTGCTGGAACACCAAAAACGCACTTCTCCGGATTAAGCATCATCTTATAAACCCGGAGGTTGTCAAAGGTTTCCTTTAGGTCCTCTATTAGCGTCTCCTCCTTCCTTGATTTTACGACGATGTCATCCACGTAGGCGTGGACATTTTTTCCGATCTGCCCCTTGAGACAGTTCTGTACGCAACGCTGGTAAGTTGCTTGTGCACTCTTGAGTCCAAAGGGCATTGATACATAACAAAAGGCTCCAAAGGGAGTTATGAAGGCTGTCTTCTCCTGGTCTTTGACTGCCATTTTGATTTGGTGATACCCTGAATATGCATCCAAAAAACTTAGCCGCTCACATCCTGCCGTAGCATCAATGATCTGATCAATACGGGGGAGAGCAAAATGATCAGTTGGACAAGCTTTGTTTAAGTCTGTGTAATCCACGCACATCCTCCACTTTCCATTTTTCTTTAACACCAGAACCGGATTAGCCAACCACTCCGGATGGAACACCTCAACTATGAACCCTGCGGCCAAAAGCCTGGCCACTTCCTCACCTATAGCCTTGCGCCTTTCTTCGTTGAAGCGGCGCAGGTACTGCTTGACCGGCTTGAACTTCGGATCAATATTAAGACTGTGCTCAACGAGTTCCCTCGGTATACCTGGCATGTCAGAAGGCTTCCATGCAAAGATATCCCGATTCTCACGGATGAACTCGATGAGCGCGCTTTCCTATTTGGGGTCTAGGTTAGCGCTGATAGTGAACTGTTTGGATGAATCACCTGGCACAAAGTCAACTTTCTTAGTCTCCTCTGCCGATTTAAACTTCAGCGCCGGATCATGCTCTGTAGTTGGCTTCTTTAACGGGGACATATCTGCCGGATCAACATTGTCTTTGTAGAACTTTAACTCCTCTGTAGCACACACTGCCTCTGCATAGGCTGCGTCTCCTTCCTCGCATTCCAATGCAATCTTGCGACTTCCGTGAACCGTGATGGTTCCCTTGTGACCCGGCATCTTGAGCTGTAGATAAATATAGCACGGTCTAGCCATGAACTTGGCGTAAACCGGCCTTCCAAACAGAGCATGATATGGGCTCCGGATTTTTACGACCTCAAAGGTCACTGTCTCTGACCTGGAGTCCTGCTCATCTCCAAAGGTGATCTCCAGATCAATTTTCCCAACTGGGTAAGCCGATTTACCTGGCACCACTCCATGGAACACCGTGTTGGACTGTCTCAACTTCTTGTCTGTCAACCCCATACGACGGAAAGTCTCGTAATACAAGATGTTGATACTGCTGCCGCCATCCATGAGTACCTTTGTGAATTTGTAGCCACCCACCTGTGGTGCCACCACTAAGGCCAACTGGCCCGGATTATCAATCCGTGGCGGGTGATCCTCTCTGCTCCACACAATAGGTTGTTCCGACCAACGCAGTAAATGTGGTGTTGCCGGTTCAACTGTGTGTACCGCCCGCTTCAGGATTTTTTGATCTCGTTTGCACAAACTCGTAGTAAAGACATGGTACTGTCCACTACTTAGCTCCTTCGGACTACTCTGATATCCGGATTGCTGCTGTTGTTGACGCTGCTGATTGCCTTGGTTATTGTAACCACCCTGACCATGCTGGTGGTTGCCTTGGTTGTTGTAACCACCCTGACCGTGCTGCTGGTTGCCTTGGTTGTAGTTATTGTTGCCACCATGATATCCTAATCCGGACCCACTACCCTGGTGACCCGGACCTTGAAAACCGGAACTCGAGCCGCCGCCCGGTGGTCCGTTGTTATATTTGGCTTGTCTCATGGCCTCTATCATGATCCGGCATTCCCTCCATGTATGTTTAGACGGGTGTTCCGGCGTGCTATGCTTCGGGCAAGGCTCATTCAACTGTTGATCTAGATTGACGGATCCTCCTTCGCTCCGTGGAGGTGGCTTACCCTTGCGGCGCTGAAAGTTTCCTTGAACATTGGTATTGGCCACAAAATCAGAACCGCCCTCTGCCTTTCGCTTACCATTGAAACTTGTTCCTGCCGGATTAGCTTGCGCTGGCTTACCAGCCTTGTTTGCTTTCCCAAACTTGTCTCCATCTGCCTCTGGGTACTTAGTGTTATCAGAGTCCCCATACTTCACCAGAGCGCTCATGAGTGTCCCCATGTCATTACAATCCCGCTTGATCCGTCCCAACTTCAGCTTTAGAGACTCAAACCGACAATTGTTATCACTATCGCCGTACTGGGATTGATGCTATTGGAAGAGTGCAAGATTTCTGATACTCGCCGCACCCAGGTGCTCGTAGGCTCCTACTCTCCTTGAACACATGCCACTAAGTCTACTACTGACATTGGCTGCTTGCACGTGTCTTTGAAATTTTTGATAAACTGGCGACGCAGTTCACCCCATGATCCGATGGAGTTAGGTGGTAAGCCCTTTAACCATGTCCGGGCTGTACCCTCGAGCATCATGGTAAAGTATTTGGCGCATGCCGCTTCATCCACATCTAACATCTCCATTGCCATCTCATAGCTTTCAACCCACGCCTCTGGAGCCAGGCCTGCCGTGTAGTTGGGCACCTTGCGCGAACCTTTGAAGTCCTTGGGTAACTTTACGCTTCGTAAAGCGGGGACAAGACACTGTACTCCAAAGGAACTCGCCGTGACTCCTGTTTCTGCTGTGGTTGGGTGAACCGGCGTCATTTGACGGGTATCCTCACGGGCGGTTGGTCTGGCCCGGTTCATCGCCTCCTGGGCGTGCGCTTCTGCTCCTGCCGGATTATCCTGCCTGTGTCGGTGACGTCTCCGCTCGCTGCTAGACACTTCCGGTTCATCCCAATGCCTAGTGTAACTCCTGCTATGGCGGGGGGTTGAATGAATCCTCTCCCTGCTGTAAGAGTATGCCTGCTGCTGTGTCAGCGCCGTGTCCAGCAACTCCTTAGCCCGGCACGCTTCCATCGCCACGGGGGATGTTCCCTCAATAGGTAAAGCGGCCAGTCGTGAAGCGGCGGCGACAATGTTGTCCAACGTGTTTGAATAATGGCCAGGAGGGGTGGGGATGTGCGGCGTGGGCACAACTTGACGATTTTGCTCTGCGGCCGGCTGTTGAACCGGCGCGCCTGCTCCTGGGGCTCCTCCCCGGTTTACTTCTAGGTTATTGCTGGCTCCTGCTCCTAGTGTGCCGAAGAGATTCATCGCCTCATAGACCGGCGGTAGACGAGTTTGCTGCCTTCTGTTCTTTACCTCCTGCGCAGAAGTCTGATCAATCCTGAGACGGAAAGCTTGGGAGTCCAGCTCTGCTTGCCTTGTAACCATCATGGCTTTCTCTGCGTCCAGATCCCGTTTAGCTTGCTCAATCCGGCCCTTCAGCTGAAGGATCTCCGCATCATGCTGCGCCTTATTGGCAGGAGCTACTTCTGCTATTGCGCGTGCTGTCAACTCCTCGACCAAGGTGGATAGAGCGTCAGAGGGTGAGAGGGCTTGGCTGCTCGCCCCCGCACCAGCTACCTCTACTGTGAACGCCCCAGTCACCGTGGGCTGCTGCATAGACTGTGATCCGGCCATGAAGACAGCCACCCGGTTTGGCGGATCAAAGGGGTCCGGAATACTGTCACCATTGGATATACCCCCGAATCGGCCATCCTGCAACAGATACAAAGATTCGGTCTCCCCGGATGAAGATTCATCGTCAGAATAGACAACTGTCTTGCCACCAGACTCCGATCCGTCCTCGGCCTGGACTCCATGTACTGCTCCAACGACAACACGCTTCACGGCGGGCTGAATCCGGGCCGATCTCGCACGCTGAGCCGGCTCGATGATGTTGGGGAAGATGTCCGACTCAGGTCCCGGTTCACCAATCTTGCCGATGAAGACGTGGATGCCGCCGAAGGGGACCCGGTACCCGTATTCGATTGAATCGGCCTCGGGGCCCCAGCCTGCGTCGTCGATGTAGATCCAGCCGCGGCGACTCTTGGTCATCCGGCCAACCGCGTAACCCTTGAGCCCTTCAAAGCTGCCCTTCAAGAACTCGAAACCATCGGGCAATTGCCCCACGGTGGGCGCCAACTGTCGTGGAATTAGCACGGCAGATGTCCGGTTTAGAGGACTTAGGTGTGGAGCCATCGCGCGGGTTAGCTTGAAGAGGTTAAAGCACACAAAGGACACAGAGGGTTTATACTAGTTCGGCCCCTTCAATGAAGGTAAAAGCCTACGTCTAGTTTGGTTTGGTATTGCTTGGGCGTCGATGAACAGGGAGCGGATCGCTTGCCTGTGTCTCGACGGGTTGTTGCTTGTCCTTGAACCGTCGCCTGGTCATCCCTTTATATAGGAGGCGACGCCCGGTCCGGTTTACAGAGTCCCGAAGCCGGCTCATAATCGTGTCCGCCTCGGTCTCTACTCTTTCTATCTTATACCTCAAGTTACATGATATGACGGTTCATAAACCGTAAACTTTACACATGGGCCCTAAGCCTCTATGGGCCGTAATCTCCGGTTCATATTCTACTGGGCTTATGATAACACAACTATGTAAGAGTAATCCGGATCTCCCTAGCCGGTTTATACCTGCTAGTAATATCCCTGACAGGTGGCAATGCCAACAAGCAGAAAGCACACCTGAAACTCCACTCCACACTTGCTAAAGCTACTACTCAGCTAGATGTTCGACTCCTCTACCTCCTGCCGCCGCCCATAATCTCATCTCGTGTGTGATAATGTTCGCGGCTCCCCATTCACTGGCATTGTTTGTGCGCGAGAACACTCTTCCATTTCTTTGCTTCCAAAGGTTCCAACATATCAAGATGACAAGCGAGTCATATCCTTTGCAGTGCGGTTTTGAGATGCACTTCCTTGTGTCTGACCACCATGCGTCTAGCCGATCTTGCACCGTTGGCAAAATCGAGAGGTCAATACCCAATCTCCTAAAACACAAGATCCAGACTTGGCGAGCGTACACACACTGCAACATGTTGGAAATATGCCCTAGAGGCAATAGTAAAATGGTTATTATTATATTTCCTTGTTGATGATAATTGTCTATTATTCATGCTATAATTGTATTAACCGGAAACCGTAAGACATGTGTGAATACGTAGACCACAACATGTCCCTAGTGAGCCTCTAGTTGACTAGCTCGTTCATCAATAGATGGTTGTGATTTCTTGACCATGGACATTGGATGACATTGATATTGGGATCACATCATTAGGAGAATGATGTGATGGACAACACCCAATCCTAAGCATAGCACAAGATCATGTAGTTCGTTTGCTAGAGCTTTTCTAATGTCAAGTATCTTTTTCTTAGACCATGAGATTGTGCAACTCCCGGATACCATAGGAATGCTTTGGGTGTATCAAACATCACAACGTAACTGGGTGACTATAAAGGTGCACTACAGGTATCTCCGAAAGTGTCTGTTGGGTTGGCACGAATCGAGACTGGGATTTGTCACTCCGTAAGACGGAGAGGTATCTCTGGGCCCACTCGGTAGTGCATCATCATAATGAGCTCAATGTGACTAAGGAGTTAGTCATGGGATCATGTGTTACGGAACGAGTAAAGAGACTTGCCAGTAAGGAGATTGAACAAGGTATGGGGATACCGATGATTGAATCTCAGGCAAGTAACATACAGATGGACAAAGGGAATTGTATACCGGATTGATTGAATCCCCGACATCATGGTTCATCCGATGAGATCATCATGGAACATGTGGGAGCCAATATGGGTATCCACACCCTGCTATTGGTTATTGGCCGAAGAGGTGTCTCGGTCATGTCTGCATGGTTCCTGAACCCGTAGGGTCTACACACTTAAGGTTCAGTGACACTAGAGTTGTAATGGGAATTGTATGTGGTTAACGAAAGTTGTTCGGAGTCCCGGGTGAGATCTCGGACATGACGAGGAATTCTGGAATGATCCGGAGGTGAAGATCGATATATTGGACGAAGGGTATTAGAGTCTGGAAGTGTTCCGGGCGTACCGGGCTATGGCCAGCATGACCGAAAGGTGTTTCGGGGGCCCGGGCAAGTGTTGTGGGGCCTCATGGGCCAAGGGGAGGGGGCAAACCATCCCACTAAGGGGATGTGCGCCCCCCACACCCTTTCCCACGTTGCTTGGGGAGGTGGGTGCCTCCACCTGGCTTGGCTTGGGGGGAAAGTCTCCCTAGGGTTTCCCTAGGGGAGATCCCATCTGTCTTGGCCACCGCCCCTATGGGAAACCCTAGGGGTGCCACCCCCTCCTCCCTTCCCCTATATATAGAGAGGTAGAGAGAGGGCAGCCGCACCCTTGGATACATCTCCACGCTATGGCGCTGCCCTTCCTCCCCCTCTTACGCCTCTTCCTCCTCCGTAGTGCTTAGCGAAGCTCTGCCAGAGAACCACGAGCTCCACCGCCACCACGCCGTCATGTTGCTGGAGTTCTCCCTCAACTTCTCCTCCCCTCCTTGCTGGATCAAGGAGGAGACGTCCCTAGGCTGTACGTGTGTTGAACGCAGAGGCGCCGTCCGTTCGACGCTAGATCGGATCTTCCGCAATTTGAATCGCCGCGAGTACGACTACATCAACCGCGTTCTTTGCAATGCTTCCGCATAGCGATCTTCAAGGGGATGAAGATGAACCCCCTCTCTCTCATTGCTAGCATCTCCTAGATTGATCTTGGTGACACGTAGGAATTTTTTTGAATTATTACTACGTTCCCCAATAGTGGCATCATGAGCTAGGTCTATGCGTAGATTCTATGCACGAGTAGAACACAAGTAGTTGTGGGCGATGATTTGGTCAATTTGCTTGACGTTACTAGTCCTATCTTGATTCGGTGGCATTATGGGATGAAGCGGCCCAGACCGACTTTACACGTACGCTTACGTGAAACAGGTTCCACCGCCTGACATGCACTTGTTGCATAAGGTGGATAGCGGATGTCTATCTCTCCTACTTTAGCCGGATCAGATTCGATGAAAAGGGTATTTACGAAGGGTAAATAGCAATTGGCATATCTCCGTTGTGGATTTTGCGTAGGTAAGAAACATTCTTGCTAGAAACCCATAGCAGCCATGTAAAACATGCAACAACAATTAGAGGACGTCTAACTTGTTTTTGCAGGGTATGCTATGTGATGTGATATGGCCAAAAGGATGTGATGAATTATATATGTGATGTATAAGATTGATCATGTTCTTGTAATAGGAATCACGACTTGCATGTCGATGAGTATGACAATCGGCAGGAGCCATAGGAGTTGTCTTAATTTATTGTATGACCCACGAGCCAATAAAAATGCCATGTAATTACTTTACTTTATTGCTAACCGTTAGCCATAATAGTAGAAGTAATAGTTGGCGAGACAACTTCATGAAGACAAGAGGATGGAGATCATGATGATGGAGATCATGGTGTCATGCCGGTGACGATGGTGATTATGCCGCGCCTCAAAGATGGAGATCAAAGGCGCAAGATGATATTGGCCATATCATGTCACTTTATGATTTGCATGTGATGTTTATCATGTTTACATCTTATTTGCTTAGAACGACGGTAGCATAAATAAGATGATCCCTCACTAAAATTTCAAGAAATATGTTCCCCTAAGTGTGCACCGTTGCGAAGGTTTGTTGTTTTGAAGTACCACGTGATGATCGGGTGGGATAGATTCTAACATTCACATACAACGGGTGTAAGATAGATTTACGCATGCGAAACACTTAGGTTGACTTGACGAGCCTAGAATGTACAAACATGGACTCGGAACACGAGAGACCGAAAGGTCAAACATGAGTCGTATAGTAGATGCGATCAACATGAAGATGTTCACCGTTGATGACTAGTCCGTCTCACGTGATGATCGGACACGGCCTAGTCAATTCGGATCATGTATCACTTAGATGACTAGAGGGATGTCTATGTGAGTGGGAGTTCATTAAATAATGTGATTAGATGAACTTAATTATCATGAACTTAGTCTAAAATTGTATTTACAATCTATTGTGTAGATCCAATGGCCCATGCTAATGTTGCCCTAAACTTTAACGCGTTCCTAGAGAAAACCAAGCTGAAAGACGATGAAAGCAACTATACAAACTGGGTCCGTAACTTGAGTATTATCCTCATAGCTTCCAAGAAAGCATATGTCCTTGAAGCACTGCTAGGTGACGCACCCATTTTCCCATCAACTCAAGACGTTATGCATGTCTGGCAGTCGTGTAGTGATGATTACTCCCTGGTTCAGTGCGACATGCTTTACAGCTTAGAACTGGGGCTCCAAAAGTGTTTTGAGCAACACGGAGCATATGAGATGTTCCAAGAGCTGAGAATGTTTCTCCAAGCTCATGCCCGAGTCGAGAGATATGAAGTCTCCGACAAGTTCTTCAGTTGTAAGATGGAGGAAAACAGTTCTGTCAGCGAGCATATACTCAAAATGTCTGGGTTGCACAATCACTTGTCTCAGCTGGGAGTTAATCTTCTAGATGACTCGGCCATTGACAGGATCCTTTAGTCGCTTCCACCTAGCTACAAGAGCTTTGTGATGAACTTCAGTATGCAAGGGATGGAGAAGTCCATTCCTGAGTTATATTCGATGCTGAAATCAGCGAAGGTGGAGATCAAAAAGGAACATGAAGTGTTGATGGTGAATAAGACCACTAAGTTCAAGAAAGGCAAGGGTAAGAAGAACTTCAAGAAGGACGGCGAGGGAGTTGCCGTGCCCGAAAAGTCAGTTGACGGGAAGAAGCCAAAGAATGGACCCAAGCCTGAGACTGAGTGCTTTAATTGCAAGGGAAATGGTCACTGGAAGCGGAACATACCCAGGTACTTAGCGGATAAGAAGGCCGGCAATGTCAAAGGTATATATATGATATACATGTTATTGATGTGTACCTTACCAGCGCTCGTAGTAGCTCCTAGGTATTTGATACCTGTGCGGTTGCTCACATTTGTAACTCAAAACAGGAGCTGTGGAATAAGCGGAGACTTGCGAATGACGAGGTGACGATGTGCGTCGGGAATGGTTCCAAGGTCGATGTCATCGCCGTCGGCACGCTACCTCTACATCTACCTTCAGGATTAGTTTTAAACCTCAATAATTATTATTTAGTACCAACTTTGAGCATGAACATTGTATCTGGATCTCATTTGATGCGAGATGGCTATTCATTTAAATCCGAGAGTAATGGTTGTTCTATTTATATGAGAGATATGTTTTATGGTCATGCCCCGATGGTCAATGGTTTATTTTTATTGAATCTCGAACGTGATGTTACACATATTCATAGTGTGAATGCCAAAAGATGTAAGGTTGATAATGATAGTCCCACATACTTGTGGCACTGCCGCCTTGGTCATATTGGTGTCAAACACATGAAGAAACTCCATGCAGATGGACTTTTAGAGTCTCTTGATTATGAATCATTTGACACGTGCGAACCATGCCTCCTGGGCAAGATGACCAAGACTCCGTTCTCCGGAACAATGGAGCAAGCAACCAACTTGTTGGAAATAATACATACTGATGTATGCGGTCCAATGAGCGTTGACGCTCGCGGTGGTTATCGTTATGTTCTCACCCTCATTGATGACTTAAGTAGATATGTGTATGTCTACTTAATGAAACACAAGTGTGAGACATTTGAAAAGTTCAGGAATTTCAGAGTGAGGTAGAGAATCAACGTGACAGGAAAATAAAGTTCTTACGATCTGATCGTGGAGGAGAATATTTGAGTCACGAGTTTGGCACGCACTTAAGAAAATATGGAATTGTTTCACAACTCACGCGCCTGGAACACCTCAGCGTATTGGTGTGTGTTTACATCGTAATCGCACTCTATTGGATATGGTGCGATCTATGATGTCTCTTGCCGATCTACCACTATCATTTTGGGCTTATGTTTTAGAGACTGACGCATTCACTTTAAATAGGGCACAATCTAAATTAGTTGAGACGAAACCATATGAATTGTGGTTTGGGAAGAAACCTAAGCTGTCATTTCTGAAAGTTTGGGGATGCGATGCTTATGTCAAGAAACTTCAACCTGAAAAGCTCGAACCCAAATCCGAAAAGTGTGTCTTCATAGGATACCCTAAGGAAACTATTGGGTATACCTACTACCTCAGATCAGAAGGCGAGATCTTTGTTGCCAAGAATGGATCCTTTCTGGAGAAAGAGTTTCTCTAGAAAGAAGTAAGTGGGAGGAAAGTAGAACTTGATGAGGTAATTGTACCCCCTCTTGAACCGGAGAGTAGCACATCACAATAAGATGTTTCTATGGTGCCTGCACCGAGGAAAGAGGAAGTTAATGATGATGATCATGAAACTTCGGATCAAGTTGCTACCGAACTTCGTAGGTCCACGAGGACACGTTCCGCACCAGAGTGGTATGGCAACCCTGTCCTGGAAATCAGGTTGTTAGACAACGGTGAACCTTCGAACTATGAAGAAGCGATGGTGGGCCTGGATTCCAACAAATGGCTTGAAGCCATGAAATCCGAGATAGGATCGATGTATGAGAACAAAGTACGGACTTTGGTGGACTTGCCCGATGATCGGCAAGCCATAGAGAATAAGTGGATCTTTAAGAAGAAGACTGACGCAGATGGTAATGTGACCGTCTATAAGGCTCGGCTTGTCTCTAAGGGTTATCTATAAGTTCAAGGAGTTGACTACGATGAGACTTTCTCACCTGTAGCGATGCTGAAGTTCGTCTGAATCATGTTAGAAGTTACCGCATTTTATGATTATGAGATCTAGCAAATGGACGCCGAAACGACATTCCTTAATGGTTTCCTTAAGGAAGAATTGTATATGATGCAGCTGGAGGGTTTTGCCGATCCTAAGAATGCTGCAAGGTATGCAAGCTCCAGCGCTCCATCTAGGGGCTGGTGCAAGCATCTCGGAGTTGGAACATTCGCTTTGATGAAGTGATCAAAGCGTTTGGATTTATACAGACTTATGGAGAAGCCTGTATTTACAAGAAAGTGAGTGGGAGCTCTGTAGCATTTCTCATATTATATGTGGATGACATATTGTTGATGGGAAATGATATAGAACTTTTGGAAAGCATAAAGGCCAACTTGAATAAGTGTTTTTCAATGAAGGACCTTGGAGAAGCTGCTTACATATTAGGCATCAAGATCTATAGATATAGATCGAGACGCCTCATTGGTCTTTCACAAAGCACATACCTTGACAAGATATTGAAGAAGTTCAATATGGATCAGTCCAAGAAGGGGTTCTTGCCTATATTGCAAGGTGTGAGATTAAGCGCAGCTCAATGGTCGACCTTGGCAAAAGATAGAGAAAAGATGAGTATCACCCCCTATGCCTCAGCCATAGGCTCTATTATGTATGCCATGTTGTGTACCAGACCTGATGTGAACCTTGCCATAAGTTTGGTAGGCAGGTACCAAAGTGATCCCGGAATGGAACACTGGACATCGGTCAAGAATATCTTGAAGTACCTGAAAGGACTAAGGACATGTTTCCAGTTTATGGAGGTGCCGAAGAGCTCGTCGTAAAGGGTTACGTTGATGCTAGCTTCAACACAGATCCGGATGATTCCAAGTCATAAACCGGATACGTGTATATTTTGAATGGTGGGGCAGTCAGCTGGTGCAGTTGCAAGCAAAGCATCGTGGCGGCATCTACATGTGAAGTGGAGCACATAGCTGCTTCGGAAGCAGCGTAGGAAGGAGTCTGGATGAAGGAGTTCATCACTGACCTAGGAGTGATTACCAATGCGTCGGGCCCGATGACTCTCTTCTGTGACACCACTAGAGCTATTGCCATTGCCAATGAGCCCAAGTTTCACAAGAAGGCCAAGCACATCAAGAGTCGCTTCAACTCCATTCGTGGTTATATTCAAGATGGAGACATAGATATTTATAAAGTACATATGGATCTGAATGTCGCAGATCCGTTGACTAAACCTCTTCCACGAGCAAAACATGACTAGCACCAGAACTCTATGAGTGTTCGATTCATCACAATGTAACTAGATTATTGACTCTAGTGCAGGTGGGAGACTGTGGGAAATATGCCCTAGAGGCAATAATAAAATGGTTATTATTATATTTTCTTGTTCATGATAATTGTCCATTATTCATGCTATAATTGTATTAACCGAAAACCGTAATACGTGTGTGAATACGTAGACCATAACATGTCCCTAGTGAGCCTCTAGTTGACTAGCTCGTTGATCAATAGATGGTTGTGGTTTCCTGACCATGGACATTGGATGTCGTTGATAACAGGATCACATCATTAGGAGAATGATGTGATGGAAAAGACCCAATCCTAAGCATATTACAAGATCATGTAGTTCGTTTGCTAGACTTTTCTAATGTCAAGTAACTTTTCCTTAGACCACGAGATTGTGCAACTCCCGGATACCGTAGGAATGCTTTGGGTGTATCAAACGTCACAATGTAACTGGGTGACTATAAAGGTGCACTACAGGTATCTCCAAAAGTGTCTATTGGGTTGGCACGAATCGAGACTGGGATTTGTTACTCCGTATGACGGAGAGGTATCTTTGAGCCCACTTGGTAATGCATCATCATAATGAGCTCAATGTGACTAAGAGTTAGTCACGGGATCATGTGTTACGGAACGAGTAAAGAGACTTGCCGGTAACGAGATTGAATAAGGTATGGGGATATCGACGATCGAATCTCGGGCAAGTAACATACCGATGGACATAGGGAATTGTATACAGGATTGATTGAATCCCCGACATCGTGGTTCATCCGATGAGATCATAGTGGAACATGTGGAAGCCAATATGGGTATCCAGATCCCGCTATTGGTTATTGGCCGGAGAGGTGTCTCGGTCATGTCTGCATTGTTCTCGTACACGTAGGGTCTACACACTTAAGGTTCAGTGACGCTAGAGTTGTAATGGGAATTGTATGTGGTTACCAAAAAATGTTCAGAGTCACGGTTGAGACCCCGGACGTGATGAGGAACTCCGGAATGGTCCGGAAGTGAAGATCGAAATATTAGACGAAGGGTATTGGTGTCCGGAAGTATTCCGGGGATACCTGGCTATGGCCAGCATGACCGAAAGGTGTTTCGGGGGCCCCAGCAAGTGTTGCGGGGCCTCATGGGCCAAGAGGAGGAGACAAACCATGCTACTAAGGGGTTGTGCCCCCCACACCCTTTCCCACGTTGCTTGGGGAGGTGGGGCGCCTCCACCTGGCTTGGGACGCAAGCCTCCACCTGGCTTGGCTTGGGGCGCAAGTCTCCCTAGGGTTTATGAAAGGATCGAGAAGAGTATGTGTCTAGAGGGGGGTGAATAGACTCTAGCAAGAAAAGTGGTAGCTTTTAAAATGCTTGAAGTTGGACTGGAGATTTAGCACATGTTTAACTTTCACAATGCACAACAAGCATGCATAACAAGAGTATATAGGTATTGTGAAGTAAAGCATGCAACTTTGACCACTTGACTAAAGCAAAATCTAGACTTTTCCCAATTTTGGTTCTTGGCAGATTTTAGCAACTTAGCACAAGTCAAGCAATCAACCTACACATGCAATTCTAAGAGTGTAGCATTGATACGTCTCCAACGTATCTATAATTTTTGATTGTTCCATGCTATTATATTATCATTCTAGGATGTTTTATGGGCTTTTATATACACTTTTATATGATTTTTGGGACTAACCTATTAAACCAGAGCCCAGTGCCAGTTGTTGTTTTTCCCTTGTTTTTGAGTATCGCAGAAAAGGAATATCAAATGGAGCCCAATTGACCTGAAACTCAACGGAGGACGTTTTTGGACCAGAAGAAGACCAGAGAGTACCGGAGGAGGACCAGAAGGTCCAAGGGCTGCCCACGAGGGTGGGGGGCACCCCCTGGGCGCACCCCTGCCTCGTGGACAGCCCGCAGACCCCCTTTACTTGTTCCCGACTCCAACACCCTCTATATATACAGAAACCTCCGGAAAATAACATAGATCGGGAGTTCTACCACCGAAAGCCTCTGTTGCCATCGAAAACCAATCAAGACCCTGTTCCGGCACCCTACCGGAGGGAGAATCCATCTCCGGTGGCCATCTTCATCATCCCGGCGCTCTCCATGACGAGGAGGGAGTAGTTCACCCTCGGGGCTGAGGGTATGAACCAGTAGCTATGTGTTTGATCTCTCTCTCTCTCTCTCTCTCTCTCTCTCTCTCTCGTGTTCTTGAGATGGCACGATCTTGATGTATCACGAGCTTTGCTATTATAGTAGGATCTTATGATGCTTCTCCCCCTCTACTCCCTTGTAATGGATTGAGTTTTCCCTTTGAAGTTATCTTATCAGATTGAGTCTTTAAGGATTTGAGAACACTTGATGTATGTCTTGCATGTGCTTATCTGTGGTGACAATGGGATATCACGTGATCTACTTTATGTATGTTTTGGTGATCAACTTGCGGGTTCAGTGACCTTGTGAACTTACGTATAGGGGTTGGCACAAGTTTTCGTCTTGACTCTCTGGTAGAAACTTCGGGGCACTCTTTGAAGTACTTTGTGTTGGCTGAATAGATGAATCCGAGATTGTGTGATGCATATCGTATAATCATACCCACAGATACTTGAGGTGACAATGGAGTATCTAGGTGACATTAGGGTTTTGGTTGATTTGTATCTTAAGGTGTTATTCTAGTACGAACTCTAAGATAGATCGAACGGAAAGAATAGCTTCGTGCTATTTTACTACAGACTCTTGCATAGATTGATCAGAAAGAATAACTTTGAGGTGGTTTCGTACCCTACAATAATCTCTTCGTTTGTTCTCCGCTATTAGTGACTTTGGAGTGACTCTTTGTTGCATTTTGAGGGATAGTTATATGATCCAGTTATGTTATCCTTGTTGAGAGAACTTGCACTAGTGAAAGTATGAACCCTAGGCCTTGTTTCCTAGCATTGCAATACCGTTTACGCCCACTTTTACCACTTGCTACCTTGCTGTTTTATATTTTCTTATTACAAAAACCTATATCTACCATCCATATTGCACTTGTATCACCATCTCTTCGCCGAACTAGTGCACCTATACAATTTACCATTGTATTGGGTGTGTTGGGGACACATGAGATTCTTTGTTATTTGGTTGTAGGGTTGTTTGAGAGAGACCATCTTCATCCTACGCCTCTCACAGATTGATAAACCTTAGGTCATCCACGAGGGAAATTTGCTACTGTCCTACAAACCTCTGCACTTGGAGGCCCAACAACGTCTACAAGAAGAAGGTTGCGTAGTAGACATCAAGCTCTTTTCTGGCGTCGTTGCCAGGGAGGTGAGTGCTTGAAGGTATATCTTTAGATCTTGCAATCGAATCTTTTAGTTTCTTGTTTTATCACTACTTTAGTTTACAAAAGAAAACTACAAAAAAATGGAATTAAGGTTACCTCATATGCTTCATCTTTTTAATATCTTTCGTGAAAATGATGGGAAGGAAAATTGTGCTCAAGTACTAGAAGAGGAATTACATAGAATGCTTGGCACTAAAAACTTGAATGATGAGCATGATTGCAATGTTGTTAGTGTGAATTCTTCAAATATCCATAGTACTAATGATGATTGCACTAGTCATGATGAAAATATCTCTTATAAGCATGTCGATTTTTGTGGAGTGCATAGAGTTTGCAAGTACGTACCAAATAGGGAAGATAGATTTTGCAAGAGACATAAGTATTTAGAAACTAAATGGTTGCAAGAAAGGCTAGATGATTGTGCTGAAAATTTAAATTTTCTTAGCCGTACTTGTGAACTTTGCAATGAACGTGGTCATTTAACTCTCCAATGCAAATTGTTTCATGATCGAATCGTGTCCAAAAATTGTGACGACTTGATTTCCCTTGCACATCATAATGAACTTAGCTGGCTTTTGGGTTATGAAGAAATCAAACGTAGAACTAAACATCTTCCAGGATTTTCCCTTGACAAACTTCTTGATTTTGATCTAGAGGAAATTTATATGTATTGTGCGGTGAATTGCATCGAAAATCCTTATATTGCCAATTACCTAAAGACAAGAGAACAAATAGGAGATGAAGAGAATAGTAATGAAAGGGAAGAGATTTCCCAATATCCACCTATTATTTCTTATGATGAATCAGGTAACGAGGAGTCTTCTATTCAACCAATCTCATTAATAAGGAGCTCCAAAAAGAAGATTAAACCCACACATAATGTGAAGAAGAAAAAGAAAAGACGAAACAGCAAAGGTAAAGAGGTATCCCATCCAAATGATGTTGCTCCTATTACTCATTGTGATGATGATAATTGCTATACTATCGGTGATATCCATACTAATAATGATGAGAGTGATTATGCTTATGATATGGAAGGGCCCGAGCTTGGTGATGCTTTGTTTGATGAGAATGACATGTTTGAGAATTTATTTTCTGCAATTAATGCTTGTCCCAAGCTTGGGGATGCTACGTTTGATGAGGATGATATTTTTAGTTCCCCAAGTTTTGGTGAGCCAATTTATTATGACGAAAGCATGCCTCCTACTTATGTTGATTATTGTGATAATACTTATGCCATAAAAAGTAGTGATGATTATATTTATCAAACTTGTCGTGATTATGATTACCCTTTTTCTGAAAATTACTCTTTTAATGTGGAAACAATCTATAGTATTCAAGTCTCTTATGATACTCCCACTATTCCAAATGAGAAGAATTTTGCTTATGTGGAGAGTAATAAAATCTATATGCTTGGGGATCATGACAAGAATGCTTTATGTGATATTTATATTGTTGAATTCATTCATGATGCTACTGAAAATTATTATGAGAGAGGATCATATGCTTGTAGGAATTGCAATAATATCAAGTTTCCTCTATGTGCTTGAAGTTTTGAATTCCTATGCTAGTTAATTATTGTTCCCAAAAGTTGTTTGCTCACAAAATCACTATGCATAGGAAGTGGGTTAGACTTAAATGTGCTAGTCATATTCTTCATGATGCTCACCTTATGTTTCAATTCTTATATTTTATGCGAGCATCATTGAAATCATCATGCCTTGCTAAAAGCCGTTAAACGATAGCGCTTGTTGGGAGGCAACCCAATTTTATTTTATTTGCTTTTGCTTCTGTTTAGGAATAAATATTGCACCTAGCATCTGTTTAGATGTGGTTTTGTGTTTTAATTAGTGTATGTGCCAAGTAGAACCTATGGGAAGACTTGGGTGAAGTTTATGTGATCTTGCTGTAAAAAACAGAAACTTTAGGGCTCACGAGATTAGCTACCATTTTTTACTGGAGAGTGCTTTTTAGTTGATTCTTTTTGCAGATGATTAATAGACAAAGTCCTCACGTCCACCAATTTATTTCAGAATATTTAGAGTTACAGAAGTATTCGAAAGTTACAGATTACTACAGACTGTTCTGTTTTTGACAGATTCTGTTTTCATTGTGTTGTTTGCTTATTTTGATGAATCTATGAGTAGTACCAGAGGGTATGAACCATAGAGAAGTTGGAATACAATAGATATTACACCAATATGAATTTAGAATGAGTTCACAACAGTACCTAAGTGGTGGTTTTATTTTCTTATACTAACGGAGCTTACGAGTTTTCTGTTGAGTTTTGTGTTGTGAAGTTTTCAAGTTTTGGGTAAAGATTCAATGGACTATGGAATAAGGAGTGGCAAGAGCTTAAGCTTGGGGATGCACAAGGCACCCCAAGGTAATATTCAAGGACAACCAAGAGCCTAAGCTTGGGGATGCCCCGGAAGGCATCCCCTCTTTTGTCTTTGTTCATCGATAACTTTACTTAAGGCTATATTTTTATTCACCACATGATATGTGTTTTGCTGGGAGCGTCATTTTGTTTTATTTTTTTTGCTTGCTGTTTGAATAATATCCCAAGATCTGAAATTCTTAAATGTTAGAGAGTCTTCACAAAGTTACATAATTATTCAACTACTCATTGATCTTCACTTATATCTTTTGGAGTAGTTTGGCGTTTGCTCTAGTGCTTCACTTATATCTTTTTAGAGCACGACGGTGGTTTTATTTTGAAGAAATAGATGAACTCTCATGCTTCACTTATATTATTTTGAGAGTCTTTTATAACAACATGGTAATTTGCTTTGGTTATGAATTTAGTCCTAATATGATAGGCATCCAAGAGGGATATAATAAAAACTTTCATATAAAGTGCATTGAATACTATGAGAAGTTTGATACTTGATGATTGTTTTGAGATATGAGGATGGTGATATTAGAGTCATGCTAGTGGAGTAATTGTGAATTTGAGAAACACATGTGTTAAATTTTGTGATTCCCGTAGCATGCACGTATGGTGAACCGTTATGTGATGAAGTTGGAGCACAATTTATTTATTGAGTGTCATCCTTTGTGTGGAGGTCAGGATCGCGTGATGGTTAACTCCTACCAACCCTTCCCCTAGGAGCATCCTTGAATACTTTGTTTTGATAACTCGTAGATTTTTGCAATAAGTATATGAGTTCTTTATGACTAATGTTGAGTCCATGGATTATACGCACTCTCACCCTTCCACCATTGCTAGCCTCTCTTGCACCGCGCAACTTTCACTGGTACCATACACCCACCATATACCTTCCTCAAAACAGCCACCATACCTAACTATCATGGCATTTCCATAGCCATTCCGAGATATATTGCCATGCAACTTTCCACCGTTCCGTTACTATGACACGTTTCATATTGTCGTATTGCCATGCATGATCATGTAGTTGACATCGTATTTGTGGCAAGGCCACCATTCACAATTCATTCATACATGTCACTCTTGATTCATTGCACATCCCGGTACACCGCCGAAGGCATTCACATAGAGTCATATTTTGTTCTAGCTTTGAGTTGTAATCTTTGAGTTGTAAGTAAATAAAAGTGTGATGATCTTCATTATTAGAGCATTGTCCCGTGTGAGGAAACAAAACAAAAGAGAAAGGCCAAATAAAAAAGGAAGAGATGGCCCAAAAAAAGAGAGGGGGGCTAAAAAAAGCCCCTCCAAAACAAAATGTGAGAAAAAGAGAGAAGGGACAATGCTACTATCCTTTTCCACACTTGTGCTTCAAAGTAGCACCATAATCTTCATGATAGAGAGTCTCTTGTTTTATCACTTTCATATACTAGTGGGAATTTTCATTATAGAACTTGGCTTGTATATTCCAACGATGGGCATCCTCAAAACGCCCTAGGTATTCATGAGCAAGCAAGTTGGATGCACACCCACTTAGTTTCTTTTGTTGAGCTTTCATACATTTATAGCTCTAGAGCATCCGTTGCATGGCAATCCCTACTCACTCACATTGATATCTATTGATGGGCATCTCCATAGCTCATTGATACACCTAGTTGATGTGAGACGATCTTTCTCTTTTGTCTTCTCCACAACCACCACTCTATCCACCTATAGTGCTATATCCATGGCTCACGCTCATATAATGCGTGAAAGTTGAGAAGTTTGAATTTTTTTGAGTATGAGATAATTGCTTGCCCGAAACCGGCGTCGTGCATGATATGAATATTTTGTGTGATGAAGAGGGAGCATAGCCAGACTATATGATTTTGTAGGGATAACTTTCTTTGGCCATGTTATTTTGAGAAGACATGATTGCTTTGTTAGTATGCTTGAAGTATTATTATTCTTATGTCAATAGAGACTTTTATCTTGAATCTTTCAGATATGAAAAATCATGCCACAATAAAGAAAATGACATTGAGAATTATGTTAGGTAGCATTCCACATCAAAAATTCTTTTTATCATTTACCTACTCGAGGACGAGCAGGAATTAAGCTTGGGGATGCTTGATACGTCTCCAATGTATCTATAATTTTGATTGTTCCATGCTATTATATTATCCTTCTAGGATGTTTTATGGGCTTTTATATACACTTTTATATGATTTTTGGGACTAACCTATAAACCCAAAGCCCAGTGCCAGTTGCTGTTTTTCCCTTGTTTTTGAGTATCGCAGAAAAGGAATATCAAACGGAGCCCAATTGACCTGAAACTCAACGAAGGACATTTTTGGACCAGAAGAAGACCAGAGAGTACCGGAGGAGGACCAGAAGGTCCACGGGCTGCCCACGAGGGTGGGGGCGCGTCCCCTGCCTCGTGGACAGCCCGGAGACCCCCTTTACTTGTTCCCGACTCCAACACCCCCTATATATACAGAAACCTCCGGAAAATAACCTAGATCGGGGGTTCCGCCACCGAAAGCCTCTGTTGCCACCGAAAACCAATCTAGACCCTGTCCGGTGGCCATCTTCATCATCCCGGCGCTCTCCATGACGAGGAGGGAGTAGGTCACCCTCGGGGCTGAGGGTATGTACCAGTAGCTATGTGTTTGATCTCTCTCTCTCGTGTTCTTGAGATGGCACGATCTTGATCTATCACGAGCTTTGCTATTATAGTTGGATCTTATGATGCTCCTCCCCCTCTACTCTCTTGTAGTGGATTGAGTTTTCCCTTTGAAGTTATCTTATCGGATTGAGTCTTTAAGAATTTGAGAACACTTGATGTATGTCTTGCATGTGCTTATCTGTGGTAATAATGGGATATCACGTGATCTACTTGATGTATGTTTTGGTGATCAACTTGCGGGTTCAGTGACCTTGTGAACTTATGCATAGGGGTTGGCACACATTTTCGTCTTGACTCTCCGGTAGAAACTTCGGGGCACTCTTTGAAGTACTTTGTGTTGGCTGAATAGATGAATCTGAGATTGTGTGATGCATATCGTATAATCATACCCACGGATACTTGAGGTGACAATGGAGTATCTAGGTGACATTAGGGTTTTGGTTGATTTGCATCTTAAGGTGTTATTCTAGTACAAACGCTAATATAGATCGAACGGAAAGAATAGCCTCGTGTTATTTTACTACGGACTCCTGAATAGATTGATCAGAAAGAATAACTTTGAGGTGGTTTCGTACCCTACAATAATCTCTTCGTTTGTTCTCCGCTATTAGTGACTTTGGAGTGACTCTTTGTTGCATGTTGAGGGATAGTTATATGATCCAGTTATGTTATCCTTGTTGAGAGAATTTGCACTAGTGAAAGTATGAACCTTAGGCCTTGTTTCCTAGCATTGCAATACCGTTTACACCCACTTTTACCACTTGCTCCCTTGCTGTTTTTATATTTTCTTATTACAAAAACCTATATCTACCATCCATATTGCACTTGTATCACCATCTCTTCGCCGAACTAGTGCACCTATACAGTTTACCATTGTATTGGGTTTGTTGGGGACACAAGAGACTCTTTATTATTTGGTTGCAGGGTTGTTTGAGAGAGACCATCTTCATCCTACGCCTCCCATGTATTGATAAACCTTAGGTCATCCACTTGAGGGAAATTTGCTACTGTCCTACAAACCTCTGCACTTGGAGGCCCAACAACGTCTACAAGAAGAAGGTTGCATAGTAGACATCAAGCAGCGGAATGTAAATCAATTGCATATGAAGGTAAAGGGAGGAGTCTGAAGGAGCAAACACAAGTGAAGGTAAAGGGAGGGTACCTTTGTTTCTCAAACAAAGTATACCAAGGACTTGTTCAAGAAGTTCAGCATGCAAGAATGCAAAGGTATGACTACACCCTTATCTACTAGTTGACATCTTGACTTGACTAAGGATGGCGAACCGGTTGATCAAAACGTTTACCACTCTATGATTGGTTCTTTGTTATATCTATGTGCCTCCGTCCCGATATTATGCTAAGTGTGTGCACGTGTGCACGATACCAAGCGGCTCCCAAAGAATGTCATCTTAAGGTTGTGAAAAGGATAGTGAGATACCTAATACATACACCAAATTTTGGCATTTGGTATCCTAAGAGGTCATCTTTTGATCTTGTTGGCTACTCCGACTCGGACTATGCCGGTGACAAGGTTGATAGAAAGTCCACTTCGGGTGCCTGTCAATTTCTTGGTAGATCTCTTGTGTCTTGGTCCTCCAAGAAACAAAACTCGGTATCCTTATCCATCGCCGAAGCGGAATACATTGCCGCTGGTTCATGTTGTGCTCAATTACTTTGGATGACCCAAACTCTTAAAGATTATGGGATCTATGTGAAACATGTTCCATTGCTTTGTGACAATGTAAGTGCTATTAAGATTGCTCATAATCCCGTGCAACACTCTCGAACTAAGCATATTGAAGTTCGACATCATTTCATTCGAGATCATGTTGCTAAGGGTGATATCAATCTTAAACATGTTCGCACCGATAAGAAATTAGTGGATATATTTACTAAACCACTTGATGAGAAAGTGTTTTGCAGGTTAAGAGGTGAATTGAGCATTACTGATGCCTCAAACTTGGAGTAGGAACTCCATTTGGAAACATGCAAGGCATAAGCCCTTGACTAATCCTTGATATTTCTATTATGATGTTGATCATATGTCTTGGATATATTTGTACCCTTGCATGCTATCTAATCCTTGTAGGCACTTGGATGAATCTAAATCCATGAGATTGCAACTCACTCGTATCTTGAGCAATCTCTGTATCACCAAGTCTCTACATCGTGGTGGTTGAAGACAAGGGAGCATGAAACCCTTCAACATATCCTTTGACAATTTCTATATATCAAATCTCTTTTTGGTATCAAGTTTTTATGATTGTCATTTTGGATACACAAGTTCTCTTCCTTGCAAGACTAACTCATGTAGGTAGATGAACTCAAACTTCAAGTGGTGCTCCCAATTCCTGATGAGCTATATCAACCTTGAGCAACCCACACAAGTTCAACTACATGATCAAGACCAACAGCACCACCCAAGGTATGTTATTCCATCTTAGAGGAGCTTCACCTCAAGTCATGGGTCAAAGCAGCTCAACAAGATGTGAATACATCAAAATGCTTAAACGAAAAATGGCAACCCCATTTTGAGCTTCAACAATGAGTATGACCTATGATGAAGTGTCTTCACTTGACTCCTAAGTCAATATACTCTAACATAGGTGACTTTGTCGCCGACCAATTCTAGATGAAGTTCTCTAGTGTTTCTTTATGCTCTTGCATTTGTTCCTTCCATTTTGTTTCCCTTCTTTAAACAAAAAAAATGAACACACACACAAAAAACTTAATCTAGATTTTCTTTTCTCTTTTTTGTTCTCCATTTTCTGCATCCGATTCATTGCAAATCTTTCAGTTAATTCTTTGCAAATCTTTGTGAGATCTTATTTGCCTAGTGAGCTGAGATGGAAAATTGTTATCTCTGTGTTGAACTCGGACCCACCGATTTATCTCTTTCGGTCAAACCGAACCATCTCGGTGCCACCGAATGAAACAACTCGGTGCTACCGATTTCAATGTTGAGGAGACAATTTGTCATTTGCATCTTGCATGTTTATTCCAGCTCCACTCTATGATACTTGTCCTCTACCAGCATCACATTTTTAAACAGCTCTGCTCTGTGACTCAAGGACCACACCTATTTTGACTCACACTCCAGAAGATCCCTTCTTGGAAATTGATGTCAAAGGGGGAGAGAGAGTGCAATTCAAAACTTCAGGGAGAAAGAGAGCTCAAAGCTTAAGGGAGAAAATCACATGCCCCAGATGCTTGTTGTTCAAGAGGAGAGTAGTTACATGTATTTAAGAGGGGAAAGACATGTCTATGTTATTGACCTGTTTTGCTCTGATTCAGCTTCCCTACTTTCTTCCATTATCCAATATAAGATTCAGGGGGAGAAAGACTGCTATGGAAGAAAGTCTTTGAATTCATTGCATATATTTTACCTTTGGGAACATGTCTGTATTCAAGAAGTACCTAGTACTTACTCTCTACATGTTATCCCAATCTTGGTACTCTTGTGACTCTTTTGTTGCTCTGTCTAGTAGATGTACCTGTGTTATCTAACCTTGTTTACTCAGGTTCATCCCTTCATAAGCCAGCTCAAGATCACAAGGTAAGTATATGCATCATACTCATGAGCATGAAGATTTCTTGCTAATGTACATATTGTTTGCAAGAAGGAATCATGAACATGAGGATACATGCTACTTCTCGAGCTTGCGTTGTATTCCCTCGAAGAGGAAAGGGTGATGCATCACAGTAGTGTAAGTATTTCCCTCATTTTTTAAGAACCAAGGTATCAATCCAGTAGGAGACCATGCGCGACTCCCTCGCACCTGCACAAACAAATAAGAACTTCGCAGCCAACGCGATAAGGGGTTGTCAATCCCTTTACGGTCACTTACAAAAGTGAGATCTGATAGAGATGATAGTTTGATATTTTTGGTATTTTTGGATATAAGAACAGAAAGTAAAAGCGGAAAAGTAAAGTAGATTGTAGATTGATATGTTGAGAATAGACCCGGGGGCCATAGTGTTCTCTAGTGGCTTCTCTCATGATAGCGATATTCTACGGTGGGTAAACAAATTACTGTCGATTAATTGATAGAAAAGCGAATAATTATGAGACTATCTAGGCATGATCATTATACATAGGCATCACGTCCAAGACAAGTAGTCCGAAACGATTCTGCATCTACTACTATTACTCCACACATCGACCGCTAAGCATGCATCTAGAGTATTAAGTTCATAAGAACAGAGTAACACCTTAAGCAAGATGACATGATGTAGAGGGATAAACTCAAACATAGTGATATAAACCCCATCTTTTTATCCTCGATGGCAACAATACAATACGTGCCTTGCTGCCCCTACTGTCACTGGGAAAGGACACCGCAAGATTGAACCCAAAGCCAAGCACTTCTCCCATTGCAAGAACTATAGATCTGGTAGGCCAAACCAAACCAATAATTCGAAGAGACTTGCACGGATAATATAATCGTACATAAAAAGTTCAGAGAAGAACCAAATATTTCGCATAGATAATCTTGATCATAAACCCACAATTCATCAGATCTCGACAAACACACCGCAAAAAGAGATTACATCGAATAGATCTCCTCGAAGACCGAGTAGAACTTGGTATTGAGATCCAAAGAGAGAGAAGAAGCCATCTAGATACTAGCTATGGACCCAAAGGTCTATGGTAAACTACTCACAACTCATGGTGAGGCGATGATGATGATGTAGAAGCACTCCGTGGATCCCCCCTCCAGCGGAGCTCCGGAACAGGCCCCAAGATGGGATCTCACGGGAACAAAAGGTTGCGGCGGTGGAACTGGGGTTTCTCCGTTGTTCTGATGGTTTCGGGGTACGTAGGTATATATAGGAGGAAGGAGGGCACCGGGGGCCAGACGGGGTGCCCACGAGGCATGGGGGCGCGCCGCCGCCCTCGTGGACGCTACGTCAGCCCTACTCTGTGGTTCTCAAGTCTCCCGTGCGTATTTTGCTCCAAAATATCTCTCCCGAAGGTTTCATTCTGTTTGGACTCCGTTTGATATTCCTTTTCTATAAAACCCTGAAATAGGCAAAAAACAGCAATCTGGACTGGGCCTTTGGGTTAGTAGGTTAGTACCAAAAATAATATAAAAAGTGTATAACAAAGCCCATTAAACATCCAGAACATCATATATAATAGCATGGAACAATAAAAAATTATAGATACGTTGGAGACGTATCAAGCATCCCCAAGCTTAATTCATGCTCGTCCTCGAGTAGGTAAATGATAAAAACAGAATTTTTGATGTGGAATGCTAACCAACATAGTTTTTCAATGTAATTCTCTTAATTGTGGCATGAATGTTCAGATCTGAAAGATTCAATACAAAAGTCTATATTGACATAAGAAATAATAATACTTCAAGCATACTAACAAATCAATCATGTCTTCTCAAAATACTATGGCTAAAGAAAGTTATCCCTACAAAATCATATAGTCTGGCTATGCTCCCTCTTCATCACACAAAATATTCATATCATGCACAACCCCGGTTTCAGCCAAGCACTTGTTTTCATACTCTATTCTTTCAAACCTTTCAACTTTCATGCAATACATGAGCGTGAGCCATGGACATAGCACTATGTGGAATAGAGAGGTAGTTGTGGAGAAGACAAAAGGAGGGAGATAGTCTCACATCGACTAGGCGTATCAATGGGCTATGGAGATGCCCATCAATAGATATCAATGTGAATGAGTAGGGAATGCCATGCGACGGATGCACTAGAGCTAAATATGTATGAAAACTCAACAAAAGAAACTAAGTGGGTGTGCATCCAACTTGCTTGCTCACGAAGACCTAGGGCGTTTGAGGAAGCCCATCGTTGGAATATACAAGCCAAGTTCTATAATGAAAATTCCCACTAGTATATGAAAGTGACTAAACATGAGACTCTCTATCATGAAGAACATGGTGCTACTTTGAACCACAAGTGTGGAAAAAGATAGTAGCAATTGTCCCTTTTTTCTTTCTTTTTTCTTTTTCTGGGCCTTTCTTTTTTCTTTGGCCTTTCTTTTCTTTTTTTTTTCTTTTTTTTGGAGGGGCTTTCTTTATTTAGCCTTTCCTCACATGGGATAATGCTCTAATAATGATGATCATCACACTTTCATTGAATTACAACTCGATATTACAACTCGATACTAGAACAAAGTATGACCTATATGAATGCCTCCGGCGGTGTACCAGGATGTGCAATGAATCAAGAGTGACATGTATGAAAAATTATGCATGGTGGCGTAGCCACAAATACGATGTCAACCACATGATCATGCATGGCAATATGACAATATGAAGCGTGTCATATGAACGAAACGGTGGAAAGTTGCATGGCAATATATCTCGGAATGGCTACGGAAATGCCATGATAGGTAGGTATGGTGGCTGTTTTGAGGAAGATATATGGTGGCTGTTTTGAGGAAGGATATATAGTGGGTGTATGGTACCGGCGAAAGTTGCGCGGTACAAGAGAGGCTAGCAATGGTGGAAGGGTGAGAGTGCGTAATATCCATGGACTCAACATTAGTCATAAGAACTCATATATTTATTGCAAAAATTTACGAGTCATCAAAACAAAGCAATCAACGCATGCTCCTAGGGGGGACGTTGGTAGGAGTTAACCATCGCGCGCCCCCGACCTCCACACAAAGGATGACACTCTACAAATACCTCATGCTCTAACTTCGTCACATAGTGGTTCACCATACGTGCATGCTACGGGAATCACTAACTTTAACACAACCATTTCTCAATTTCATAATAACCCCACTAGCATGACTCTAATATCACTATCCTCATATCTCAAAACAATTATCAAGCATCCAACTTCTCATCATATTCAATGCACTTAATGTGAAAGTTTTTACTACATTGATCTTTGATGTCTATCATGTGAAGGCTAGTTTCATAGACAAAGCACATTACCATGATGTTTTAATAGACTCTCAAAAGGATATAAGTGAAGCATGAGCGATCAACAATTTCTACAAAATATAATCACCACCGTGCTCTAAAATATATAAGTGAAGCACTAGAGCAAAAACTATTCAACTCAAAAGATATAAGTGAAGCACATAGAGTGTTCTATCAATTCCTAGGCCATATTTAACTCTCTCAAAAAGGTGTGTCCAGCAATGATAATTGTGGCAAACTAACAAGCAAAGACTCAAATTATACATGATGCACCAAGTAAAACACATATCATGTGGTGAATAAAAATATAGCTCCGAGTATAGTTACCGATAGATGAAGACGAAAGAGGGGATGCCTTCCCGGGGCATCCCCAAGCTTAGGCTCTTGGTTGTCCTTGAATTTTACCTTGGGGTGCCTTCAGCATCTCCAAGCTTAGGTTCTTGCCACTCTTTGTTCCATAGTCCATCAAAGCAATACTCAAAACTTGAAAACTTCACAACACAAAACTTAGACAAAAATCTCGTGAGCTCTATTAGTATAAGAAAACAAACCACTACTCCAAGGTACTGCAATGAATTCATTCTTTGTTTATATTGCTATTAAACCTACTATATTCAAACTTATCTATGATTCATACTTCCCAATACTACTCATAGATGTATCGAAATAAGCAAACTACACATGGAAAACAGAATCTGTCAAAAACAGAATAATCTGTACTAATCTGTAACTTCCACATACTTCTGTAACTCCAAAAAACTTGAAATAAATTGGTAAACGTGAGGAATTTGTCTACTAATCATCTGCAAAAAGAATCAACTAAATAGCACGCTCCAGTAAAATCTGGTGACCATTCTAGCGAGCGCTAACGATTCTGTTTTTCACAGCAAGATCATATAAACTTCACACAAGTCTTCCCAAAGGTTCTACTTGGCACAAACACTAATTAAAACACAAAACCACATCTAAACAGAAACTAGATGCAATATTTATTCCTAAACAGAAGCAAACAAAATTTAAAATTGGGTTGCCTCCCAACAAGCGCTATCATTTTACGCCCCTAGCTAGGCACGATACATGGATAGATCTAGGTGTTGCCATCTTTGATCTTCATCCTTTTAATGGTGTCAAGCTGGAATCCGGGAGGTTCTTTACGTTTCCCTTCATATTCTGAAATCTTTAGATCTAAAGAATCCAACCGCTTATTACAAAGGGTAATCAACATATTCATGCGGTGGAGATTTCCACTAACACTCTTAAGAGGTTCAAGAGACTTTTGTAATATTTTTGTTACTTCACAAATTTTCTCAAAAACTTGAGTCCCTTCCTAGGCTGGATGTGACCCTTTTTGTGGAGGTAGTGTTCCCACTATTCTCTCGATAATTTCATGCGCACTACTAGGATCAATTTCGATAAAATTCCCTTTGGCAACGCAATCCAAGAGTTGTCTACGGGACATATTTAAACCAACATAAAAATTGCGAAGCAAGATTCTAAAATTCACCTCTAAGGTGAACCTACGATAAGATTCCATCATCCTAAACCAAGCATCTTTTAATTTTTCTCCTTGATTTTGCTTGAAGTGAAGAATTTCAAACTCGGGAGACAAAGGAGCGGATAAGGGACTAGCCATGACGGCAAGGTAAAGCGAACGGTAAACACACGGCAGAAGAAGGGCAAATAAAACGGCAAGGGTGAAGTGGGGGAGAGGAAAACGAGAGGCAAATAAATGTAATGCGAAGGATAAGGTTTGTGATAGGTACTTGGTATATGAATTTTGCGTAAGCCTCCCCGGCAACAGCGCCAGAAATTCCTCTTGCTACTTCTCGAGCTTGCGTTGTATTCCCTCGAAGTGGAAAGGGTGATGCAGCACAGTAGCGTAAGTATTTCCCTCAGTTTTTGAGAACCAAGGTATCAATCCAGTAGGAGACCATGCGCGAGTCCCTCGCACATGTACAAACACATAAGAACTTCGCAGCCAATGCGATAAGGGGTTGTCAATCCCTTTACGATCACTTACGAAAGTGAGATCTGATAGAGATGATAGTTTGATATTTTTGGTATTTTTGGATATAAGAACGGAAAGTAAAAGCGAAAAAGTTAAGTAGATTGTAGATTGATATGTTGAGAATAGACCCAGCGTCCATAGTGTTCTCTAGTGGCTTCTCTCATGATAGCGATATTCTACGACAGGTAAACAAATTACTGTCGAGCAATTAATAGAAAAGCGAATAATTATGAGACTATCTAGGCATGACCGTTATATATAGGCATCACGTCCGAGACAAGTAGACCGAAACGATTCTGCGTCTACTACTATTACTCCACACATCGACCGCTATCCAGCATGCATCTAGAGTATTAAGTTCATAAGAATAGAGTAACGCCTTAAGCAAGATGACATGATGTAGAGGGATAAACTCAAACATAGTGATATAAACCCCATATTTTTATCCTTGATGGCAACAATACAATACGTGCCTTTCTGCCCCTACTGTCACTGGGAAAGGACACCACAAGATTGAACCCAAAGCCAAGCACTTCTCCCATTGCAAGAACTATAGATCTAGTAGGCCAAACCAAACCGATAATTCATAGAGACTTGCAAGGATATTATAATCATACATAAAAAGTTCAGAGAAGAACCAAATATTTCTCATAGATAATCTTGATCATAAACCCACAATTCATCGGATCTCGACAAACACACCGTAAAAAGAGATTACATCGAATAGATCTCCTCGAAGACCGAAGAAAACTTGGTATTGAGATCCAAAGAGAGAGAAGAAGCCATCTAGATACTAGCTATGGACCCGAAGGTCTGTGGTAAACTACTCACAACTCATGGTGAGGCGATGATGATGATGATGTAGAAGCACTCCGTGGTAGATCCCCCCTCCGGCGGTGCTCTGGAACAGGCCCCAAGATGGGATCTCACGAGAACAGAAGGTTGCGGCGGTGGAACTAGGGTTTTCTCTGTTGTTCTGATGGTTCCGGGGTACGTAGGTATATGTAGGAGGAAGGAGGGCACCGGGGGCCAGACGGGGTGCCCACGAGGCAGGGGGGCGCGCCCTATAGGGGGGCGCCCCCCACCCTCGTGGACGCCACGTCAGCCCTACTATGTGGTTCTCAAGTCTCCCATGCGTATTTTGCTCCAAAAATATCTCTCCCGAAGGTTTCATTCCGTTTGGACTCCATTTGATATTCCTTTTCTGTAAAACCCTGAAATAGGCAAAAAATAGCAATCTGGACTGGGCCTTTGGGTTAGTAGGTTAGTACCAAAAATAATATAAAAGTGTATAACAAAGCCCATTAAACATCCAAAACATCATAAATAGTAGCATGGAACAATAAAAAATTATAGATACGTTGGAGACGCATCAATACGCTTCATATATTCATATCATTTGCTCTGATGCATATAGCCAAGATACATGTAACTCATTGCTTGCTCTGTCATGCCTATACTTTCACATGTTCTTATACTCCATATTCACATGATTGCATACATGTAGGGGGAGCCTATGCATGTTACATGTCCTGTCAAAGCTTTACTTGTTATCCTTCATATCTTTATCTAAAACTTTGATGTATGTTGTCAACAATTACCAAAAAGGGGGAGATTGAAAGCACAAGTGCTCCCTGGGTGATTTTGGTAATTAACGTCAACATATCTCTTGTTGGACTAATGTTTTCTTCTAGTATATTTCAGACAAGTTCAACAGATGGAGTAGCATGGACTAGAGGATGTGGAAACCCTTCAAGATGATAAGGACAAAAGGATTGGCTCAAGCACAAAGCTCAGGACTCTACATTTTCTATTTTAGTGATCCAAGATCACATTGAGTCCATAGTAAAGCCAATACTATTAAAAGGGGATGAGGTGCTGCTTAATGGCTTGCTTGCTCAAAATGCTTAGTGATATGTTCCAAACCCTCAACCACTTTCTCACATCCACATATGTCCCAAACCAAAAGTCAAACTCGGCCCCACCGAAAAGATCTATCTGGCGCCACCGAGTTCATTTGACATAGCCACTGCCAGAAACCCTAATCATTTTGGTCTCACCGAAAGGGATCTCGGTCTCACCGAGATGGGATTGTAAACTCTCTGTTTCCCTTTCGTAAAATTTCGGTCTCACCAAGATGAGCGATCGGTCCCACTGAGTTCGCAATGCAAACTCTCTGTTTCCTCTTCGTAACATTTCGGTCTCACCGAAACGAGCGAATCGGTCCCATCGAGTTTGCCTGACCAACTCTCTGTAAGCTCATTACCAAAACCGGTCCCATCGAGTTTGTGTAATCGGTCTCACTGAGATAATGTTATGCCCTAACCCTAATGAAATCGGTCCCACCGAGTTGTGCATATCGGTCCCACTGAAATGCCTAATGGTCACATTATGAACTAAATCGGTCTGACCGAGTTCTCTGAATCGGTCCCACCGAGTTTGGTAAATTGTGTATAATGGTTAGATTTTGTGTGGAGGCTATATATACCCCTCCACCCACTCTTCACTCGCGGGAGAGATCCATCAGAACATACCCACACTTCCATCATTCATGTTCTGAGAGAGAAACACCTACTCAAGTGTTGAGATCAAGATATTCCATTGCTATCATATGAATCTTGTTCTCTAGCCTTCCCCAAGTTGCTTTCCACTCAAATCTTTATTCCACCATATCCAAATCTATGAGGAGCTGTTTGAGTGTTGGGGAGACTATCATTTGAAGCATTTGAGCAAGGAGTTCATCATCAACACACCGTGTATTACCTTTTGGGGAGTGGTGTCTCCTAGATTGGTTAGGTGTCACTTGGGAGCCTCCGACAAGATTGTGGAGTTGAACCAAGGAGTTTGTAAGGGCAAGGAGATCACCTACTTCGTGAAGATCTACCCCTAGTGAGGCAAGTCCTTCGTGGGTGATGGCCATGGTGGGATAGACAAGGCTGCTTCTTCGTGGACCCTTCGTGGGTGGAGCCCTCCATGGACTCGTGCATCCGTTACCCTTTGTGGGATGAAGTCCCCATCAACTTGGATGTACGATAGCACCACCTAGCGGAACCAAGACAAAAAAATCCTTGTCTTCACTTGTGTTTGCTCCTTCAAACTCCTCCCTTTACCTTCATATGCAATTGCTTTACATTCCGCTGCTACACTCTTAGAATTGCATGTGTAGGTTGATTGCTTGACTTGTGCTAAGTTGCTAAAATCTGCCAAGAACTAAAATTGGGAAAAGGCTAGATTTTGCTTTAGTCAAGTGGTCAAAGTTGCATGCTTTACTTCACAATACCTATATACTCTTATTATGCATGCTTGTTGTGCATTGTGAAAGTTAAACATGTGCTAAATCTCTACTCCAACTTCAAGCATTTTAAAAGCTGCCACTTTTCTTGCTAGAGTCTATTCACCCCCCTCTAGACACGTACTCATCTCGATCCTTTCAATTGGTATCAGAGCATTGGTCTCCATTGCTTTGGTTTACTCACAATTGGAGGAAGATGGATGAGTCTACGTTGGGGAGTATTAGACGTAGAGTACCTATGCTTGATGGAGAATACTTTCATGAATGAAAAAATGAGATGCTTAAGATCTTCAATGAATATCATTTGAACAAGTACATTGATAATCCTTGTATGCCGCATTGATGCTTCGGATCCTACTTTCAATGAGAAACTTGACATGGTTCGAAATCTTAGGACTGTTAATCTTATCACTATATGAAGATTTCTAGAGTTGGCAAACATACAAGCAAGTTTCTAGGCAATCCTCTAGTGATAAGATTAACAGTCGTAAGATTTCAAACCATGTCAAGTTTCTCATTGAAAGTAGGATTCGGATCATCAATGGGGGGCATACAAGGATTATCAATGTACTTGTTCAAATGATATTCATTGAAGATCTCAAGCATCTCATTTTTCCATTCATGAAAGTATTCTCCATCAAGCATAGGCACTCTACGTCTAATACTCCCCAACGTAGACTCATCCATCTTCCTCCAATGGTGATTAAACCAAAGCAATGGAGACCCATGCTCTGATACCAATTGAAAGGATCGAGAAGAGTATGTGTCTAG
>LR738709.1:449427788-449447048 GCA_902687465.1 Secale cereale
GGGGGGGGGGGGTCAATAGACTCTAGCAAGAAAAGTGGCAGCTTTTAAAATGCTTGAAGTTGTAGTGGAGATTTAGCACATGTTTAACTTTCACAATGCACAACAAGAGTATATAGGTATTGTGAAGTAAAGCGTGCAACTCCAACCACTTGACTAAAGCAAAATCTAGCCTTTCCCAATTTTAGTTCTTGACAGATTTTAGCAACTTAGCACACGTCAAGCAATCAACCTACACATGCAATTCTAAGAGTGTAGCAGCGGAATGTAAAGCAATTGCATATGAAGGTAAAGGGAGGAGTTTGAAGGAGCAAACACAAGTGAAGACAAGGATGTTTTTTGTCTTGGTTCCGATAGGTGGTTCTATCGTACATCCAAGTTGATGGAGACTTCAACCCACGAAGGGTAACGGCTGCGCGAGTCCACGGAGGGCTCCACCCACGAAGGGTCCACGAAGAAATAACCTTGTCTATCCCACCCTGACCATCGCCCACGGAGGACTTGCCTCACTAGGGGTAGATCTTCACGAAGTAGGTGATCTCCTTGCCCTTACAAACTCCTTGGTTCAACTCCACAATCTTGTCGGAGGCTCCCAAGTAAAACCCAACCTATCTAGGAGACACCACTCTACAAAAGGTAATAGACGGTGTGTTGATGATGTACTCCTTGCTCAAATGCTTCAAATGATAGTATCCCCAACACTCAAACAGCTCCTCACAGATTTAAATATGGTGGAAGAAAGATTTGAGTGGAAAGCAACTTGGGGAAGGCTAGAGAACAAGATTCATATGGTAGGAATGGAATATCTTGATCTCAACACTTGAGTAGGTGGTTCTCTCTCAGAACATGAATGATGGAAGTGTGGGTATGTTCTGATGGCTCTCTCCCACGAGTGAAGAGTGGGTGGAGGGGTATATATAGCCTCCACACGAAATCTAACCGTTACACACGATTTACCAAACTCGGTGGGAACGATTCAGAGAACTCGGTCAGACCGATTTAGTTCATAATGTGACCGTTAGAGATTTCGGTAGGACCGATATGATCAACTCGGTGGGACCAATTTCATTAGGGTTAGGGCATAACTTAATCTTGGTGAGACCGATTACACAAACTCGGTGGGACCGGTTTTGGTAATGAGCTTAAAGAGAGTTGGTCAGGCAAACTCGGTGGGACCGATTCGCTCGTTTCGGTGAGACCGAAACGTTACAAAGAGGAAACAGAGAGTTTGCATTGCGAACTCGGTGAGACCGATCACTCATCTCAGTGAGACCGAAATGTTATGAAGGGAAACAGAGAGTTTGCAATCCCATCTCGGTGAGACCGAGATCCCTTTTGGTGAGACCGAAATGATTAGGGTTTCTGGCAGTGGCTATGTCAAATGAACTCGGTCGCGTCGGATAGATCTTTTCGGTGGGGCCGAGTTTTACTTTTGGTTTGGGACATATGTGGATGTGAGAAAGTGGTTGAGGGTTTGGAACATATCACTAAGCATTTTGAGCCAACAAGCCATTAAGCAGCACCTCATCCCCTTTTAATAGTATTGGCTTTCCTATGGACTCAATGTGATCTTGGATCACTAAAATAGAAAATGTAGAGTCCTGAGCTTTGAGCTTGTACCAATCCTTTTGTCCTTATCTGTAATGCCCAGTATGAGATTATACCTCCCACGTGTCGAGGCACGACTTAAAGGCATAATCTCATACTAGAATGATCTCAAGAATGGTATCCTTGCACAACTCATGTAAAAGAGGGATGAAATTGTAAAAGAGTAGTTGGCTTACACTCGCCACGTCACACAATGTAATACATTAACATACATCATCCAATAACATCAGAGTCCGACTACGGACGAAGATCCAAATGAAAGATACCATAAATAAAGCAACACAAGGTCTGATCGCCCCTAGTAGAAGCCACTACTGATCGTCGGGATAAGACACGTAGTAACGTCCACGTTCTTCGTCGAACTCCCAGTACAGCTCTGTCCCATCACGTGTATAGTTCTCATCGGTACCTGCATCTGGTGTGGTGTAGAATCTGTGAGCCACGGAGGACTCAACAATCCCATTCCCGGGTAGCAATACTATCAAAGCCTTAGGTGTGGAAAAGGCTTAAAACAAGGTTGCAGCAGCACTAGCACTAGCTTACGTGTTTAGAGCGAGAAGAGAAAGTGCCAACGATCGACAAAGTGATCACAAAGTGATCCTAACTAATCACGTCAAACATAACCCCACCGTGTTCACTTCCCGAACCCCTTCGGAAAGAGACCGTCACGGTTACACACGCTGGTAGTGTATTATGAACATGGTGTCAAGTTTTCTACAACAGGATATTAACAAAATCCCATCTGCCACATAACCGCGGGCACGGGTTTCGAAAGATCAAACCCTGTAGGGGTGTCCCAACTTAGCCCATCACAAGCTCACGATCTGCGGAGTCGCAACTCCAAGGTGAGATGACCCGAGTATTCTCGAAATCCCGTGCTCAAGATATTCTGACATAGGTAAAACTAATCCAGCAAGACCTCCCGGCATGCTGACACCCTGACAGTAGCCGCGCGTATCTAGTCTCAGGCCACGACCGGATGGGTGATCATACATGTAATACCAGATACCTCGAGTTTCCCCAAGGCGGCCCCGCATAACCCCCAGTTTGGACCAACACTCATGAGGAGCACTGGCCCGGGTTGTAAAATTAAGTCCTCAGGGTCCGGAAAGTCCCTATGCAAGTTATTTAGTTATGGCAAATTTAAAACCAATGTCGGGCCTTGCTGGAAAAGCTTTAGCGCTAAGCGGGTTACGAAGGGGGCCCATAAACCCCAACCGTGTTAGGGACGCAAAATCAAGGAACATAACACCGGTTTAACGGTTCCTAGGGTGGCATGAGTGGAACAAAACACCAAGCAAGAGGCTTAGCCTTCCACCCATTACCAATATATAGATGATTTAGTTTAACAGTTTATATATTGTGATATCCCAACAATAACTTCATCATGAAGTAAGAATCTTCAAGTCTTCACCTGCAACTAATAACACTATAAGAGGGGCTGAGCGATGCATACGTAGCCAAGCAACGGTTTGCTAGGTGGGTGGTTAGAGAGTTTCATGGCAACAATAGGAGGCTGACAAACAGACATGGGCATCGAGGCAATATCAAAAGAGCGAGACATCTAGCATAGGCAAAGATAGTAGTGATATCTGGGTATGGTCATCTTTCCTGTTGATTCCACGGAGGGATCGTAACCTTGCTCCTCAAACTCAGCCTCGGTAGTAACCTCGAACTCAGACTCGGCTCCCGGCTCTACTCAACACAAGAACACAACACGACACGATATCAAACACGGTGCAATGCACAATCAACATGATGCAAGTATGATGTGTGTATGCATGAGGAAACACTTGAACCTAAGGAGAAGATGATGGAGAAGGCCTCATCTTTGAAAACCAAGCAACCCATTGGATAGAGGGGAAGATTTCGGTTGAAATCGATATAAAGATCACCGGAAACGGACGCATGGTTTGCAAATGGCAAGCAAAACAATAATCACACAAAACTGCAGTTTACAACAACATGGCATCGTTGGAGCAAGAAATAATTATGCTACAACACTCAAACATGGAGCCAAAGGGCATGGATGTGAAGTAGACATGATACTTAACAAGCATGAACTTAGAACACACCCAAAAACCTACTGGAACATAATTAACCAAGCATGGCAAGTTGCAATAAATTTATCCAGACTTAGTCAAAATCTGGGAAGGCAAAACATCATCACGATGCTGCCTTCGGAGGCACAAAACAACATGCATATCAACTCCACTAAGTATATAAAGACCATGGACATGTAATAGACATAACATACTTCAAACAACTCCATTGGAGCAACTCCATAGGACGCATGGATCAATAACAACAAGCTTCACCAAATTGATCATGCTGATAAAAAATCTGACAGGTAAATTTATAGCAACTTGAGAGCAAGAAATAAATAAGCTACAGCAGGCCATATATGCAGATAAGGGCAAGGATGGATAGAACATAATATGGAAAACAAGATATGATCATTTGACATACTAAAACATGCATGGATTTGAGTGAGGCATCAAGCAAACATAGCATCAGGTTTGACAGATTCCAGACTTAGCAGTTTTTCCCTAAGTATAAAACAACAACATTGGCATGGCATGTTTACAAGCTTGTTTAAGTCACCTCAAGGCATATCATGGAAAGTGGATTGCACCACATCGAAGACCATATGAAAGAGCTTCTAAAACATATTGACATGTGACATGAAGACAAACACATCAATAGCAATGAGCAAGTCAAATCAGCATCTCACAACAAGTTTCAACACTTAACAACCACATGTACTTTTGCAACAGAGATTAACATGGCAATATGTCACCTAACATGAATGCTACAGCAACCATCATGTAGAGCACTTCACAATGAACATTTTGACATATCATATGCTCCATTTGGACCAACATGCACAAAGTAATCAACACCACAAGCATGCAACAAAATTACAGATAACAACAGTTTTAAACATATAGCACTCTTGCAACGATGATTAGGTCATCAAGATGAACTCAAACAAGCATGCCACAGTGGAACAAAATAAAGAGCACATCTCGTCGAATATTTTGATATATTACACGCTCAAAACAGATCTACGAGCACGAAGTTATTGCAAGTCAAAGAGGGCAACAAAATTACGGAATCTGGGGACTTAGTGGAATTTTTATCCTCTGAAAAAGTCAACGTGGGACGGAGGGATACCGGGACGGAGAGATCCGGGCGCGGGTCCCGATCCAGATCCGCCCGGAATTCGCCGGAGATGTCGCCGGAGTTGGTGAGGAAGATGGCGGAGGCGGCGGCCGGCGACGGGATGACGCGGTGCCCGAGGCGGCCGACGGTGTGGGCGGCAGCGGCAGCCGGCAGCCGGAGTTGGTGGAGAATGGCGGGAGGAGGCGGAGGTCCTCGGTGGCGGCGGAGAGCGCCGGCAACCGGAGGCGTTGGGGGCGGGACCCCGAAGCGGCGGCGGCGAGGCGGCGCGTGGGCGTCACGGCGGCCGACGGCGAGAGCCCGGGGCAGCGCGGAGATGCCGGCGGCGGCGCGAAGCGCGCCGGCGCGGGAGGCGACGGGGGAGACGGTTGGCGGAGGCGCGGGCCCGGCGCGGCCCGGTTCGGCCTGGGGCAGGCCGGATCTGGGCCCGACGGCGCGGGGAAGTGGGCGTGGCGGCGGACGAATCAGCCGCTGCCAAGTGGCGGCGGGGAGGAGGTCGGACACGTCCGGCGGCGGAGTGGACGTGTACGGCGCGCGGAGGGACGGAAATTAGGGTTTGGATCCGGATTTCGGGGGAAGAAGGCCTATTTATAGATTCTGGGAGCTAGGATGGTCCAAATGGGGTGCGGTTTTCGCCCACACGATCACGATCCGACGACCGAGAGGATGGGAGTGGTTGTGCTAGGTTAGTGGGCTGTTGTGGAGGGGGTCTTGGCCAAAAGAAGAGGAGCTTTTAGCCCACTAGGTTAACCGTTGGAGTACCAAACGAACTCCAAACGCGATGAAACTTGATAGGCGGCCTACACGTACCAAAACAATAACGCACGACAAGTCTCACCTCATACCTGGAATGTTACACGGCCACATACGAAAGAAGGACTCGGGGGCGCCAGGGCACGTGTGTGAGTATCGAAACTCGAAACGGACAACGGGAAGAGGCGAGTGGTACCGGGTGCAAGTGACAACACGAATGCAATGCAATGCACATGAAAACATGACATGGATGAAATGCACACACGCACGCGACAAAACGCAGAGACCCGAAATGAAAGAAGAGCCCATAATGGAATTGAAGAAGTCAACGTTTCATATATTGCCATAAATGGAAAGTATCACATATGGGGTGTTACAAACTCTCCTCTACTACAAAAAGATCTCGTCCCGAGATCTAGGACTGGGAGAAGGAAGGATACTCGGAACGAAGGTGATCTTCTCATTCCCACGTAGCTTCTCGGTCGATATTGTGTGACCACTTCACTTTCAAGAACTTGATTGACTTGTTGCGGGTCTTGCGCTCAGTTTCTTCAAGAATAGCAACAGGGTTCTCACAATAAGACAAGTCTTGTTGAAGATCTATCTCCTCGAACGGAATGGTGCGTTCAGGTGTCTTGAAGCACTCGCGGAGTTGAGACATGTGAAACACATCATGAACATTTGCAAAGTTGGAGGGAAGCTCGAGTTGGTAGGCTAGATCGCCTCTTTTGCCAAGAATCTTGAAAGGGCCCACGTATCTCAGAGCAAGCTTGCCTTTGATACCGAATCTCTGGGTGCCTTTCATAGGATAAACACGGAGATAGACATGATCTCCAATGTCGAAAGCCAAATCACGATGCTTGCCGTCATAGTAACTCTTTTGACGCGATTGAGCGGCTTTGAGACTCTCACGTATGACTTTGCACATTTCTTCGGCTTCTGAGATCAAATCGTTGCCAAGAAGTTGACGTTCACCAGTCTCGGACCAGTTGAGCGGGGCACGGCACTTTCTGCCATAGAGGATTTCAAAAGGAGCTTTTCCGGCACTTGCTTGGAAGCTGTTGTTGTAAGAGAATTCAGCAAACGGGAGACAATCTTCCCACTTCATGCCAAAAGAGATGACACAAGCTCTCAGCATGTCTTCGAGGATCTGGTTCACTCTTTCGACTTGACCACTAGTCTGAGGGTAAAACGCAGTGCTGAAGCGAATCTTAGTGCCCATGGCTGACTGAAAGGAGTCCCAGAACTTGGATGTGAACAAACTTCCACGGTCTGAGGAGATGACTTGAGGAATGCCATGCAACAAAACAATTCTGGAAGTGTACAGCTCTGCCAGCTGAGCTGCGTTGATGGATTTTTTGACGGGACGGAAATGAGCTACTTTAGTTGGCTTGTCAATCACTACAAAGATAGCATCATTCCCCTTCTTAGACTTAGGAAACCTAGTGACGAAATCCATCTCAATGTGGTTGAATTTCCACACGGGAATAGGTAGAGGTTGGAGGAGACCGGCTGGACGTTGATGCTCTGCCTTCACTCTTCTGCAGACATCACATTCATTCACGAATTGGGCAATCTCCCTTTTCATTCGAGTCCACTAGTTAGATTGCTTGAGGTCTTGGTACATCTTAGAACTTCCGGGATGAATTGAGAGGAGGGAGTCATGTGCTTCGTTCATTATGAGCTTCCTGAGATCACCCTTGGGAACCACAATTCTGTCCTCAAAGAACAAGGTGTCTTTCTCATCAACGCGATAGCACTTGTACTTGGGAGTACTCTTAGCAATACCATGTTTCACTTTCTGCACCATAGCATCACTGAGTTGGGCCTCACGGATTTGATCTTCCAAGGTAGGAGCAACTTGAAGGTTTGCAAGAAAGCCTTGCGGAACAACTTGGAGGTTGAGCTTCCTGAATGATTCACAAAGTTCAGGCTGGAATGGTTTGAGAAGGAGACTATTGCAATATGCCTTTCTGCTCAAAGCATCTGCAATGACATGGGCCTTGCTAGGTGTGTACTCAATGCTTGGATCATACTCTTGGATCATCTCAACCCAACGAGTCTGGCGAAGGTTAAGGTTTGGCTGTGTGAAGATGTACTTCAAGCTCTTGTGATCGGTGAAGATGTCCACTTTTCTGCCCAACAGAAGGTGTCTCCACGTGATCAAGGCATGTACAACTGCTGCTCGCTCGAGATCATGTGTGGGGTAATTATTTTCATTTGGTTTCAACTGACGAGAAGTGTATGCCACAATCTTCCTGTCTTGCATGAGAACACCACCAAGTCCTTGCAAAGAAGCATCACACAAGACTTCATAGGGCTTGGACTCATCCGGAGGAGTAAGAACCGGAGTAGAAATGAGCTTCTCTTTGAGTGTTTTGAATGCCACATCACAATTAGGAGTCCAGGAGTACTTGAAATTCTTCTGCAACAGGTTGGAAAGAGGCTTGCCAATCTTGGAGAAGTTCTCAACGAACCTTCTGCAAAGGCTAGCGAGACCAAGGAAGCTTCGGAGTTGCTTGACATTCTGCGGGGGTTCCCAGTTGACAATAGCTTCAACTTTCTCGGGGTTCACAGGAATACCCTCGGCAGAGATAATATGGCCAAGATATAAGACTTTATCCAGCCAGAATTCACATTTGGAGAACTTGGCATAGAACTTGTGTTCACGGAGCCTGTCTAGGACCAAACGGAGATGCTTGGCATGGTCTTCTTCATTCTTGGAGAATACCAAGATGTCATCCAGATAGACGAGAACAAATTCATTGGTGTAGGGGTTGAATATGAAGTGCATCATCCTCGAGAAAGTGGGTGGAGCATTTGCGAGGCCGAAAGACATGACCGTGTATTCATAGGAACCATAGCTCGTTCTGAATGCGGTCTTGTGAATATCCTCTTCACGGATACAAATCTGATGGTAACCCATCCGGAGGTCGAGCTTCGAGAACACCTTTGCTCCTTTGAGCTACTCGAACAATTCATTGATATTGGGGAGCGAATACTTGTTCTTTATTGTCTTCTTGTTCAATGGCTGGTGATCAACGCAAAGGCGTTCCGTGCCATCCTTCTTCTTGACAAATAGAGCACCACCGCCCCAAGGAGATGTACTAGGCCTGATTAGACCCATACGTTCTTGCTCATCGAGTTGTTTCTTCAGCTCCTTCAACTCTTCAGGAGAAAGCTTGTACGGACGCCGACATGCTGGCTCGGTACCGGGCTCGAGTTCAATGATGAATTCAACTTGACAATGCGGAGGCATGCCTAGAAGCTCTTCAGGGAAAACATCTTCATACTCATTGACCACCGGAATCTTAGAAATGGCATTAATCTTGCCCTTGTCATTGAGAGAGAATAGCCTGATTGTGTTATCTCGAGAGGCGAAGATAATCACGTCTTCGTCAGGATGAGTAAGCTTGACTTCCTTATTTGCACAATCAACGTTTGCATCATCCTTGGAAAGCCAATCCATCCCAAGAATAAGATCAATGTCGGAGTTGCCAAGAATAACCGGAGAAACCAGGAAATTGTAATCACCCATATGAATAGATATATCCGGAGCAAACACGCTAGAATGCATTAGTTTTCCCGGAGAAACAATTGATAATTCCCTTGGTAAACTTTTGATGTCAACGTTGTGCTTCGAAGCAAAAGGTTGAGACATGAAAGAGCATGATGCACCCGAATCAAACAAGACTTTTGCAGGAATAGAGTTAACTGGAAGATTACCAAGTATCACATCTGAAGAATTCTCCGCTTGAGCTGCATTCATCAGATTCACTCTTGCTGACTTGGGGTTGTGCTTGACAATAGCGGTGCTGACAGGTGGAGGAGGCGGAAGGCACCTTTGAGTACACTTGTTTGCATAGTGACCCTTCTGCCCACACTTGTTGCAACTCACTTCTAAGAGAGGACGGTGATAAGGACCACTTGACTTCGAAGCTTGAAAGTGATTCTTGGACTGATTGCTTGGGTTGGGTGGGTGGGAGAAACCACGGCCACCAGAGTGCTTGTTGTTGATTGGAGGGCGGAGCACTGGAGGAGGTGGAAGCCAAAACTTCTGCTACTTCGCGACCACTTGGGAAGAAGAGGAGGAGTTAACAGCATCTCTGGTCCTCTTTTTGGAAGCTTCAACCTTGAGCTGGGCTGCCTCTTGCTTAAGAGCCATGTTATAGAATTGATCAAATTCATCCGGCTCGAACAAGGTGAGAGCTAGTTAGAGTTCATCCTTCAGACCACCACGGAACTGATAAATCTTGCTCTTGGCAACGGGGATGTCTTGCTTCGCATAGCGGGCAAGATTTTGGAACTTGACATTGTATTGATAAACAGACATGGTGCTTTGCTTCAGGTTGCGGAATTGCTCACGCATGCCTTCAATGACACTAGTTGGAATGTGGTGAGAGCGGAAATCCTTGCAGAAGTTAGTCCACGAGATTTCACGTCCATCTCTGGAATCTTTGTACCGTTGCCACCAATCAGCAGCTTGATCCTTGAGTTGGAAGGTGGAAAACTTGACATAATCCTCAGGTCTCACGTTACTGCACTCGAAATGCTTTTTGATGTTTGTTATCCAGTCTTCAGCATCTAGCGGATCCACACAGTAACTGAACGCCTTTGGTTGGTTTGCCAGGAATTGGTTGAGGGTTGCGAAGTGAGGTTGATTGAACAAATTGCCTTGGCCTTGGTTCCCATGACCACCTTGATTTGCTTGGTTGGCTTGAATGTTCTGCATCATTTGCATAAGCATCTGGGTGTTCTGGTTGGTCGCTTGCACAATTGCTCTCCAGGCCTCAGACGGAGGAGCACGGGAAGGAGGACATTCAGGAACTTCTTCACCCTCTGGGTTAGCATTGGGAACCTTCTTTGGAGCCATCCTGAATGAGATGACAACTATTAGCCATTGATTGAAATATATAAGCTGAATCAACGGCTAGAACTTGCAACATAAGTCTTCACAAGAATCATTCATACAAAATGAACGAATGTAATCCACAGTTCAATGGTACAACAATCTTCACGAGAAGCCACTTGGGAGAACAAAAGGTAAATAAAACAACAAGGAGCAGATAGAACAAATACAAGATAGAAGCTTCATCCCACATGTTCGTGCTGAAAGCTCATGGAACGTGTTACAAAAGGGTTTTGCAATCCCCGGATCAGCATAGCCAAGGACCCTTTAAGATGCAACTCCCGATTGGAACAACGCCCATAAAACCACTTCACTCAATGTTGAACCCCGAACTCTATATCATGCATTCGTTGGAAGAATGCCTACGAGCTACTAGATGAACCCACCTATTAATTTCCGAACGTTTCCGGTTATGCAATCGGGTGTTGGGGATACAGGGGAAGCACCGCGCACTCAACTCTAATCCTACATCCAGCTGTATCCATCCTTCAACACATAACCAGTTATTTTCGGAAACCGTTTACCTCGGACCTTCGAAATGCATCTGCTATACAAGCTATGGCAATACTCCCGAACCACCTCCCCAGTACTGGGTGATGTCGGGGTTATCTTGCCACTAACCGCATAGAAGTGTTTTCGATGTCGACTATCTTAAGTATTCCAGAACTGCCGCGATAGATTTGTGATGACAACACCTTGGAGCTCAACTCCCCGGGACACTGCCACAACCCCTAATGATAGGAGGCATCGAGAACAATGTTCTCGTCACAAAGACATCGAAACAATCCAAACAATACTCGCGTGATCCTAAAAAAAATGTGAATTTTTGAGAGTAGAAGAGATAGAACATCATCAGGAGTCCTCACCAGAGTGATAAAGGGATGAGGAGTAAAGATAAATCCTACTCTCCGATATATATATAGGACTCAAAACATTTTATGTGTGTGCCTAGACTCAACCGTCAACGATTCGATCAATCAGTGGGGACTCCTAGGTCGGAGAAGGCTCTGATTACCAACTTCTAATGCCCAGTATGAGATTATACCTCCCACGTGTCGAGGCACAACTTAAAGGCATAATCTCATACTAGAATGATCTCAAGAATGGTATCTTTGGACAACTCATGTAAAAGAGGGATAAAATTGTAAAAGAATAGTTGGCTTACACTCGCCACGTCACACAATCTAATACATTAACATACATCATCCAATAACATCAGAGTCCGACTACGGATGAAGATCCAAATGAAAGATACCATAAATAAAGCAACACAATGTCTGATCGCCCCTAGTAGAAGCCACTACTAATCGTCGGGATAAGACACATAGTAACGTCCACGTTCTTCGTCGAACTCCCAGTACAGCTCTGTCCCATCACCTGTATAGTTCCCATCGGTACCTGCATCTGGTGTGGTGTAGAATCTGAGAGCCACGGAGGACTCAGCAATCCCGTTCCCGGGTAGCAATACTATCAAAGCCTTAGGTGTGGAAAAGGCTTAAAACAAGGTTGCAGCAACACTAGCACTAGCTTACGTGTTTAGAGCGAGAAGCGAAAGTGCCAACGATCGACAAAGTGATCACGAAGTGATCCTAACTAATCACGTCAAACATAACCCCACCGTGTTCACTTCCCGAACCCCTTCGAAAAGAGACCGCCACGGTTACACACGTTGGTAGTGTATTATGAACATGGTGTCAAGTTTTCTACAACCGGATATTAACAAAATCCCATCTGCCACATAACCGTGGGCACGGCTTTCGAAAGATCAAACCCTACAGGGGTGTCCCAACTTAGCCCATCACAAGCTCACGATCTGCGGAGTCGGAACTCCAAGGTGGGAAGACCCGAGTATTCTCGGAATCCCGAGCTCAAGATATTCCGACATAGGTAAAACTAATCCAGCAAGACCTCCCGGCGTGCCGACACCCTGACAGTAGCCGCGCGTATCTAGTCTCAAGCCACGACCGGATGGGTGATCATACAGGTAATACCAGATACATCGGGTTTTCCCAAGGCGGCCCCGCATAACCCCTAGTTTGGACCAACACTCATGAGGAGCACTGGCCCGGGTTGGAAAATTAAGTCCTCGGGGTCCGGAAAGTCCCTATGCAAGTTATTTAGTTATGGCAAATGTAAAACCAATGTTGGGCTTTGCTGGAAAAGCTTTAGCGCTAAGCGGGTTATCGAGGGGGGCCCATAAACCCCAACCGTGTTATGGACGCAAAATCAAGGAACATAACACCGGTTTAACGGTTCCTAGGGTGGCATGAGTGGAACAAAACACCAAGCAAGAGGCTAAGCCTTCCACCCATTACCAATATATAGATGATTTAGTTTAACAGTTTATATATTGTGATATCCCAACAATAACTTCATCATGAAGCAAGAATCTTCAAGTCTTCACCTGCAACTAACAACGCTATAAGAGGGGCTGAGCGATGCTTACGTAGCCAAACAACGGTTTGCTAGGTGGGTGGTTAGAGAGTTTCATGGCAACAATAGGAGGCTGACAAACAGACATGGGCATCGAGGCCATATCTAAAGAGCGAGACATCTAGCATAGGCAAAGATAGTAGTGATATCTGGGTATGGTCATCTTGCCTGTTGATTCCACAGAGGGATCGTAACCTTGCTCCTCAAACTCAGCCTCGGTAGTAACCTCGAACTCGGACTCGGCTCCCGGCTCTACTCAACACAAGAACACAACATGGCACAATATCAAACACGGTGCAATGCACAATCAACACGATGCAAGTAAGATGTGCGTATGCATGAGGAAACACTTGAACCTAAGGAGAATATGATGGAGAAGGCCTCATCTTGGAAAACCAAGCAAGCCAATGGATAGAGGGGAAGATTTCGGTTGAAATCGATATAAAGATCACCAGAAATGGACGCACGGTTTGCAAATGGCAAGCAAAACAATAATCACGCGAAACTGCAGTTTACAGCAACATGGCATCTTTGGAGCAAGAAATAATTATGCTACAACACTCAAACATGGAGACAAAGGGCATGGATGTGAAGTAGACATGATACTTAACAAGTATGAACTTAGAACACACCCAAAAACCTACTGGAACATAATTAACCAAGCATGGCAAGTTGCAATAAATTTATCCAGACTTAGTCAAAATCTGGGAAGGCAAAACATCATCACGATGCTGCCTTCGGAGGCACAAAACAACATGCATATCAACTCCACTAAGTATATAAAGACCATGGACATGTAATAGACATAACATACTTCAAACAACTCCATTGGAGCAACTCCATAGGAGGCATGTATCAATAACAACAAGCTTCACCAAATTGATCATGCTGATAAAAAATCTGACAGGTAAATTTATAGCAACTTGAGAGCAAGAAATAAATAAGCTACAGCAGGCCATATATGCAAATAAGGGCATGGATGGATAGAGCATAACATGGAAGACAAGATATGATCATTTGACATACTAAAACATGCATGGATTTGAGTGAGGCATCAAGCAAACATAGCATCAGGTTTAACAGATTCCAGACTTAGCAGTTTTGTCACTAAGTATAAAACAGCAACATTGGCATGGCATGTTTACAAGCTTGTTTAAGTCACCTCAAGGCATATCATGGAAAGTGGATTGCACCACAGCAAAGACCATATGAAAGAGCTTCTAAAACATATTGACATGTGACATGAAGACAAACACATCAATAGCAATGAGCAAGTCAAATCAGCATCTCACAACAAGTTTCAGCACTTAACAGCCACATGTACTTTTGCAACAGAGATTAACATGACAATATGACACCTAACATGAATGCTATAGCAACCATCATGTAGAGCACTTCACGATGAACATTTTGACATATCATATGCTCCATTTGGACCAACATGCACAAAGTTATCAACACCACAAGCATGCAACAAACTTACAGATAACAACAGTTTTAAACATATAGCACTTTTGCAACGATGATTAGGTCATCAAGATGAACTCAAACAAGCATGCCACAGTGGAACAAGATGAACAACACATCTTGTCGAACATTTTGATATATTACACACTCAAAACGGATCTACGAGCACGAAGTTATTGCAAGTCAAAGAGGGCAACAAAATTACGGAATCTGGGGACTTAGAGGAATTTTTACCCTCCGAAAAAGTCAACGCGGGACGGAGGGATACCGGGATGGAGAGATCCGAGTGCGGGTCCGTGTTTGGATGGAGGGAGTGGTGGATCTGGTCCTGATCCAGATCCACCCCGACCTCGCCGGAGATGTCGCCGGAGTTGGTGAGGAAGATGGCAGAGGCGACGGGACAGCGCGGTGGCGGCGGCCGCAGCGGTGCCCGAGGCGGCCGGCGGTGTGGGCGGCGGCGGCAGCCGGCGGCCGGAGTTGGTGGAGAACGGCGGGAGGAGGCGGAGGTCCGCGGTGGCGGCGGAGAGATGCCGGCAGCGGCGGCGATGGCCGGCGCGGCAGCACGAAGCGCGCTGGCGCGGGAGGCGATGGGGGAGACGGTTGGCGGAGGCGCGGGCCCGGCGCAGCCCGGTTCGGCCCGGGGCGGGCCGGATTTGGGCCCGGCGGCGCGGGGAAGTGGGCGCGGCGGCGGACGAATCAGCCGCTGCCAAGTGCCGGCGGGGAGGAGGTCGGACACGTCCGGCGGCGGAGTGGATGTGTCCGGCGCGCGGAGGGACGAAAATTAGAGTTTGGATCCGGATTTCGGGGGAAGAAGGCCTATTTATAGATTCTGGGAGGTAGGAAGGTCCAAATGGGGTGCGGTTTTCGCCCACACGATCACGATCCGACGACCGAGAGGATGGGAGTGGTTGTGCTGGGTTAGTAGGCTGTTGTGGAGGGGGTCATGGCCAAAACAAGAGGAGCTTTTAGCCCACTAGGTTATCCGTTGAAGTACCAAACGAACTCCAAACGCGATGAAACTTGACAGGCGGCCTACACGTACCAAAACAACAACACACGACAAGTCTCACCTCATACCGGGAACGTTACACGGTCACATACGAAAGAAGGACTCGGGGGCGCCACGGGCACGTGTGTGAGTGTCGGAACTCGAAATGGACAACGGGAAGAGGCGAGTGGGACCGGGTGCAAGTGACAACACGAATGCAATGCAATGCACATGAAAACATGACATGGATGAAATGCACACACGCACGCGACAAAACGCAGAGACCCGAAATGAAAGAAGAGCCCAGAATGGAATTGAAGAAGTCAACGTTTCATATATTGCCATAAATGGGAAGTATCACATATGGGGTATTACAAACTCTCCTCTACTACAAAAAGATCTCGTCCCGAGATCTAGGACTGGAAGAAGGAAGGATACTCGGAATGAAGGTGATCTTCTCGTTCCCACGTAGCTTCCCGGTCGGTATTGTGTGACCACTTCACTTTTAAGAACTGGATTGACTTGTTGTGGGTCTTGCGCTCAGTTTCTTCAAGAATAGCAACAGGGTGCTCACGATAAGACAAGTCTTGTTGAAGATCAATCTTCTCGAATGGAATGGTGCGTTCAGGTGTCTTGAAGCACTTGCGGAGTTTAGACACGTGAAACACATCCTGAACATTTGCAAAGTTGGAGGGAAGCTCGAGTTGGTAGGCTAGATCGCCTCTTTTGCCAAGAATCTTGAAAGGGCCCACGTATCTCAGAGCAAGCTTGCCTTTGATACCGAATCTCTGGGCGCCTTTCATAGGAGAAACACGGAGATAGACATGATCTCCAATGTCGAAAGCCAAATCACGATGTTTGCCGTCATAGTAACTTTTTGACGAGATTGAGCGGCTTTGAGATTCTCACGTATGACTTTGCACATTTCTTCGACTTCTGAGGTCAAATCATTGCCAAGAAGTTGACGTTCACCAGTCTCGGACCAGTTGAGCGGGGTACGACACTTTCTGCCATAGAGGATTTCAAAAGGAGCTTTGCCGGCACTTGCTTGGAAGCTGTTGTTGTAAGAGAATTCGGCAAACGGGAGACAATCTTCCCACTTCATGCCAAAAGAGATGACACAAGCTCTCAGCATATCTTCGAGGATTTGGTTCACTCTTTCGACTTGAACACTAGTCTGAGGGTGAAATGCAGTGCTGAAGCGAATCTTAGTGCCCATGGCTAACTGAAAGGAGTCCCAGAACTTGGATGTGAACAAACTTCCACGGTCTGAGGAGATGACTTGAGGAATGCCATGCAACGAAACAATTCTGGAAGTGTACAGCTCGGCCAGCTGAGCTGCGTGGATGGATTCTTTGACGGGAAGGAAATGAGCTACTTTAGTTAGCTTGTCAATCACTACAAAGATAGCATCATTCCCCTTCTTGGACTTAGGAAACCCAGTGACCAAATCCATCTCAATGTGGTCGAATTTTCACTCGGGAATAGGTAGATGTTGGAGGAGACCGGCTGGACATTGATGCTCTGCCTTCACTCTTCTGCAGACATCGCATTCATTCACGAATTGGGCAATCTCCCTTTTCATTCAAGTCCACCAATAAGATTGCTTGAGGTCTTGGTACATCTTAGAACTTCCGGGATGAATTGAGAGGAGGGAGTCATGTGCTTCATTCATTATGAGTTTCCTGAGATCACCCTTGGGAACCACAATTCTGTCCTCAAAGAACAAGGTGTCTTTCTCATCAACGCGATAGCACTTGTACTTGGGAGTACTCTTAGCAATACCATGTTTCACTGTCTGCACCATAGCATCACTGAGCTAGGCCTCACGGATTTGATCTTCCAAGGTAGGAGCAACTTGAAGGTTTGCAAGAAAGCCTTGCGGAACAACTTGGAGGTTGAGCTTCCTGAATGATTCACAAAGTTCAGGCTGGAATGGTTTGAGAAGGAGACTGTTGCAATATGCCTTTCTGCTCAAAGCATCTGCAATGACATTGGCCTTGCCAGGTGTGTACTCAATGCTTGGATCATACTCTTGGATCATCTCAACCCAACGAGTCTGGCGAAGGTTAAGGTTTGGCTGTATGAAGATGTACTTCAAGATCTTGTGATCGGTGAAGATATCCACTTTTCTGCCCAACAGAAGGTGTCTCCACGTGATCAAGGCATGTACAACTGCTGCTAGCTCGAGATCATGTGTGGGGTAATTCTTCTCATTTGGTTTCAACTGACGAGAAGTGTATGCCACAATCTTCTTGTCTTGCATGAGAACACCACCAAGTCCTTACAAAGAAGCATCACAAAAGACTTCATAGGGCTTGGACTCATCTGGAGGAGTAAGAACCGGAGCATAAATGAGCTTCTCTTTGAGTGTTTTGAATGCCACATCACAATCAGGAGTCTAGAAGTACTTGACATTCTTCTGCAACAGGCTGGAAAGAGGCTTGGCAATCTTGGAGAAGTTCTCAACGAACCTTCTGCAATAGCTAGCGAGACCAAGGAAGCTTCGGAGTTGCTTGACATTCTTCGGGGGTTTCCAGTTGACAATAGCTTCAACTTTCTCGGGGTTCACAGGAATATGATGGGCCTCGAACCCCTCGTTGGTTACCCCAAGTGGAAGGTGTAAGATGCAGTAAGTAGAAGTGTTTTCCCCTAGCAAAGATGCCAAGGATCGAATCCCCAGAGACTCCTAGGTTCAACAGGTAGGTGTCAACTGCTAACGGCGCAATTAGCAATCAACGTGGACCTGCACAGAGATACAAATAACTTTGCTCCCAACGAGTACAGAGAGGTTGTCAATCTCTCCGGCCTTGTAGTTCACAAAGGGTTAAAAGCAATATGATAGTAGTGATAGATAGTGTTTTGCAATAGTAAATAAATAACGGAAAGTAAATAGTGTATGTGATCAATGATGGTAATAGGGACCGGAGTCTCATGATGTTCACTAGTGATGTCTCTCTCCCAAAAGACGATAAAACAGCTATGTGAGGTAACAAATTACAGCTGGGCAATTGACAGGACCCACGAGCGCATACAAATGTTGATTACATTGCAAGAAAGGTTGAGGTTCAAAGCATGGGCGGTACGCCAAAGTAAGTAGACCGAAATCCATCAATATCTACTACTAATCATCCACCTTGAGATATCTATCCAGAACATCTCGCTGGTATTAAGTTGCGAGTCCCACCCATAGTGTAAACTCAATGCAACAGACAACTGCATTAAAAGAACTTTGCGTAAAGTAAACAATCCTTGCACCCGCGGGCACAAGCACCGTTGTTTTCCCCCTTGTGGCAACAGCACATCCCCTAGACTCATGTTTCTGTCACTCAAGCTAGTCATCGAGGGGCATGAACCCACAATCGAGCATAACGTTCCCTCTTGGAGTCACTACCTATTACTCGGCCAAAGCAATAAATAACAACGGAGAACATGCAAGAATTACTTATGAACTAAAATATAAAAGAGGTGAATCAAATATATTACTCAAGATCAATCTGAACATAATCTCATAATCCATCGGATCCCAACAAACTCAACATAGCAACAACATAAGGATTACATAGGTGCCTCGATCATGTAGGGCAGCTCATGAGGACTAATTAGTGAAGCACAAGAACGGGAGGAGAACATCACATAGCTACTGGTCATGGACTCATGGTCCAAGGGAGACTACTCACGAGTCATCCGGGAGGCGTCCATGGTGGTGGAGAAGCTCCCGGTGGTGATCCTCCCCTCCGGCAGGGTGCCGGGAAGAGTTCTCCTGGTGCTCCCGATCTTGGAAGCGGCGGCGGCGGCGGAACAGAGATGGGATCGCGAAAAGATGTCCTGTTTCGAGGGTTACGGGAAACCCTTTAAATATATGCCAAAGTAGGGCACCGAGGGAGCCTCGGGGGGCCCAGGCGCCCCCCCGGCGCTGCCC
>LR738709.1:449447336-449638090 GCA_902687465.1 Secale cereale
AAACATGGAATCAATTGTGTCAACGGTAGTAGTACTTCATATGTGTCATGTATAAAACATCCTATAAGTTGCAAGCCTCATGCATCGAATACCAATAGTGCTCGCTCCTTGTCCTAATTAGCTCGGATCCCCATGGGTTATCATTGCATTGCATATGTTTTAACCAAGTGTCACAAAGGGGTACCTCTATGCCACCTGTACAAAGGTCCAAGGAGATAGATCGCATTTGATTTCTCATTTTTGATAGATCTCAACTTGAGGACATCCATACCGGGACAACATAGAAAATAGATGATGGACTCCTCTTTAATGCATAAGCATATTCTCATGAGAGATTGAGGATTAAGGTCCAAGCTAAAACTTCCACCATGATGCATGGCTTTGGTTGGCGGCCCAATGTTCTTCTCTAACAATATGCATATCAATTCAACCCACGGTAAATCACCCTTACTTCAGACAAGACGAACATGCATAGCAACTCACATGATATTCAACAAAAGTGTGATAGTTGATGGCGTCCCCAGAAACATGGTTACCGCTCAGCAAGCAACTCATAAGAAATAAGATACATAGGCAACATATTCTTTACCACAATAGTTTTTAGGCTACTTTCCCATGAGCTATGTATTGCATGGTTAATTTGCTTAGTGCAGGTGGAGGTTAGCAAAAGACTGGGAGCGACCAACTAAGAGAGCAATGACGGTCATAATCATGCAGACCGACAAAGCAATATTGAATCAGGCATGGTAGTTATATCGCTACTCAGAAACAAAAGATCATCAAGGCTTGACAGACTTTCTTTACAGTCTTGAATATGCGTGAGCATACGCCAAGTCAATCAAAATAAATTCTCGAAGGAAGATATTAATAAACCATACCACATCATAGGCAAACAAACCAAGTTGGTACTCCAATAACACATTGGGAACCTCCCAGCTATTTGAGATTAACCAAAAGAAAACCTGAACTACTAAGCACCATCATGAAAGTAGCATCTTTATCATAGACATATTAACCAATGCAACGGAAGCAAACTCTCTTAATAAGGTGAGCATGGTAATTAAAGAGAGTTCAAGCAACCAACTAAATAAAATCTCTTGAAAAGATAAGCATGAATACTAAGAGCAGAGCACGATAGTAGCTATTAAAAGACAAAGAACACACACAGCATGGATAGACATGAAAATTCTATGTAATGTTCTAGGTAGAGGTGGAGCGTGTTTCTCTCCCACATAAAGGAATGCTGGGTTCCGACTCGTTATGAAAAAAAAAACTAAAAAGAAAACTAAAAGCAAGACGCTCCAAGCATAGCACATAACACATGAAGTGATAAAAATATAGCGAAACGAAAGACGAACTGATAATGTCGATGGAGAAGGGGATGCACGGGGGCATCCCCAAGATTAGACGCTTGAGTCTCCTTGAATATTTCTTGGGGGTGCACGGGGGCATCCCCAAGCTTGAGCGCTTGACACTCCTGAATCTTTTTATCATCTTCCCTCGCACACTTGAAAACTCCCTTCATACATAACTCATCATAATCTGATTAGCGAGGTTAGTACCCTTAATAAAATAATTATACCTTGCTGGAAATAAGGATATTCTTGAAGTTCTACTGTTTCTCAAGATTGCCAAAAGGTTTTTGCAAAGAAAAAGCAAGTTCTCAATTTGCAAAGTGAAGGTAAGGCAAAACAGGACAGAATCTGTGAAAAACAGAACAGCAGGCAGTAATTGACCTGTTCGGGATACTTCTGCAACTCAAATCAAAAGACTCAGAACTGACGCACGAAAGACAATTATATAGAGAACGCTGTCGAAAAAATTCAGACCAAAAAGATGATCTGGTGATTTTATACGAATTTTTCTATCCAAGGACAGAATCTGTTTCCTGGACAGCACCTCACAACTTTTGAACTTTCTAGCAATCAGAGGCTATACTTGGCACAAATATGAAAATCAAAGATACAATGATGATGCTACAGCAGTAAACAACATCACGACACAACAAAAGCAAATTTTTTATTCATGTGGGCTGCCTCCCAAAAGCGCTTTTTTTATGCCTTTAAGCTAGGCATAGTGCAAAGATCAAGTTTTATCAAGAGTAAAAGAATAGCTAGCCCGTACAACGGACTCAAAAGGTAACTTGACCTTCTTACGAGGGAAGTGTTCCATCCCTTTCTTGAGAGGAAACTGAAATTTTATATTACCCTCTTTCATGTCAATGACAGCACCAACGGTGCGCAAAAAGGGACGTCCCAAAATAATTGGACATGAAGGATCACATTGAATATCCATAACAGTAAAATCAACGGGCACATAATTATCATTGACAACAATAAGAACATCGTCGATCCTCCCCAAAGGTTTCTTTATGGAAGAATCAATGAGACGAACACCAAAAGAACAAGAATCATAAGGTTTCAATTTAAGCATATCATATATCCTTTTGGGCATAACAGAGGTACTAGGACCAACATCACATAATGCATAACAAGAGAAGTCATTCAAATAAATTTTTATCATAGGTTCCCAACCATCTTCTAGCTTTCTAGGTATGGAGGCTTCTACTCTAAGTTTCTCCTCCCTAGCTTTGATGAGAGCATTAGTGATATGCTCTGTGAAGGCAAGGTTAAGCGTGCTAGTGCGGGGATCTCTAGACATTTTGTGAAGGAAATCAATAACTTCTGTAAGAGTGCAATTATCAAAATCAAGGTCACGAGCATCAAGTAAAGTGGTAGTGGTGTCCTTAAGGCTCACCTGTTTGGTAGTTTCTATAGCATCACCATTAATAGGTCCATTGGGACCAGGAGTACATTGGGTGCCAAGAGTGTGAACATCCTCAATAACTTGGATAGTAGCAACAGTGTGGTGGGTAGGAAGGCTCTTAATTCTTTCCTCTTCCTCCCTTTCTCTAGCCCATCTTTCTTTAAGCTTAGCCATCATCCTAATATTTTCATTAATTTGTACTTGAGTAGCTTTAATAGGGATGACTTCCCTCTCCTTAAGAGGAGAAGTTTCAATTTTTAGCAATTTTAACTCATTGGCTAAGTGGTCTACCTTAAAAGAAAGATCATCTAGTTTATGTAGTTTCTCTTCTACATTCTTATTAAAGGCTTTTTGGGTAGTGATGAAATCTCTAAGCATGGTCTCTAGTTCAGTATTGGAGTTCTTGGTACTAGGATAAGCATTGTTGTTCCCATAAGAGTTAGAGGGGAACGGTCTAGAATTGTTACCAAAGTTACTCCTATAAGCATTGTTGTTAAAATTGTTTCTAGAGATAAAGTTCACATCTACTTGTTCTTGAGCAATCAAAGAATTTAAAGGAACATCATGATGATCAATAGTAGATTGCTTCGAAAGTAGAGACATGATCAAGTCAACTTTTTCATTAAGGGAGGAAATCTCCTCGACAGAGTTTACCTTCCTACCTGTTGGAGCGCGTTCGGTGTGCCATTGGGAATAGTTGGTCATCATCTCATCGAGAAGCTTTGTGGCAGCACCAAGTGTAGTTGACATAAAAGTTCCTCCCGCGGCCGAGTCTAACAAGTTCCGCGAGGTAAAGTTCAAGCCTGCATAAAAAGTTTGGATAACCATCCAAGTAGTCAAACCGTGAGTAGGGCAGTTCTTGATAAGAGACTTCATACGTTCCCAAGCTTGGGCAACGTGTTCATTATCCAATTGTTTAAAATTCATGATGTTACTTCTAAGTTGGATAATTTTAGCAGGTGGATAGTATTTTCCGATAAAAGCATCTTTGCACTTGTCCCATGAATCTATGCTATTTCTAGGCAAAGACTTAAACCAAATTTTAGCTCCTCCTCTCAAAGAGAAAGGAAAAAGCTTAAGCTTAACAATATTACCATCTATTTCTTGGTACTTTTGCATATCACAAAGTTCTACAAAGTTGTTCAAGTGTAAAGCAGCATCATCTCCAGCACCGGAGAATTGTTCTCTCATAACTAAGTTCAGTAAAGCAGGTTTAATTTCATATGAAGGTGCTGAAGTGGCAGGTGTAGTGATAGGTGTGCTGATAAAGTCATCATTGTTGTGACTAGTGAAGTCACACAACTTGGTGTTCTCGGTGGAACCCATAGTAGCAAGCAAGCAAGATAACTATTTTTGTGATTTTCGATAAAAGGGAACTAAAGCAAAAAATGAAAGGTAAACTAACAAGACAAAAAAGCAAAGGTAAAAGATAGCATGCAACTCCCCTATCCTGAAGAGTGGAGTCCCCGGCAACGGCGCCAGAAAATACTCCTTGATGGGCCTCGAACCCCTCGTTGGTTACCCCAAGTGGAAGGTGTAAGATGCAGTAAGTAGAAGTGTTTTCCCCTAGCAAAGATGCCAAGGATCAAATCCCCAGAGACTCCTAGGTTCAACAGGTAGGTGTCAACTGCTAACGGCGCAATTAGCAATCAACGTGGACCTGCACACAGATACAAATAACTTTGCTCCCAACGAGTACAGAGAGGTTGTCAGTCTCTCCGGCCTTGTAGTTCACAAAGGGTTAAAAGCAATATGATAGTAGTGATAGATAGTGTTTTGCAATAGTAAATAAATAACGGAAAGTAAATAGTGTATGTGATCAATGATGGTAATAGGGACCGGAGTCTCATGATGTTCACTAGTGATGTCTCTCTCCCAAAAGACGATAAAACAGCTATGTGAGGTAACAAATTACAGCTGGGCAATTGACAGGACCCACGAGCGCATACAAATGCTGATTACATTGCAAGAAAGGTTGAGGTTCAAAGCATGGGCGGTACGCCAAAGTAAGTAGACCGAAATCCATCAATATCTACTACTAATCATCCACCTTGAGATATCTATCCAGAACATCTCGCTGGTATTAAGTTGCGAGTCCCACCCATAGTGTAAACTCAATGCAACAGACAACTGCATTAAAAGAACTTTGCGTAAAGTAAACAATCCTTGCACCCGCGGGCACAAGCACCGTTGTTTTCCCCCTTGTGGCAACAGCACATCCCCTAGACTCATGTTTCTGTCACTCAAGCTAGTCATCGAGGGGCATGAACCCACAATCGAGCATAACGTTCCCTCTTGGAGTCACTAACTATTACTCGGCCAAAGCAATAAATAACAACGGAGAACATGCAAGAATTACTTATGAACTAAAATATAAAAGAGGTGAATCAAATATATTACTCAAGATCAATCTGAACATAATCTCATAATCCATCGGATCCCAGCAAACTCAACATAGCAACAGCATAAGGATTACATAGGTGCCTCGATCATGTAGGGCAGCTCACGAGGACTAATTAGTGAAGCACAAGAACGGGAGGAGAACATCACATAGCTACTGGTCATGGACTCATGGTCCAAGGGAGACTACTCACGAGTCATCCGGGAGGCGTCCATGGTGGTGGAGAAGCTCCCGGTGGTGATCCTCCCCTCCGGCAGGGTGCCGGGAAGAGTTCTCCTGGTGCTCCCGATCTTGGAAGCGGCGGCGGCGGCGGAACAGAGATGGGATCGCGAAAAGAAGTCTTGTTTCGAGGGTTACGGGGAACCCTTTAAATATATGCCAAAGTAGGGCACCGAGGGAGCCTCGGGGGGCCCAGGCGCCCCCCCGGCGCGGCCCAGGGGGGGGGGGGCGCGCCCACAGGGCGCCTGGAGCCCCTGTGGCCCCCCCAGGCTGCCCTTCGGACGCAGTGTTGTTTCCGGTTCGCTGATTTTTTATATAATTTTTCTGGGCAGTTCTCGAAACGTGAAAACCTGAAATACAAAAACAGCCGAAAACAGAAACTGGCACTGGGGTGCACTGGATTAGTAAGTTAGTCCAAATATGATCAAAAGTGTATGGAAGTGTATGAATATCATAGCAATATCACCCAAAAGTGGCATGGAGCAAGCAGAAATTATAGATACGTTTTGGACGTATCAGAATACCCTCGGCAAAGATAATATGGCCAAGATATAAGACTTTATCCAGCCATAATTCACATTTGGAGAACTTGGCATAGAACTTGTGTTCACGGAGCCTGTCCAGGACCAAACAGAGGTGCTTGGCATGGTCTTCTTCATTCTTGGAGAATACCAAGATGTCATCCTGATAGACGAGAACAAATTCATTGGTGTAGAGTTGAATATGAAGTGCATCATCCTCGAGAAAGTGGGTGGAGCATTTGCGAGGCCGAAAGACATGACCGTGTATTCATAGGAACCATAGCTCGTTCTGAATGCGGTCTTGTGAATATCCTCTTCACGGATACAAATCTGATGGTAACCTATCCGGAGATCGAGCTTCGAGAACACCTTTGCTCCTTTGAGCTGCTCGAACAATTCATTGATATTGGGGAGCGGATACTTGTTATTTATTGTCTTCTTGTTCAATGGCCGGTAATCAACGCAAAGGCACTGCCCTTCCTCCCCTCCTACACCTCTTCCTCCTCCGTAGTGCTTATCTAAGCTCTGCCTGCGAACCACGAGCTCCACCGCCACCACACCATCGTGCTGCTGGAGTTCTCCCTCAACTTCTCCTCCCCCCTTGCTGGATCTAGAAGCAGGAGACATCCCCGGGCTGTACATGTGTTGAATGCGGAGGCGCCGTCCATTCGGCGCTAGATGGATCTTCCGCTATTTGAATCGCCACAAGTACGACTCCATCAACCATGTTCTTTGCAATGCTTCCACTTAGCGATCTTCAAGGGTATGAAGATGCACTCCCTCTCCCTCGTTGCTAGCATCTCCTAGATTGATCTTGGTGACACGTAGGATTTTTTTCGAATTATTACTACGTCCCCAACACAACAGGATGTGGTCCATCGTGTCCTCTTCTTGGTCGCAAAGGAAACACGACGAGCTATGATCTTGAAGGCCATCCTGGTGCCTTCTATCTGACGTACAAAGGCGATATTGCAATGCTAACCATATGAAGATCTTATAGGTCAGAGGCGCCCAACATCCCAAAATTGCCGAGGAACATTGAAACTGAATGCCACCCTCACAAAGCATCTTGTACGCGGAGCGGACCGAGTAGATTCCACTGGAGTTCCACTGCCAAATGGCTTTTTCCTCGGTCTTGGGAACAAGACTCATTCATATGATTATATCCCAGAGTCAGATGAATTGCACCAGGCCGTCTGTGTTCATATCCCCAACAATGTCTGCAGTCCATACATGAAGGTGCAGAGCATCCTTAACCATTCTCGAATTCACCACTTGGGTCATGATCATGGCCCACACCATCGGCGCTATCTCAGCAACACAACTCTCGTTAATCCATATGTCCTTCCAGAACATGATGTGTCTCCCGTTTCCTTGGTCCCAATTGACCATGTTGTTGAATGCCAAGGCAACCTATTTATCTGTCGTAAGGCTCAGTCCTTGCCATGGCCGGAGGTCATCCGTGCGCTTGAGCCACTCCCAGGGCAGGCGGAGTGCAATCCCTTGCTTGTGTAGATTCAACACGCCTAATCCTCCCAGATATTTTGGTCTGCACACACGCTGCCAAGCAACCAGACATTTGCCGCCATGCAACTCTTCTGTCCCTGCCCAGAAGAACTTTCTGTGTCCTTTGTCAATCTTCTCTAAGGCTCGCTTGGGTGCATCCACGATGATCAGATGGTGGATGGGATGCGCCCGAATGACTTGATTGACAAGAATCAACTGCCCGGGTCTGGTGATCAGTCCTCTTTGCCATCCAGACATCATCTTGAGCACTGCATCCACAATCGGTTGCCATTCTGATCTCTTGAGTTGCTTGACACCCAACTGCAGTCCTAAGTACTTGATCGGAAACGTCTCCATCTTCCACGGAAACGCCTCCTTCACCAACTCCTCCTCTTCCTTTGTGGCTCTAATCATGATAGCCAAGGACTTAGTGTAATTCATAACCAGTCCAGATGCCTCTCCAAAGATGCCAAGTGTTTCCCTAACAAATAGCAGATCTGATCGCGTTGGTTTGATGAATAGAACAATGTCTTCTGCGTATAAGGGCAGTCGCTACATAGGCGTGCATCCTAACATATTGCTAAGAACTTGCAACTCTTGGGCTTTGACAATCATGTCAGTAAGCACATCCATAGTGATGACGAAGAGAAGAGGAGAGAATGATTCTCCTTGCCAAAGCCCTTGCGTGTGCATAAATTTCTCTCCCGCACAGCCATTTCCGACCACTCTGGAGCTGGCCGAGGTGAGCAGAATAGTAATCCAAGAAATCCAGAGCTCAGAGAATCCTTTGGCACGGAGAACCTCAAACATAAACAACCAAGATAGGGAATCGAATGCCCTTGATATGTCCAGTTTCAGCAAAACTCCTTTTGTTTTCCTCTGATGCAGCTTACGGGCCATTCGTCTTACTAGCAAAAAGTTGTCATGGATGATTCGTCCTTTAATAAAAGCAGACTGGTTGGCATTCACCAACTCCCCCATGCGTCTACTCAGTCTGGTCGCAAGCAATTTGGAGGCAATCTTTGGCGCACTATGAACCAAGCTGATCGGCCTAAAATCCTTGATATGGCAGGCATCTGGTTTCTTAGGTATCAGCGTGATCGGGGCCTGATTTAATCTGCCAAAGCCTCTTCCATTGTTGAGGAATAGTTTGTGGATGGCAGCAATTACGTCGCCCTTGACAATCTCCCAAGCTTTTTGGAAGAAGATTCCAATAAAGCCGTCCGGAGCTGGGGCCCTATCCGAAGGCATGTCCTTGATCACTTTCCAAATCTCTTCCTCAAGGAAGATAAGATCTTGATCCGAGAGATCAATAGGAGATACACCAACAAATTCCAGATCCACCGTATGCGTACTGTTTATCTGCCTAGAAGACCTATGTAGACATCATAGAATGCCTGCTCCTTGCCCTGCTGATCCGTAATGACTTGCCCCTCCACATTGATGGCTGGAATAAAACAATTGGACTTTCTGCCATTGGCTACCAACTGAAAGTGCTAGTGCCTAGTGTTGGCGTCTCCATCCTACAGCCAGCTCATCTTGGACCTCTGTCTTGAAATCTTCCTTCCAGGGGTGCGAGGCCCAGCACTAGGCGCTTGAGCATGCATCCGAGCCCTCTTTCCTCGTCTAATAGCACACAGGATTCGTGAGCACAGTCGAACCTGAGGATCACAAGGTTGGCAATGGAAATCTGGAGCTTAATATTGCCAACTCTTCATTGTCCCTGGGCCGTGAGGTGTTTCGCACAATTCCTCAGCAGCACATCCAGGCGAACAAACGGATTGGTGATGGACTCATCGTAGACCCATCCCTTGGTCACTGCATCAAGAAAGCCATCCAACTTCACCCAGAACAACTCCTTGATTCTTATGGCTTCCTAGCAACGCACGCGGCATTGTGCTAGTACTATAAAAATATTACAAAGGCAATGATCACATGCATCAACGAGGATAACCAAAGCAACCGTAGGAATTCAACTTCACCTTCTTCATGCATCATGCATTTCTCGCATTCTAGGATTGGCACATGACAACTTGTCTCCTTGTCTTTGGGAGTTCGGTGTTTGTACACTCCCAAGTTTCTTTGATGAAGCTTTACTTATTCATGGTGTACTTGCAGTTATACATTGAATCTATCTTGTATTATTTTTTATGTGTAACCATATTCATCTGATACTTTTACTTGTACATTTAGATTTTCTTTTGTAAAATTACTTGATTAGTTTATTTTAGTGTGCAGTTGCACTTTTAATCTACAACGATTGTTATCTTAGAAATGTGCAACCGCAATTTCTTTAAGTTACAATTGTATTCATTCGATTTTTATCTCAAATTTCACTTATTTTCTTTAAGTTTCTAGTTGATTGATTTGTTTAAATGTAAAAACAACTTGTTTAAGAACCTAATAAATACTTCCTTCGTTCAAAATTATAAGATGTTCTAATTTATTTGCGAATTGGATATATATAGACCCGTTTTAGTACGTTTGTTCACTCATTTCAGTCTGTATGCAGTTTATATTGAAATGTCTAAAACATTTTATATTTGTGAACGAAGGAAGTAGTACACACGATGATTTGGGCCTTCTAGTCATTTACCAACCCTGCTTTCACCTCTTTACAATAATAGCTCAATGGAAATACACAAGTCTATTTTCTTCCTTTTTAACACAGTAGAAGCGCATATGCTCACACACACGCATCCCTATGAGCGCATGTGTGCACGACTGCTACTTCTCGAGCTTGTGTTGTATTCCCTCGAAGAGGAAAGGGTGATGCAGCACAGTAGCGTAAGTATTTCCCTTAGTTTTTGAGAACCAAGGTATCAATCCAGTAGGAGACCACCCGCAAGTCCCTCACACCTGCACAAACAGATAAGAACCTCGCAGCCAACGCGATAAAAGGGGTTGTAAATCCCTTCTCGGTCACTTACGAGAGTGAGATCTGATAGGTATGATAAGATAATATTTTTGGTATTTTTGGTATAAAGATTGAAAGTAAATAAAGCAAATAAGCAACGACAACAAAAATTGGCAAGTTGATGGGAAAATAATATGATAAAGATAGACCCGGGGGCCATAGGTTTCACTAGTGGCTTCTCTCATGATAGCAGAATTCTACGGTGGGTGAACAAATTACTGTCGAGCAATTGATAGAAAAGCACATAGTTATGAGAATATCTAGGCATGATCATTATATATAAGCATGATCATTATATATAGGCATCACGTCCGTCACAAGTAGACCGGAACGATTCTGCATCTACTACTATTACTCCACACATCGACAGCTATCCAGCATGCATCTAGAGTATTAAGTTCATAAGTACAGAGTAACGCCTTAAGCAAGATGACAAGATGTAGAGGGATAAACTCAAGCAATATGATATAAACCCCGTCTTTTTATCCTCGATGGCCACAATACTATACGTGCCTTGCTGCCCCTGCTGTCACTGGGAAAGCACACCATAAGATTGAACCCAAAGCCAAGCACTTCTCCCATTGCAAGAACTATAGATCTAGTAGGCCAAACCAAACCAATATTTCGAAGAGACTTGCAAGGCTGTTATAATCATACATAAAAGATTTCAGAAAAGAATCCAATATTATTCATAAATAATCTTGATCATAAACCCACAATTCATCGGATCTCGACAAACACACCGCAAAAATATTACATCGAATAGATCTCCTCGAAGATCGAGGAGAACTTTGTATTGAGATCCAAAGAGAGAGAAGAAGCCATCTAGCTAATAACTATGGACCCGAAGGTCTGTGGTAAACTACTCACAACTCATCGGAGAGGCTATGGTGTTGATGTAGAAGCCCTCCGTGATCGATGCCCCCTCCTGCGAAGCTCCGGAACAGGCCCCAAGATGGGATCTCACAGGAACAGAAGGTTGTGGCGGTGGAATTAGGGTTTCATCTGTTTCCTTGATGTTTTCAGGGTATGATAGCATATAGGCTGAAGAGGCACGTCGGGGGTCAACAGGTGGCCCACGAGGGTGGGGGCGCGCCTACCCCCCTGGGCGCGCCCCCTGCCCTCGTGGCTACCTCCTTCGCTTCCTGGCGTGTACTCCAAGTCTCTCGTGTTGATATTGTTCCAAAAATAACTCTCCCGAAGGTTTCATTCCGTTTGGACTCCGTTTGATATTCCTTTTCTGCGAAACACTGAAATAGGCAAAAAAACAGCAATTTGGACTGCACCTTGGGTTAGTAGGTTAGTCCCAAGAATAATATAAAAGTGTATAATAAAGCCCAATAAACATCCAAAACAGAATATATATAATAGCATGGAACAATCAAAAATTATAGATATGTTGGAGACGTATCAAGCATCCCTAAGCTTAATTCATGCTCGTCCTCGAGTAGGTAAATGATAAAAACAGAATTTCTGATGTGGAATGCTTAACCAGCATAATTCTCAATGTAATTTCCTTTATTGTGGCATGAATGTTCAGATCTGAAAGATTCAAGACAAAAGTCTATATTGACATAAGAATAATAATACTTCAAGCGTACTAACAAAGCAATCATGTCTTCTCAAAATAACATGGCCAAAGAAAGTTCATCCCTAAAAATCATATAGTCTTGCTATGCTCTATCTTCATCACACACAAAATTTGAATCATGCACAACCCCGGTTTCAGCCAAGCAATTGTTTCACACTTCAATTTTTTTCAAACTTTTCGACTTTCACGCAATACATGAGCATGAGCCATGGATATAGCACTATGTGGAATAGAGTGGTGGTTGTGGAGAAGACAAAAAAAGGAAGATAGTCTCACATCAACTAGGCGTATCAATGGGCTATGGAGATGCCCATCAATAGATATAATGTGAGTGAGTAGGGATTGCCATGCAACGGATGCACTAGAGCTATAAGTGTATGAAAGCTCAACAAAAGAAACTAAGTGGGTGTGCATCCAACTTGCTTGCTCATGAAGACCTAGGGCATTTTGAGGAAGCCCATCATTGGAATATACAAGCCAAGTTCTATAATGAAAATTCCCACTAGTATATGAAAGTGACAAAACAAGAGACTCTCTATCATGAAGATCATGGTGCTACTTTGAAGCACAAGTGTGGAAAAGGATAGTAGCATTATCCCTTCTCTCTTTTTCTCTCTCTTTTTTCTTTTTTCTTTCTTTTTTTTCTTTGGCCCCTTTCTCCCCTTTTTTTCTTTTCTTTTTTTATCTTTCTTTTTTCTTTTCTTACATCCGGAGTCTCATCCCGACTTGTGGGGGAATCATAGTCTCCATCATCCTTTCCTCATTGGGACAATGCTCTAGTAATGAAGATCATCACACTTTTATTTACTTACAACTCGAAGCTAGAACAAAATATGACTCTATGTGAATGACAATGATGAAGCGTGTCATATGAACGGAACGGTGGAAAGTTGCATGTCAATATATCTCGGAATGGCTATGGAAATTCCAAGATAGGTAGGTATGGTGGCTGTTTTGAGGAAGGTATATGGTGGGTGTATGGTACCGGTGAAAGTTGCGCGATACAAGAGAGGCTAGCAATGGTGGAAGGGTGAGAGTGCGTATAATCCATGGGCTCAACATTAGTCATAAAGAACTCATATACTTATTGCAAAAATCTACGAGTTATTAAAACAAAGTATTCAACGCATGCTCCTAGGGGAAGGGTTGGTAGGAGTTAACCATCGCGCGATCCCGACCTCCACACAAAGGATGACACTCAATAAATAAATCATGCTCCAACTTCATCACATAACGGTTCACCATACGTGCATGCTACGGGAATCACAAACTTTAACACAAGTGTTTCTCAAATTCACAATTACTCCACTTGCATGACTCTAATATCAGTATCCTCATATCTCAAAACAATCATCAAGTATCAAACTTCTCATAATATTCAATGCACTTTTATGAAAGTTTTTACTATACCCATATTGGATGCCTATCATATTAGGACTAGTTTTATAACCAAAGCACATTACCATGCTGTTCTAAGAGACTCTCAAAAAGATATAAGTGAAGCATGAGAGATCAATAATTTCTACAAAATAAAACCACCACTGTGCTCTAAAAGATATAAGTGAAGCACTAGAGCAAAACTATCTAGCTCAAAAGATACAAGTGAAGCACATAGAGTATTCTAATAAATTCCAATTCATTTGTATCTCTCTCAAAAGGTGTGTCCAGCAAGGATGATTGTGGTAAACTAAAAAGCAAAGACTCAAATCATACATGACGCTCCAAGCAAGACACATATCATGTGGTGAATAAAAATATAGTCTCGAGTAAAGTTACCGATAGATGAAGACGAAAGAGGGGATGCCTTCCCGGGGCATCCCCAAGCTTAGGATTTTGGTTTTCCTTGAATTTTATCTTGGGGTGGCTTGGGAATCCCCAAGCTTAGGCTCTTGCTACTCTTTGTTCCATAGTCCATCAAATCCTTACTCAAAACTTGAAAACTTCACAACACAAAACTTAGCCAAAAATCTCGTGAGCTCCGTTAGTATAAGAAAACAAACCACTACTCAAAGGTACTGTAATGAACTCATTATTTGTTTATATTGGTATTAAACCTACTGTATTACAACTTCGCTATGATTCATACCCCCCGATACTACTCATAGATTCATCAAAATAAGCAAACAACACACGAAAAACAGAATCTGTCAAAAACAAAACAGTCTGTAATAATCTGTAACTTTCGAATACTTATGTAATTCTAAAAAATTGAAATAAATTGGTGGACGTGAGGAATTTGTCTATTAATCATCTGCAAAAATAATCAACTAAAAATCACTCTCCAGTAAAATATTGTAGTTAATCTCGTGAGCGCTAAAGTTTTTGTTTTTTTACAGCATGATCGCATAAACTTCACACAAGTCTCCCCAAAGGTTCTACTTGGCACAAACACTAATTAAAACACAAAACCACATCTAAAAAGAAGCTAGATGCAATATTTATTCCCAAACATAAGCAAGAACAAATAAAATTAAATTGGGTTGCCTCCCAACAAGCGCTATCATTTAACGCCCCTAGCTAGGCACGATACAAGAATAGATCTAGGTTTTGCCGTCTTTGGTAGGCAATCCATAAGTGGCCCCCATAATAGATTCATAAAGTAATTTGATTTTCTTTCTAGGAAAGTGTTCCATGACTTTCCTTAATGGAATTTGGAATCTAGTATTTCCTTCCTTCATATCAATAATTGCACCAATCGTTCTAAGGAAAGGTCTACCAAGAATAATAGGACATGTAGGATTGCAATATATATGAAGAACGATGAAATCTATGGGCACATAATTCCTATTTGCGACAATAAGAACATCATTAATCCTTCCCATAGGTTTCTTAATGGTAGAATCCGCAAGATGCAAATTTAAAGAACAATCATCAAGTTCATGGAAACCTAACATATCACACAACATTTTTGGAATTGTGGAAACACTTGCACCGAAATCACACAAAGCAAAGCATTCATGATCTTAATCTTAATTTTAATAGTAGGTTCCCACTCATCATAAACCTTTCTAGGTATAGAAACTTCTGATTCAAGTTTTTCTTCATAAGATTGCATTAAAGTATCAACTATGTGTTTGGTAAAAGCCTTATTTTGACTATAAACATGCGGAGAATTTAGCACAGATTGCAACAAGGAAATACAATCTATTAAAGAGCAATTATCATAATTAAATCCCTTGAAATCCAAGATAGTGGGTTCATTGCTATGTAAAGTCTTGACCTCTTCAATGCCACTTTTAACAATTTTAGCATCAAGATCTAAAAACTTCGAATCATTGGGATGCCTTTTAACTAAAGTAGACTCATCTCCAGTCCCATATTTATCAAAATTCATACTAGAAAACAAGGATTTAATAGGAGACACATCAATCACTTTTAGATCTTCATCTTTATTTTCTAAATCTTCCGGTTTAGCGGCCATCTTATTAACTAAGGTGGCTTGCTTATCTGATATTTGGGCTATTAAGTTCTCAAGATGAGCAAACTGTGATTTCAAACCATAAAATTCTTTAGACATATCATCAAGCTCTTTATTCATGTATTCCATAAAACTTTTCTGTTCTTTAAGCTCGTTACTGAAGAAATCATTATGCTCAAACTGCATAGACATAAAACTTCTAACATTGTTTTCAATCTCTTTCAGCCTCTTAAGGTGAGGATCAACACTAATAGGGGGAGTCATTGTGACGAACAAGCAATCCAACACAGAAGCAAACAAGAGGTAAACGAATGGTAAGCACACGGAAAATAAGGGCGAATAAAACGACAAGGGTGAAGTGGGGGAGAGGAAAATGAGAGGCAAATAAATGTAATGCGAGGGATAAGAGTTTGTGATAGGTACTTGGTATATGACTTTTGCGTAGATCTCCCCGGCAACGGCGCTAGAAATTCTTCTTGCTACTTGTCGAGCTTGCGTTGTATTCCCTCGAAGAGGAAAGGGTGATGCAACACAGTAGCGTAAGTATTTCCCTCAGTTTTTGAGAACCAAGGTATCAATCCAGTAGGAGACCACGCGCAAGTCCCTCGCACCTGCACAAACAGATAAGAACCTCGCGGCCAACGCGATAAAAGGGGTTGTCAATCCCTTCTCGGTCACTTATGAGAGTGAGATCTGATAGATATGATAAGATAATATTTTTGGTATTTTTGGTATAAAGATTGAAAGTTAATAAAGCCAATAAGCAACAGAAACAGAAATTGGCAAGTTGACGGGAAAATAATATGATAAAGATAGACCCGGGGGCCCTAGGTTTCACTAGTGGCTTCTCTCATGATAGCAGAATTCTACGATGGGTGAACAAATTACTGTCGAGCAATTGATAGAAAAGCGCATAGTTATGAGAATATCTAGGCATGATCATTATATATAGGCATCACATCCATGACAAGTAGACCGAAACAATTATGCATCTACTACTATTACTCCAGACATCGACCGCTATCCAACATGCATCTAGAGTATTAAGTTCATAAGAACAGAGTAATGCCTTAAGCAAGATGACATGATGTAGAGGGATAAACTCAAGCAATATGATATAAACCCCATCTTTTTATCCTCGATGGCAACAATACTATACGTGCCTTGCTGCCCTGCTGTCACTGGGAAAGGACACCGCAAGATTGAACCCAAAGCCAAGCACTTCTCCCATTGCAAGAACTATAGATCTAGTAGGCCAAACCAGATCAATAATTCGAAGAGACTTGCAAGGATATTATAATCATACATAAAAGATTTCAGAAAAGAATCCAATATTGTTCAAATATAATCTTGATCATAAACCCACAATTCATCGGATCTCGACAAACACACCGCAAAAAGATTACATCGAATAGATCTCCTCGAAGATCGAGGAGAACTTTGTATTGAGATCCAAAGAGAGATAAGAAGCCATCTAGCTAATAACTATGGACCCGAAGGTTTGTGGTAAACTACTCACAACTAATCGGAGAGGCTATGGTGTTGATGTAGAAGCCCTCTGTGATCGATGCCCCCTTCGGCGAAGCTCCGGAACAGGCCCCAAGATGGGATCTCACGGGAACAGAAGGTTGCGGTGGTGGAATTAGGGTTTCGTCTGTTGCCTCGATGTTTTTAGGGTATGAGAGTATATATAGGATGAAGAGGCACGTCGGAGGGTCAACAGGTGGCCCACTAGGGTGGGGGTGCGCCTACAACCCCTGGGCGCGCCCCTGCCCTCGTGGCCACCTCCTTCACTTCCTGGCATGTACTCCAAATCTCTCATGTTGATATTGTTCCAAAAATAACTCTCCCGAAGGTTTCATTCCGTTTGGACTCCGTTTGATATTCCTTTTCTGTGAAACACTGAAATAGGCAAAAAACATCAATTTGCAGCGGGCCTTGGATTAGTAGGTTAGTCCCAAAAATAATATAAAAGTGTATAATAAAGCCCATTAAACATCCAAAATAGAATATATAATAGCATGGAACAATAAAAAAATATAGATACGTTGGATACGTATCGACGCCCTACCTTATGAGCACTCCGATATATTGATCTGGCACAACATATTGAGACTGAAAAATTCACCACAAGCTTCTTTTTAGTCGACGGGAACATATCCTCCCACTGAACGAACGTCGCCAAAAAGACTAAAAGAAATCCAAGAAAGTGCAAACACTAGTGCCAAATCTACGACTTGAACCCTCGCGGCCTGGTTCCACCACAACAACCTAACCATGCGAGCTACACTCAATTCACTAGAGTTCTGCGGTTACACCCCCACCGAGTAGTAAGCAGAGTACAACACGCCATAACCAACCCACCTTAGCGCCGCCTCCTCCTCCAAAACAAAGCTAGGGTTGGTGCCTCTCGTCGGCGCCACCGGAGGTCCGCCTCATCTCCAACGACACTTGGGCCATGGGGGTGCGGTGTATCTTGGCAAGGGCCGATGAGAGGGCTTCGTTGTTAGTCGTTCCTGAAGGAAATATGCCCTAGAGGCAATAATAAAGTTGTTAATTTATATTTCCTTATATCATGATAAATGTTTATTATTCATGCTAGAATTGTATTAACCGGAAACTTGATACATGTGTGGATACATAGACAAAAACACCGTGTCCCTAGTAAGCCTCTACTAGACTAGCTCGTTAATCAAAGATGGTTAAGTTTCCGAACCATATACATGTGTTGTCATTTGATGAACGGGACAACATTATTAGGAGAATGATGTGATGGACAAGACCCATCCGTTAGCATAGCATATTGATTGTTCAGTTTTATTGCTATTGATTTCTTCATGTAAAATACATATTCCTTCGACTGTGAGATTATGCAACTCCCGGATATCGAAGGAATGCCTTGTGTGCTATAAAACATCACAACATAACTGGGTGATTGTAAAGATGCTCTACAAATATCTCCGAAGGTGTTTTTTGGGTTGCCATAGATCGAGATTAGGATTTGGCACTCCGAGTATCAGAGAGGTATCTTTGGGCCCTCTCAGTAATACGCATCATAAGAAGCCTTTCAAGCAAAGTGACTAATGAGTTAGTTGTGGGATGATGTATTATGGAACGGGTAAAGAGACTTGCCGGTGATGAGGTTGAACTAGGTATGAAGATACCGATGATCGAATCTCGGGCAAGTAACATACCGATGTCAAAGGGAATAACATATGTTGTCATAATGGTTCGATCGATAAAGATCTTGGTAGAATATGTGGGAGCCAATATGAGCATCCAGGTTCCGCTATTGGTTATTGATCGGAGAGGTGTCTCGGTCATGTCTACATAGTTCTCGAACCCGTAGGGTCCGCACGCTTAACATTCGATGATGATATTGTATTATATGAGTTATGCGATTTGGTGACCGAATGTTGTTCGGAGTCGAGGATGAGATCACGGACATGACGAGGAGTCTCGAAATGGTGGAGACGTAAAGGTTGATATATAGGACAATGGCATTCAGACACCGGAATTATTCCGGGGGTTACCGGGTACTTATCGGGTCACCGGAAGGAGTTTCGGGCACCCCCGGCAAAAGATATGGGCCTTATGGGCCAAGAGGGGAAACGCACCAGCCACAAAGGGGCTAGTGCGCCCCCCATATGGGCTGGCCAAATTGGAGAAGGAAAGGGGAAGGAGAAAAAGAAAAAGGGAATATGACCCCCCCCTTTCCCTTCTTCCCTTCCTACTCCGAATAGGAATAGGAGAGGGAGTTTGGCAGAATTGGAGAGGAACCCAAGTAGGATTCCTCCTACTTGGGGCGCCCCCTTGGCTGCCTCTCCTCCCATCCAACCTATATATACATGGGGTGGGGGCGCCTAGAACACACACCAACAATAGTTAGCCGTGTGCGGAGCCCTCCTCCACAGTTTACGCCTCCGGTCATATTCTTGTAGTGCTTAGGCGAAGCCTTGCACGGATCACTTCACCATCATCGTCACCACGCATCGTCATGCTGATGGAACTCATCTACTTCCTCAACAGTTTGCTGGATCAAGAGTTCGAGGGACATCATCAAGCAAAACGTGTGCAAAACTAGAGGGTGCCGTACGTTCGTTGCTTGATTGGTCGGAACGAGAAGAAGTTCGACTACATCAACCACACTGTTAAAACGATCCCACTTTCGATCTACGAGGGTACGTAGACACACTCTCCCGCTCTCGTTGCTATGCATCTCCTAGATAGATCTTGCGTGAGCGTAGGATTTTTTTTGAAATTGCATGCTACGTTTCCCAACAGTGGCATCATGAACCAGGTCTATGCGTAGATGATATGCATGAGTAGAACACAAATAGTTGTGGGCAGTGATAGTCATACTGCTTACCACCAACGTCTTATTTTTATTTGGTGGTATTGTGGGATGAAGCAGCCCGGACCAACCTTACATGACCACGTTCATGAGACCGGTTCCACCGACAGACATGCAACTAGTTTTGCATAAAGGTGGCTAGCGGGTGTCTGTTTCTCCTACTTTAGTTGAATCGAATTTGACTGCGGCCGGTCCTTCAAGAAGGTTAAAACAACAAACTTGATAAAACACCGTTATGGTTTTGTGCCATAGGTAAGAACAGTTCTTGCTAGATGCCCGTAGCAGCCACGTAAAACTTGCAACAACAAAGCAGAGAACGTCTAACTTGTTTTTGCAGGGCATGTTATGATGTGATATGGTCAAGACATGATGAGTTATACGTTGTTGTATGAGATGATCATGTTTTGTAAATTACCCGCAACCGGTAGGAGCCTTATGGTTGTCTCTTTATTGTATGAATTGCGAACGCCATGTAATTGCTTTACTTTATCACTATAAGTTAGCGATGGTAGTAGAAGCAATAGTTGGCGAGACGACCATGGCGCTACGATGGAGATCAAGGTGTCAAGTCGGTGACGATGGAGATCATCACGATTCTTTGGAGATTGAGATCAAAGGCACACGATGATGTTGGCCATATCATGTCACATATTTTGATTGCATATGATGTTTATCTTTTACGCATCTTATTTTGCTTAGTACGGCGGTAGCATTATAAGATGATCCCTTAACTAAATTTCAAGGTGAAAATGTTCTCCCTGAGTATGCACCGTTGCTACTGTTCGTCGTGTTGAGACACCACGTGATTTATCGGGTGTGATAGACTCTACGTTCATGTACAACGGGTGCAAGACAGTTTTGCACATGCGGAGTACTCGGGTTAAACTTGACGAGCCTAGCATGTACAGACATGGCCTCAGAACACTAGAGATCGAAAGGTCGAACGTGAATCATATAGTAGATATGATCAACATAGAGATGTTCACCATTGATGACTACTCCATCTCACGTGATGATCAGACATGGTTTAGTTGATTTGAATCTTGAGGGATGTCTATCTAAGTGGGAGTTCTTAAGTAATTTGATTAATTGAACTCCATTTATCATGAACTTAGTCCTGGTAGTATTTGCATATCTACGTTGTAGATCAATAGCTCGCGATTTAGTTCCCCTATTTTTGATATGTTCCTAGAGAAAACTAAGTTGAAAGATGTTAGTACCAATGATGCAAACTGGGTCCGTGATCTGAGGATTATCCTCATTGCTGCACATAAGTATTATGTCCTTGATGCACCGCTAGGTGACAAACCTATTGCAGGAGTAGATGCAGACGTTATGAACATTTAGCAAGCTCGATATGATGACTACTTAACAGTTTAGTGTAGCATGCTTTACAGCATAGAATTGGGACTTCAAAAACTTTTTCAATGCCACATAGCATATGAGATGTTTCAAGAGCTGAAATTGGTGTTTCAGACTCATGCCCATGTCGAGAGGTATGAGACCTCGGACAAGTACTTTGCCTGCAAGATGGAGGAGAATAGCTCAGCTAGTGAGCATGTGCTCAGAATGTCTGGGTGCTATAATCACTTGAATTAAGTGGGAGTTAATCTTCTAGATAAGATAGTGATTGACAGAGTTCTTTAGTCACTATCACCAAGCTACTAGAACTTCGTGATGAACTGTAATATGCAAGGGATGACGAAAACGATTCCTGAGCTCTTCGCGATACTGAAATCGGCGAAGGTAGAAATATAAAAGAGCATCAAGTGTTGATGGCTAATAAGACCACCAGTTTCAAGAAAAAGGGCAAGGTAAAGAAAGGGAACTTCAAGAAGACTGGCAAGCAAGTTTTCACTTCCGTGAAGAAGCCCAAAGTTGGACCTAAGCCTGAAACTGAGTGCTTCTACTACAAAGGAAATGGTCACTAGAAGCGGAACTACCCCAAATATTTGGCGGATAAGAAGGATGGCAAAGTGAATAAAGGTATATTTGATATACATGTTATTGATGTGTACCTTACTAGTGCTCGTAGTAGCCCCTGGGTATTTGATACTTGTTCGGTTGCTAAGATTAGTAACTCGAAACAGGAGTTGCAGAATAAACGGAGACTAGTTGAGGGTGAGGTGACGATGTGTGTTGGAAGTAGTTCCAAGATTGATATGATCATCATCGCACACTCCCTATACTATCGGGATTAGTGTTAAACCTAAATAAATGTTATTTGGTGCTTGCGTTGAGCATGAATAAGATTGGATCGTGTTTATTGCAATACGACTATTCATTTAAGTCAAAAGAATAATTGTTATTCTGTTTACATGAATAAAACCTTCTATGTTCATACACCCAAGGAGAATGGTTTATCGAATCTCGGTCATAGTAATAGGCATATTCGTAATATTGAAGCCAAAAGATGCAGAGTTGATAATGATAGTGCAACATACTTGTGGCACTGTCGTTTAGGACATATTGGTGTAAAGCGCATGAAGAAACTCCATGCTGATGGACTTTTGGAATCACTTGATACTTGTGAACCATGCCTCATGGGCAATATGACTAAAACTCCATTCTCCGGAACAATGGAGCGAGCTAATGACTTATCGGAAATAATACATACCGATGTATGCGGTCCGATGAGTGTTGAAGCACACGACGGGTATCGTTATTTTCTCACCTTCACAGTTGATTTGAGTATACTAGTTAGTGTGAAACATTTGAAAAGTTCAAAGAATTTAAGAGTGAAGTAGAGAATCATCATAATAAGAAAATAAAGTTTCTACGGTCTGATCGCGGAGATGAATATTTGAGTTACGAGTTTGGCCTTCATTTAAAACAATGTGGAATAGTTTCACAACTCACGCCATCTGGAACACCACAGCGTAATGGTGTGTCCGAACATCGTAATCGTACTTTATTAGCTACGGTGCGATCTATGATGTCTCTTACCAATTTACCACTATCGTTTTCTGGTTATGCATTAGAGACAGTTGCATTCACAAATAGGGCACCATCTAAATCCGTTGAGATGACATCATATGAACTATTGTTTGGCTAGAAACCAAAGCTGTCATTTCTTAAAGTTTGGGGTTGTGAAGCTTATGTGAAAAAGCTTTAGCCTGATAAGCTCGAACCCAAATCGGAGAAGGGCCTCTTCATAGGACACCCAAATGAAATTGTTGGGTACACCTTCTACCACAGATCCAAAGGCAAGATATTTGTTGCTAAGAATGGATCCTTTATAGAGAAGGAGTTGCTCTCGAAAGAAGTGATGTCACATTCCTAGTTAGCACTTGCATTAGGACCTAGCTAGAGTGTGCATCATGTCTACTTTCAAAGAAACTTGAAATGGGATCAACAGAAACCCCAGCACCCCTCTCCTAACAACTAGGGTTTGCTAAAATATTTTCCAATGTACCCAAAATGCCCTTCAAAAATGTTCATCATTTCTGCCTTGGTCTTAAACCTCTGCCAAAAAAATGGTGCACAATTTTCTAGGACACTCTAGGGCTTTGGATTAAATCATATGGTATTTGACTTTGGGCATTTAAATACTTAAAAATACTTTAAATGCTCAAATAATCATAAACTATAATGTTTCCTACTGTTCATATTATATACAGTAGGTATGACAAGTGTTATGAGTTACAAAAATGCTTTGGCATTTTATTTAATTAAACAAAGTTGCAAAAGAAATGAAACAGAAAAGAAAATAGAAAAAAAGGGAGAAGGGAAAGCTTACCTGGCGCCCAGCCGGCCCACCTGCCGGCCCAGCCCAGCTGCCGCTCCAGCGAGCTGCTTGGCTCGGCCAGGCAGGCAGGCAGGTGCTCGACGGCGACCGCGCCGCGCGCCACGCAGCTGCCCGCCGCCCTGCTTCATCCTCTCGCCGTCCTGGAGGGATGGTTCGATCGTTCTCGCCCTCCCCGACCTTGCAGACACCTCCACCTCCCCCCAGTTCCTCTCCCTCGCTCTCCCCGCGCCATGGCCGACGCCGCCGTGCTCGCACCGTCGTAGAAGCTGCGTCCACCGTCGTCCCTGAGCCCCGCCTTGGTGTCCATCGTCTCCGCCGTCGTCGACTGCTTCGAACAGGCCGAGCCCCGAGCGCTCGCCCGCCCTGGAGACGCCCCCGACCTCTTCTTCCCCAACTCCGGCCGCGGAGATCCCCCTCGCCGTCCCGCTCAGCTCCGACCACCCCCGAGCTCGCTCCGGTGCTTGCTGCAACCCCTGTGAGCCTAGCTTCATCCTCCCCCTCTCCGTTGGCTCTCTTTTGCCCTGTAACGCACTGCACGAAGCTCGCCCGCACGCACCGCCGCCGTGCTCGCCGCCGGTGATGCTCCGGTGACCATTTGGTCACTGGCACCCGTCCATCACACTCACCGCAGCACGTAGATGCGAAAGGTGCTACGCACGCATCGCCTAGGCCCCTGCAGCCGCATCCCCACACACGCCCGACACCGGTCGCCGCCGTCGAGCTCGTTGCCGTCGTCTCCGGCCACCCCAGGTCCGGCGACCACCACCATTCGACGCGCAACAGCAAGGGCTTTCCAACGCACCCAACCGCAGCTCGAGCCGTGCCCCACAGCCGTTTTCCGAAGCACGCCGCCGCGTTCTGCCTCGCCGGCGTCACGTCGCCGGCGGGATTGACCTGTTTGACCACGGGTTTGACCCCCCTGGGTCACTGACATGTGGGCCCTGCCCGCAAGTCAAACCTAGTTTAGGTGTTAATTTAATTCTAAGCAGTTAATTAGTTAACTGTGACACTGACCAGTGGGTCCCACTGGTCAGGTTTGACTTGGACTGGCCCTGTTGACTGGCTGATGTCAGCATGATGTCATGCTGACGCAGTAAAGGATTTTCTGGGATTTTTAGGTTTAAAAATAATTTAGAAAATTCCAGAAAATAACCAAAACTTCTAAAAATCATATAAAATCAACCATAGCTCAGATGGAAAAGATTTATATATGAAAAATGATCAGAAAAATCCAATCTTTCCAATGGCACTGGTTTCATGCATGTTTGAACAAGTTAACTTGCTGTATACATCAAAAACATGATAATGCACTTATTTAAATAATAGTTTGAACTTCATTTTGAATCTTTGATTCAAATAGGTTCAAACCCTTCTGGTTTTAGTTGCATTAGCCAACACACATGCATCTTGCCATGTCATGAACATGCATCATATTGTTGCATTTGTTTGTTAATGATTGTATCGCCGGTATTCTCTGTGTTAGGTCCTGCTCCCGAGGATACTGCTGCGTATCCAGTTGAAGAGCAGTACCCGACAACTACCTTGTCAGGCAAGCAATCATTGATCATTCCGATACAAACCCAATCTTCTCGCTCCTGCTCTCTTTTACTGCATTAAGGCAACAGTGCGTGAACTGCTACTTGCTGCGGTAGTTGAACCCTATTCCCTTGCATGACCTGTCATTGCCACAGTAAATAGTTGAAACCCACTAGCATGTGTAGGACTTGATTGAGCCATGTGATGTGTGATCCACCATGCTATTTGTTTATGTTGCCTGCTATGCTTAGAGTTGTGTCTGGTCTGGTTCATCTGGGTGATGGATCAGAGTGAAATGATCTTACCGATAAAGAGAAGGAAGTGTGGAATACGCTTGGTAAAGGTATCGATGAAAGGCCATGTAGGAGTACATGGTGGGTTGTTTCATTGGAATCATCCATAGGACCCGAGATCTGTATGTGTGGTTCAAGTTACAGCTACTACCACACATTGGGATCCTTAATTGACCCTCTCGGCTTATTAATTACCCTTGATCTCTGTCCAGGAGTTGCAACTAGTTTCTGGTGTTTATAGCTTACTGGAGGTCGTGCACAACGCTGACCCTTGGGGTGGGTTGTGATGCGACAGGTACGTGGCACGGTGTACCGGTTGCCCATTTGGTGACTCGGGAACCCTGTACACATCGTTTGGGGCCGTGAGTGACACCCCGGCCGGATCTCCCCACGGATGGAACCCAAATAGGCGATAAACCTAGACGAGAGACTTGAGTAGTTAGTCAGGTCGTGGCCGACACCCCCGCTGGGCTTCCGCTTGAAGGTTGCCGAGTACACGCCGAGTAAACGGCGATAAGTGGTGAAAGCGTGTGTGAAGAAGTACACCCCTGCAGGGTTTTCAAACTATTCGAATAGCCGTTGTTCGCGGTACGAACTACTTGGTTACTCTTACAGTTCATAGACAAGTTGATGGATACTACTAAAAGCCTCAAGATAAGTGTGAGTGCCGTGGATGGCCCTTCCGTAGGATGACGGAAGAGGATCCTCGGTAGTGTATTGATGTGGTGAGTAGTGGACTCGTGTTCGTAATAACATCTTGCAATCTGTCGAGAGTCGTAGTATAGGTTAGCCAAGGTCAAAGCTGGCATTCTGCTATGAACTTCACTACCCCCCTTTGATAATGTTGCATGTATGATAGGTTCTGTGGTAAGACTTGCTGAGTACCTTTGTACTCATGTTTGCTTAATAACTGTTGCAGAGGAGAACCCTGCCCCTGCTGATGGGTTCTACATAGACGTTGACGTCGATGAGTAGCTTGACACCCAGACGGAGATCTGGAGCTTGTGAAGGGCCTTGTAGATAGTCAGGCTACACCAAGCCTGTTTTATTTTCTAAGTTGTCTGTACTCAGACATGTAGCTTCCGCTTGTGCTTGTATGACTGTATGACTTGAGTGTTGGGTCATGTGACCCCTACCTGTATGGATATGTTATGTATGGCTCTTGGAGCTTTTTAAATAAAGTACTTTGAGTCATAGAGTTCTGTTGTGATGCAATGTTGTATTTGCACATATTGAGCATATTGCGTGTATGTTTGAAATGCTTGGTATGTGTGGGATCCGACACCTAGTTGTTTTCCTTTGGTAGCCTACCTTACAGGGAAATGCCTCCTAGTGATTCCAATGAGCCTTGGTAGCTTGCTACTGCTCGGAACACGTAGGCTGGCCGGCATGTGTCCTTCTTCGTTCCTGTGTCTGTCCCTTAGGGGAAATGTCACGCGTTGTTCCTTCAAGTCCATGTAGCTTGCTACGACTTGGGTTCATACGTTGATGACCGACACGTTCGTTGCTGGGTCATGGATGCCTGTCTCTGTAATTTAGTGCCACTTTTGGTTTATAACTAGCCATGTCGGCCCGGGTTCTCTGTCATATGGATGCTAGCGACACTGTCATATACGTGTGCCAAAATGCGCAAACGGTCCCGGGCCAGGTAAGGTGGCACCCGTGGAGTTACCGTGCGTGAGGCCGCAAAGTGATATGACGTGTTACAGCTAGATCGGTGTGACTTAGGATCGGGGTCCTGACAAGTGAGTGGGAGGAAAGTAGAACTTGATGAGGTAACTGTACCTTCTCTCGAAATGGAAAGTAGCTCATCATAGAAAACCGTTCCCGTGATGCCTACACCAACAAGAGAGGAAGCTAATGATGATGATCATGAAACTTCAGATCAAGTTACTACTGAACCACGTAGGTCAACCAGAGCACAATCCGCACCAGAGTGGTACGGTAATCCTGTTCTGGAAGTCATGTTACTAGACCATGACGAACCCATGAACTATGAAGAATATATGATGAGCCCGGATTCCGATAAATGGCTTGAGGCCATGAAATCTGAGATATGATCCATGTATGAGAACAAAGTGTGGACTTTGATGGACCTGCTCGATGATCGGCAAGCCATTGAGAATAAATGGATCTTCAAGAGGAAGACGGACGTTGATGGTAGTATCTACAAAGCTCGACTTGTCGCAAAAGGTTTTTGACAAGTTCAAGTTGTTAACTACGATGAGATTTTTCTCACTCATAGGGATGCTTAAGTCTATCTGATTCATGTTAGCAAATTGCCGCATTTTATGAAATCTGGCAAATGGATGTCAAAATTGCATCCTTAATGGATTTCTTATAGAAGAGTTGTATATGATGCAACCAGAAGGTTTTGTCAATCCTAAATGTGCTAACAAAGTGTGCAAGCTCCAGCATTCCATCTATGGACTGGTGCAAGCATCTCGGAGTTGGAATATACGCTTTGATGAGTTGATCAAAGCATATAGTTTTGTACAGACTTGCGGTGAAGCATGTATTCAAGAAAGTGAGTGGGAGCTCTGTAGCATTTCCGATATTATATGTGGATGACATATTGTTGATAGAAAATGACGTAGAATTTCAGGATAGCATAAAAAGGATACTTGAATAAGAATTTTTCAATGAAAGACCTCAGTGAAGCTGCTTATATATTAAGCATCAAGATCAATAGAGATAGATTAAGACGCTTGATAGGACTTTCACAAAGCACACACCTTGATAAAGTTTTGAAGAACTTCAAAATGTATCAGTCAAAGAAAGGGTTCTTTCCCGAGTTACAAGGTGTGAAGTTGAGTCAGACTCAATGCCTGACCACTGCAGAAGATAAAGAGAAAATGAAAGTCATTCCCTATGCCTCAGTCATAGGATCTATCATGTATGCTATGATGTGTGTACCATACCTGATGTGTACCTTGCCATGAGTTTGGCAAGGAGGTACAATAGTGATCCAGGAGTAGATCACTAGACAGCGGTAAAAAATTATCCCCAGAGGAATAAGGAAATATTTCTCGGTTATGGAGGTGATAAAGAGTTCGACGTAAAGAGTTACATCGATGCAAGCTTTTACACTGATCCAGATGACTCTGAGACTCAATCTGGATACGTATTGAAAGTGGGAGCAATTAGTTAGAGTAGCTCCATGCATATCATTGTGGACATAGAAATTTGTGAAATACATACGAATCTGAATGTGACAGACCCGTTGATTAAACTTCTCTCACAAAGCAAAACATGATCACACCTTAGTACTCTTCGGGTGTTGATCACATGGCGAGGTGAACTAGATTATTGACTCTAGTAGACCCTTTGGGTGTTGGTCACATGGCGATGTGAACTATGGGCGTTAATCACATGACGATGTAAACTATCGGTGTTAAATCACATGGCGATGTGAACTCCATTCTCAACTCTAGTGCAAGTGGGAGACTGAAGGAAATATGCCCTAGAGGAAATAATAAAGTTGTTATTTTATATTTTCTTATATCATGATAAATGTTTATTATTCATGCTAGAATTGTATTAACCGGAAACTTGATACATGTGTGGATACATAGACAAAAACACCATGTCCCTGGTAAGCCTCTACTAGACTAGCTCGTTAATCAAAGATGGTTAAGTTTCCTAAGCATATACATGTGTAATCATTTGATGAACGGGATCACATCATCAGGAGAATGATGTGATGGAAAAGACCCTTCTGTTATCATAGCATATTGATCGGTCAGTTTTATTGCTATTGCTTTCTTCATGTCAAGTACATATTCCTTCCACTATGAGATTATGCAACTCCCGGATACCAGAGGAATGCCTTGTGTGCTATCAAACGTCACAACATAATTGGGTGATTATAAAGATGCTCTACAGATATCTCCGAAGGTGTTTGTTGGGTTGGCATAGATCGAGATTAGGATTTGTCCCTCCGAGTATGGGAGAGATATCTATGGGCCCTCTCAATAATACACATCATAAGAAGCCTTGCAAGCAAAGTGACTAGTGAGTTAGTTGCAGGATGATGTATTACGGAATGGGTAAAGAGATTTGCCGGTGACGAGATTGAACTAGGTATGAAGCTACCGACGATCGAATCTCGGGCAAGTAACATACCGATGACAAAGGAAATAACGTATGTTGTCATAACGGTTCGACCGATAAAGATCTTCATAGAATATGTGGGATACAATATGAGCATCCAGGTTCCGCTATTGGTTATTTACCGGAGAGGCGTCTCGGTCATGTCTACATAGTTCTCAAACATGTAGGGTCCGCACGCTTAACGTTCGATGACGATTTTGTATTATATGAGTTATGTGATTTTGTGACCAAATGTTGTTCGGAGTCACAGATCAGATCACAGACATGACGAGGAGTCTCTAAATGGTCGAGAGGTAAAGATTGATATATAGGACGATGGTATTCGTGTTGGGGAACGTAGTATTTTAAAATTTTCCTACGATCACACAAGATCTATCTACCAGATGCATAGCAACGAGAGGGAAGAGTGTGTCTACGTACCCTCGTAGACCGGAAGCGGAAGCGTCAAGTGACGCGGTTGATGTAGTCGAACTTCTTCGTGATTCAACCGATCAAGCACCGAACGTACGGCACCTCCGCGTTCAGCACACGTTCAGCTTGATGACGTCCCACGAGCTCTTGATCCAGTTGAGCTTCACGGGAGAGTTTCGTCAGCACGACGGCGTGGTGACGGATATGATGTATTCACCGGCGCAGGGCTTCGCCTAAGCACCGCGACGGTATGACCGAGGTGTGTTTCTGTGGAGGGGGGCACCGCACACGGCTGGAACAATTCAACTTGTGTGTCTTTGGGTGCCCCCCTGCCCCCGTATATAAAGGAGCAAGGGGGGAGGCCGGCCGACCCTTGTATGGTGCGGCTAGGGGTGCAATCCTACTAGGAATAGGATTGCAATCCTATTCCTAGTAGGAACCACCAAAGAAGGAAGAGAGGGAAATGAAAAGAGGGAGAGGTGGCGCCCCCCAATCCTAGTCCAACTAGGAACCCTAGGTGGGGCGCCGGCCAGCCCCTCAGGGCTGCCTCTCTCTTTTCCATAAGGCCCACTATGGACCATCCCCCTTCGTAGGGGGTTCCGGTAACCCCCTCCGGCAATCCCGTTAAATCCGAAACTTTTCCGGAACACTTCCGGTGTCCGAATATAGTCCTCCAATATATCAATCTTTATGTCTCGGACATTCCGAGACTCCTCGTCATGTCCGTGATCTCATCCGGGACTCCGAACTACCTTCGGTACATCAAAACTCATAAACTCATAATACCGATCGTCATCAAACGTTAAGCGTGCGGACCCTACGGGTTCGAGAACTATGTAGACATGACCGAGACTCATCTTCGGTCAATAACCAATAGCGGAACCTGGATGCTCATATTGGCTCCTACATATTCTACGAAGATCTTTATCGGTCAAACCGCATAACAACATACGTTTTTCCTTTTGTCATCGGTATGTTACTTGCCCGAGATTCGATCGTCGCTATCTCTATACCTAGTTCAATCTCGTTACCGGCAAGTCTCTTTACTCGTTCCGTAACACATCATCTCGTGACTAACTCATTAGTCTTTTGCTTGCAAGGCTTATTATGATGTGTGTTACCGAGAGGGCCCAGAGATACCTCTCCGACACTTCGGAGTGACAAATCCTAATCTTGATCTATGCCAACACCACGAATACTTTCGGAGACACCTGTAGAGCATCTTTATGATCACCCAGTTACGTTGTGACGTTTGATAGCACACAAGGTGTTCCTACGGTATTCGGGAGTTGCATAATCTCATATTCATAGGAACATGTATAAGTCATGAAGAAAGCAATAGCAGTAAAACTAAACGATCAAAGTGCTATGCTAACGGATGGGTCTAGTCCATCACATCATTCTCCTAATGATGTGATCCCGTTGATCAAATGACAACTCATGTCTATGGTTAGGAAACATAACCATCTTTGATCAATGAGCTAGTCTAGTAGAGGCATACTAGGGACACTCTGTTTTGTCTATGTATTCACACATGTACTAAGTTTCCGGTTAATACAATTCTAGCATGAATAATAAACATTTATCATGATATAAGGAAATATAAATAACAACTTTATTATTGCCTCTAGGGCATATTTCCTTCAGTCTCCCACTTGCACTAGAGTCAATAATCTAGCTCACATCGCCATGTGATTTAATACCGATAGTTCACATCGTTATGTGAATAACACCCATAGTTCACATCGCCATGTGACCAACACCCAAAGGGTTTACTAGAGTCAATAATCTAGTTCACATCGCTATGTGATTAATACCCAAGAGTAATAAGGTGTGATCATGTTTTGCTTGTGAGAGAAGTTTAGTCAACGGGTCTGTCACATTCAGATCCGTATGTATTTCGCAAATTTCTATGTCTACAATGCTCTGCATAGAGCTACTCTAGCTAATTGCTCCCACTTTCAATATGCATCCAGATTGATACTTAGAGTCATCTGGATTGAGTGTCAAAGCTTGCATCGGCGTAACCCTTTACGATGAACTCTTTATCACCTCCATAATCGAGAAACATTTCCTTAGTCATCCAGTTACTAAGGATAATTTTGACCGCTGTACAGTGATCTACTCCTGGATCACTATTGTACCCTCTTGACAAACTCATGTCAAGGTACACAACATGTTTGGTACACAGCATGGCATACTTTATAGAACCTATGGCTGAGGCATAGGGAATGACTTACATTCTCTCTATATTTTTCTGCCGTGGTCTGGCTTTGAGTCTTACGCAACTTCACACCTTACAAGTCAGGCAAGAACTCCTTCTTTGACTGATCCAATTTGAACTACTTCAAAATCTTATCAAGGTATGTACTCAACGAAAGTCTTATCAAGCGTCTTGATCTATCTCTATAGATCTTGATGCCCAATATGTAAGCAGCTTCACCAAGGTCTTTCTTTGAAAAACTCCTTTCAAACACTCCTTTATGCTTTCCAGAAAATTCTACATCATTTCCGATCGACAATATGTCATTCACATATACTTGTCAGAAAGGTTGTAGTGCTCCCACTCACTTCTTGTAAATACAGGCTTCACCGCAAGTCTGTATAAATCTATATGCTTTGATCAATTTATCAAAGCGTATATTCCAACTCCGAGATGCTTGCACCAGTCCATAGATGGATCGCTGGAGCTTGCACATTTTGTTAGCACCTTTAGGATTGACAAAACCTTCTGGTTGCATCATATACAAGTCTTCTTTAATAAATCCATTAAAGAATGCAGTTTTGTTATCCACTTGCCAGATTTCATAAAATGCGGCAATTACTAACATGATTCGAACAGACTTAAGCATCGCTACGGGTGAGAAAGTCTCATCGTAGTCAACTCCTTGAACTTGTCGAAACCCTTTCGCAACAAGTCGAGCTTTGTAAACAGTAACATTACCGTTTGCGTCGGTCTTCCTCTTGAAGATCCATTTATTTTTGATGGCTTGCCGATCATCGGGCAAGTCAACCAAAGTCCATACTTTGTTCTAATACATGGATCCCATCTCAAATTTCATGGTCTCAAGCCATTTTGCGGAATCTGGGCTCATCATCGCTTCCTCATAGTTCGTAGGTTCATCATGGTCTAGTAACATGACTTCCAGAACTGGGTTGCCGTACCACTCTGGTGCGGAACGAACTCTGGTTGATCTACGAAGTTCAGCAGTAACTTGATCTGAAGTTTCATGATCATCATCATTAGCTTCCTCACTAATTGGTGTAGGAATCACTGGAACGAGTTTCTGTGATGTACTACCTTCCAATTCAAGAGAAGGTACAATTACCCCATCAAGTTCTACTTTCCTCCCACTCACTTCTTTCGAGAGAAACTCCTTCTCTAGAAAGGATCCACTCTTAGCAACAAAGACCTTGCCTTAGGATCTGTGATAGAAGGTGTACCCGACAGTTTCTTTTTGGGTATCCTATGAAGATTTACTTCTCCGATTTGGGTTCGAGCTTATCATGTTGAAACTTTTTCACATAAGCATCGCAGTCCCAAACTTAAAGAAATGACAGCTTAGGTCTCTCGTCCAACCACAGTTCATACGGTGTCATCTCCACGGATTTAGATGGTGCCCTATTTAACGTGAATGTAGCTGTCTCTAATGCATAACCCCAAAAGTGATAGTGGTAGATCGGTAAGAGACATCATCGATCGCACCATATCTAATAAAGTACGGTTATGACGTTCGGACACACCATTACACTGTGGTGTTCCAGGTGGCGTGAGTAGTGAAACTATTTCACATTGTTTTTGTTGAAGGCCAAACTCGCTAACTCAAATATTTTACCTCTACGATCATATCGTAGAAACTCTTATTTTCTTGTTATGATGATTCTCCACTTCACTCTGAAGTTCTTTGAACTTTTCAAATGTTTCAGACTTGTGCTTCATTAAGTAGATATACCCATATCTACTCAAATCATCAGTGAAGGTCAGAAAATAACGATACCTGCCGCGAGCTTCAACACTCATTGGTCCGCATACATCAATATGTATGATTTCCAACAACTCTGTTGCTCGCTCCACGGTTCCGGAGAACGGAGTTTTAGTCATCTTGCCCATGAGGCATGGTTCGCAAGCACCAAGTGATTCATAATCAAGTGATTCCAAAAGTCCATCACTATGGAGTTTCTTCATGCGCTTTACACCAATATGACCTAAACGGCAGTGCCACAAATAAGTTGCACTATCATTATTAACCTTGCATCTTTTGGCTTCAATATTATGAATATGTGTATCACACGATCGAGATCCAACAAACCATTTTCATTGGGTGTATGACCATAGAAGGTTTTATTCATGTAAACAGAACAACAATTATTCTCTAACTTACATGAATAACCGTATTGCAATAAACATGATCAAATCATATTCATGCTCAATACAAACACCAAATAACACTTATTTAGGTTCAACACTAATCCCGAAAGTATAGGGAGTGTGCGATGATGATCATATCAATCTTGGAACTACTTCCAATACACATCGTCACTTCATCCTTTAACTAGTTTCTGTTCATTATGCAAATCCCATTTCGAGTTACTACTCTTTAGCAATTGAACCAATATCAAATACCGAGGGGTTGCTATGAACACTAGTAAAATACACATCAATAATCTGTATATCAAATATACCTTTGTTCACTTTGCCATCCTTCTTATCCGCCAAATATCTAGGGCAGTTCCACTTCTAGTGTCCAGTCCCCTTGCAGTAGAAGCACTCAGTTTCAGGCTTGGCTCCAGACTTGGGTTTCTTCGTGGGAGTGACAACTTGCTTGTCATTCTTCTTAAAGTTCCCCTTCTATCCCTTTGCCCTTTACTTGAAACAAGTGGTCTTGTTAACCATCAACACTTGATGCTTTTTCATGATTTCTACCTTCGCCGACTTCAGCATCGCGAAGAGCTCGGGAATTCCTTTCGTCATCCCTTGCATATTATAGTTCATCACGAAGTTCTACTAACTTGCTGATAGTGACTAGAGAACTTTGTCAATTACTATCTTATCTGGAAGATTAACTCCCACTTGATTCAAGTAATTGTAGTACCCAGACAATCTGAGCACATGCTCACTGGTTGAGCTATTCTCCTCCATCTTGTAGGCAAAGTACTATGAGAAGTCTTATACCTCTCGACACGGGCATGAGTATGAAATACTAATTTCTACTCTTGGAACATCTTATATGCTCCGTGGCGTTCAAAACGTTTTTGAAGTCCCGGTTCTAAGCCGTAAAGCATGGTGCACTTAAACTTATCAAGTAGTCATCATACCGAGCTTTTGTCAAAACGTTCATAACGTCTACATCTGCTCCTGCAATAGGTCTGTCACCTAGCGGTGCATCAAGGACATAATTCTCTGTGCAGCAATGAGGATAATCCTCAGATCACGGAACAATTCCGCATCATTGCTACTAACATCTTTCAACTCAGTTTTCTCTAGGAACATATAAAAATAAACGGGGAGCAACATCGCGAGCTATCGATCTACAACATAGATATGCTAATACTACCAGGACTAAGTTCATGATAAGTTAAAGTTCAATTTAATCATATTAATTAAAGAACTCCCACTTAGATAGACATCCCTCCGGTCATCTAAATGATCACGTGATCCAAATCAACTAAACCATGTCCGATCATCACGTGAGATGGAGTAGTTTCAATGGTGAACATCTTATGTTGATCATATCTACTATATGATTCACGCTCGACCTTTCGGTCTTGAGTGTTCCGAGGCCATATCTGCATATGCTAGGCTCGTCAAGTTTAACCCGAGTATTCTGCGTGTGCAAAATTGGCTTACACCCGTTGTATTTGAACGTAGAGCTTATCACACCCGATCATCACGTGGTGTCTCGGCACGAAGAACTTTCGCAACGGTGCATACTCAGGGAGAACACTTATACCTTGAAATTTAGTAAGGGATCATCTTATAATGCTACCGTCGTTCTAAGCAAAATAAGAAGCATAATAAGATAAACATCACATGCAATCAAAATATGTGACATGATATGGCCATCATCATCTTGTGCTTTCGATCTCCATCTTCAAAGCACCTTCATGATCACCTTCGTCACCGGCGTGACACCTTGATCTCCATCGTAGTATCGTTGTCGTCTCGCCAACTATTGCTTCTACGACTATCGCTACCGCTTAGTGATAAAGTAAAGCAATTACATGGCGATTGCATTTCATACAATAAAGCGACAACCATATGGCTCCTGCCAGTTGCCGATAACTTTACAAAACATGATCATCTCATACAAAACCGTATAACTCATCATGTCTTGACCATATCACATCACAACATGCCCTGCAAAAACAAGTTAGACGTCCTCTACTTTGTTGTTGCATGTTTTACGTGGCAGCTACGGGCTTAGCAAGAACCGTTCTTACCTACGCATACAAAACCACAACGATGTTTCGTCAAGTATGTGCTGTTTTAACCTTCACAAGGACCGGGCGTAGCCACACTTGATTCAGCTAAAGTGAGAGAGATAGACACCCGCCAGTCACCTTTAAGCAATGAGTGCTCCTAACGGTGAAACCAGTCTCGCGTAAGCGTACGCGTAATGTCGGTCCGGGCCGCTTCATCTCGCAATACCGCCGAAGCAAAGTATGACATGCTGGTAAGCAGTATGACTAGTATCGCCCACAACTCATTGTGTTCTACTCGTGCATATCATCTACGCATAGACCTGGCTCTGATGCCACTGTTGGGGAACGTAGTATTTTAAAATTTTCCTACGATCACACAAGATCTATCTACCAGATGCATAGCAACGAGAGGGAAGAGTGTGTCTACGTACCCTCGTAGGCCGGAAGCGGAAGCGTCAAGTGACGCGGTTGATGTAGTCGAACTTCTTCGCGATTCAACCGATCAAGCACCGAACGTACGGCACCTCCGCGTTCAGCACACGTTCAGCTTGATGACGTCCCACGAGCTCTTGATCCAGTTGAGCTTCACGGGAGAGTTTCGTCAGCACGACGGCGTGGTGACGGATATGATGTATTCACCGGCGCAGGGCTTCGCCTAAGCACCGCGACGGTATGACCGAGGTGTGTTTCTGTGGAGGGGGGCACCGCACACGGCTGGAACAATTCAACTTGTGTGTCTTTGGGTGCCCCCCTGCCCCCGTATATAAAGGAGCAAGGGGGGAGGCCGGCCGGCCCTTGTATGGTGCGGCTAGGGGTGCAATCCTACTAGGAAGAGGATTGCAATCCTATTCCTAGTAGGAACCACCAAAGAAGGAAGAGAGGGAAAGGAAAAGAGGGAGAGGTGGCGCCCCCCAATCCTAGTCCAACTAGGAACCCTAGGTGGGGCGCCGGCCAGCCCCTATGGGCTGCCTCTCTCTTTTCCATAACAACATACGTTGTTCCTTTTGTCATCGGTATGTTACTTGCCCGAGATTCGATCGTCGGTATCTCTATACCTAGTTCAATCTCGTTACCGGCAAGTCTCTTTACTCGTTCCGTAACACATCATCTCGTGACTAACTCATTAGTCTTTTGCTTGCAAGGCTTATTATGATGTGTGTTACCGAGAGGGCCCAGAGATACCTCTCCGACACTTCGGAGTGACAAATACTAATCTTGATCTATGCCAACACCACGAATACTTTCGGAGACACCTGTAGAGCATCTTTATGATCACCCAGTTACGTTGTGACGTTTGATAGCACACAAGGTGTTCCTACGGTATTCGGGAGTTGCATAATCTCATAGTCATAGGAACATGTATAAGTCATGAAGAAAGCAATAGCAGTAAAACTAAACGATCAAAGTGCTATGCTAACGGACGGGTCTAGTCCATCACATCATTCTCCTAATGATGTGATCCCGTTGATCAAATGACAACTCATGTCTATGGTTAGGAAACATAACCATCTTTGATCAATGAGCTAGTCTAGTAGAGGCATACTAGGGACACTCTGTTTTGTCTATGTATTCACACATGTACTAAGTTTCCGGTTAATACAATTCTAGCATGAATAATAAACATTTATCATGATATAAGGAAATATAAATAACAACTTTATTATTGCCTCTAGGGCATATTTCCTTCAATTCGGACACCGGATTTCCGGGGGTTACTCGGTACTTATCGAGTCGGCGGAAGGAGTTTCGGGCACCCCCGTCAAAAGATATGGGCCTTATGGGCCAAGAGGGGAAACACACCACCCACAAAGGGGCTGGTGCGCCCCCCCCCCCATATGGGCTGGCCAAATTGGAGAAGGAAAGGGGAAGGAGAAAAGTAAAAAGGGAATAGGATTCCCCCTTTCCCTTCTTCCATTCCTACTCCGAATAGGAATAGGAGAGGGAGATTGGCAGAATTGGAGAGGACCCAAGTTGGATTCCTCCTACTTGGGGCGTCCCCTTGGATACCTCTCCTCCCGTCCAACCTATATATACATGGGGAGGGGGCGCCTAGAACACACACCAACAATTGTTAGCCGTCTGCGGCGCCCTCCTTCACAGTTTATGCCTCCGGTCATATTCTCGTAGTGCTTAGGCGAAGCCCTGCGCGGATCACTTCATCATCACCGTCACCACATCATCGTGCTGACGGAACTCGTCTACTTCCTCGACACTTTGCTGGATCAAGAGTTCGAGGGATGTCATCGAGCAGAACGTGTGCGGAACTCGAATGTGTCGTACGTTCGATGCTTGATGGGTCAGAACGAGATGAAGTTTAACTACATCAACCACGTTGTTAAAACGCTTGCGCTTTCGGTCTATGAGGGTACGTAGACACACGCTCCCCCTCTCGTTGCTATGCATCTAATAGATAGATCTTGCATGAGCGTAGGAATTTTTTGAAATTGCATGCTACGTTTCCCAATAGTTCCTTCGAGTTTTCTTAGGGTTTGTGTCCTGCTCAGGAAGACGAGACGACGGTGCTACCTAAAAATGGAATAAAGGTCTCCCCGCCTAGCCTCTATCTCGGTGGTGTGTCAGATTCAGGGCTCCGCAAAACCCTCCTAGGCTTGAACTCTAGGGTGCGTGCGAAGATCTTAACCTCGCCTATCTATCTACTCGCCATCTCACAAACTAGCACGATGAATAGGAATGTAAAAGAGACATGAGGCAGTTTATCCTAGTTCATGCCACCTAGCGGTGAGTGGACCTACTCCAGTAGTATGGTGGATTAGCCTCGAGAGGGGCTGTGGATGAACTAGTACAATTGGTGAACGACCTCCGGAGGTGAGGTGTTCTTGGGCTCGGATGAGCTGGTGGACTTGTCACGGTGGAATGGATCCGATCTTATCCCTTTGCTTGGTGGTGGCTATCCTACTTATATAGTGGCCTTGGTCTGCTTCCCTCGAAATTTTTGGCGGTAAGGGATCCCACAACGGCCAATTTTGAAGGGGGGTAACTAGTACATCTTATCCTGACTTAGGTGGTCTTCGCCTGCAAAGCCTCTGATCCTGATGCCATAGTGGGCTCAGTGATGACCTCCATCCTGCCGTCATGGCGATATTCGTCTTGTTGCACTGGAATGGAAACCTTTGGCAGATTCCTCAAGACACTGCGTCTGAGCCTGCTTCCTTAGCACCAAAGAGGAAACTGTTGTACTGCGGCGCTGGCACCCGCCTGGCCTGGGTCGTCATGGCTTGCTTCATGCAAACCTCGCGAGGTGGGGGTTGCATAGATTTCTCCGCTCCTCAGGAGCCAGGCGGACGAGGCTACCCCTTTCGGAGGTCTTGATGTCGTCCGCCCCACGAGGCTTGGCCCCTCGCAAGGGTCTTGAGTGCTGATGCTGAAGATGGGCAGTACCAGGCCTGGAAAGGAGCCACGTCGCGGGCCGCAGGCAGGCAAGTCTGGGTACCCTGGTTTCTAGAACGCCGACAGTGCATCTAGGATCGTTGGTGGTCGTGTGGAGGTGTGTCTTCGATGGACTTGCTCAGATATGGTTGTTGTTCGTCTATATTTGTGTGTCTTCGGGTTGGATCATTTTGGTATATGTTATTCTTCATCGGCGACGGTTTTTCTTCTCGTGTGTTGGTCCTATGGAGCCTTAGCAGGACGACTTCCCGACTGTCTACTACAACAAGTTGTGCCCAACTCTGGCGAGGGAGGGGCGATGTCGACGGTGCACCTTCGACTTGCTTCAGTGCTTATAGTCGTCGCTAGGTGGTCTATGGATCTGGATGTAATTTTTATTATTTCTGGTGTTCATTGTACTGCCATGATTGAAGATGAATAGATTGGAAGTTTTCTTGCAAAAAAGAGTAGTAAGTGGAGTAAGAGGAAAACGATAAAAACGAGTTGGGGCAGCAGCAGGAAATCCACTGAGATGATGCCGCTATCTTACAACACCCTACAAGACAAAGACCTACTACAACCAAATTAAAGATGTGTTTGGTTACCTGCATCGCTTTTTCCCATTTGCATACTTGTCCCAGCTGGGCCTAGTTGTGCATATGCAGGCAAAAAACCAACATAAGCATGTTGATTGGCAGACTGCATATCCTCGCCCTACATCGTAACGACGCCTCTACGCACCGCGTTTGGATGCTCACATTGTATGTGATCAGATGAGTGTGTGTTGTTTGGTTGCTTGCATGGGATATGATTAAGACTTATCATCTACCCATAACAGTGCCATGGCGATTGTGATGAACAACGACGAGGACACAAGCAACTAGTTCTCCACGCCGTTGTCGGATCGGCGTCGAGGCCACCGCCCATCGTCGCGGGCTCGCTCGTGCGAAACGACGGCCTCTTCGGGTCGACGAGCAAGCCTCCCGCCGCCATGGTGAGCAGAGCGACGAGGAAGTGCGCGACGTCGGTCTCGTCGAGTAAAGAAACTGGCAGCTGATGATTGCTAGAACTACATCGATATTTCCCCAAAGAGGAATGGATGATGCATCATAGCACCGGTAGGTATTTCCCTCAGTGATGAGACCAAGCTTATCAAACCGGTAGGAGAACCAAGCAACACAACGTAAACAACACCTGCACACAAATAACAAATACTCGCAACCCGACGTGTAAAAGGGGTTGTCAATCCCTTTCGGGTAACGGCGCCTAGAGATAGGCAAACGGACGTGAGAGAGTTGTAAATATTGATAGATCGAACGCCAAATAAGATAAATTGCAGCAAGGTATTTTTGTATTTTTGGTTTAATAGATTTGAAAATAAAAGCAAAGGAAAAGTAGATCGCAAAGGCAAATAATATAAGAAAGCGACCCGGGGGTCGTAGGTTTCACTAGTGGCTTTCTCGAGAAAATAGCAAACGGTGGGTGAACAAATTACTGTTCGGCAATTGATAGATCTTCAACTAATCATGACGATATCCAGGCAATGATCATTATATAGGCATCACGTCCAAGATTAGTAGACTGACTCCTGCCTGTATCTACTACTATTACTCCACACATCGACCGCTATCGAGCATACATCTAGTGTATTAAGTTCGTGGAAAAAAGGAGTAATGCAATAATAATGATGACATGATGTAGACAAGATCTATTTATTTAGAAATAGACCCCATCGTTTTATCCTTAGTAGCAACGATACATACGTGTCGGTTCCCCTTCTGTCACTGGGATCAAGCACCGTAAGATCGAACCCACTACAAAGCACCTCTTCCCATTGCAAGACAAATAGATCAAGTTGGCCAAACAAAACCCAAATATCACAGAAGAAATACGAGGCTATAAGGAATTATGCATATAAGAGATCAAAGAAGACTCAAATAACTTTCATGGATATAAAAAGATAGATCTAATCATAAAATCAAAGTTCATCGGATCCCAACAAACACACCGCAAAAAGAGTTACATCATATGGATCTCCAAGAGAGCATTGTATTGATAATCAAGAGAGAGAGAGAGAGAGAGAGAGAGAGAGAGGAAGCCATCTAGCTACTAACTACGGACCCGTGGGTATTTATATAGCAAAGAGGCGGTCCGGGGGGCATCTAAGGTGGGCACAACCCACCAGGGCATGCCTGGGCCTCCTGTCGTGCCCTGGTGGGTTGTGCTCCCCTCGGAGCACCCCCAGTAGCTTCTCCAGCCCACTGGATGTCTTCTGGTTCAAAGAAAATCCACAAAATGTTCCGCTGCGTTTGGACTCCGTTTGGTATTCATTTCATGTGATGTAAAAAACATGCAGAAAACAGCAACTGGCACTTGTCACTATGTCAATAGGTTAGTACCAAAAAATGATATAAAATGACTATAAAAAGATTATAAAACATCCAAGAATGATAATATAACAGCATGGAACAATCTAAAATTATAGATATGTTGGAGACGTATCAGGATCCCCAAGCTTAATTCCTGCTCTTCCTCGAGTAGGTAAATGATACAAACAGGATTTTTTCTGTGGAATGCTACCTAACATGTCATATCATATTATTTTCTTTACAGCATGGACATTTGGACTTTTATATGATTCAAAGCAATAGTCTAGTTTTGACATGAGATTTAAATACTCAAGCATATCAACAAGCAAGCATGTCTTTCAAAATATCAATGCTAAAATAAGTTATCCCTAGCCCATCATGCTCAACCATTGATCCATTCATGAAACACATTCGCATATTAACTACACCCAATACTCAAGTACGATCATAGTGCCTCCTAGTTGGTGCTTTATAAGAGAAGATGGAGACTCAAATTAAAAATAAAAATTGCATGAAGTAAAAGAAAGGCCCTTCGCAAAGGGAAGTAGGGATTTGTAGAGGTGCTAGAGCTCAAAGCTTAAATTGAGAGATAAAATTATTTTGGGTGGCATACTTTTCCCACCAATGAAAACGACTTAGAGCTCCCAACATTTTCCATGCTAGATATATCATAGGTGATTCCCAAACATAAAATAAAGTTTATTCATTTTTCCACCAAACTTTCACAAGCCATGGCTAACCGTATCCACGGGTGCCTTCCATACCAACACTTTCCAAGGGATTTATTATTTGGCAGCATAAAGTAAATTCATTTTTGTTTCATTTCGGGACTGGGCATCCCTAATACCTTTGCCTTACTCTCGTGCAATGACAAGTGAATAAACAATAATCGTGAGAATAACACATCTAGCATGCAAAATATTGGTCACCTGATACGTCAATTTTGCATCATGCTTATAAGTTGATATTTATTGCATTATGGGTTGTTCATACATGTTTTGTCACAATACTTATGCCTTTTCTCTCTTATTTTACAAGGTTTACATGAAGAGGGAGAATGCCGGCAGCTGGAATTCTGGGCTGGAAAAGGAGCAAACTCTGGAAACCTATTCTGCACAACTCCAAAAGCCCTGAAACTCCACAGAACATCGTTTCGGAAAATATAAAAAATATCTGGTGAAAGAAACCCACGAGAGAGGCCACCGGCTGGCCTCGAGGGTGAGGGGCGTGCCCCCCTTCCCAGGGCGCGCCCCCTGCCTCGTGGGCCAGCCGGCAGTCCCCCGGTGCCCATCTTCTCCTATATGAAGTGTTTTAACCTGGAAAAAAAATTCATAAGGAGGCTTTCGGGACCAGACGCCGCCGTCTTGAGGCGGAATCGAGGCGGAAACCAATCTAGGGCTCCGGCAGAGCTATTCTGTCGGGGATACTTCCCTGCGGGAGGGGGAAATTGTCACCGCCGTCATCACCAACAACTCTCCCATCTTGGGGAGGGATATCTTCATCAACATCTTCACCAGCACCATCTCCTCTCAAACCCTAGTTCATCTCTTGTATCCAATCTTTGTACCCAAACCTCAGATTGGTACCTGTGGGTTGCGAGTAGTGTTGATTACTCCTTGTAGTTGATGCAAGTTGGTTTATTTGGTGGAAGATCATATGTTTATATCCATTATGCATATTAATAACCCTCTGATCATGAACAATATTATGTCTTGTGAGTAGTTACTTTTGTTCCTGAGGACATGGGAGAAGTCTTGCTATTAGTAGTCATGTGTATTTGGTCTTCATTCGATATTTTGATGAGATGTATGTTGTCTCTCCTCTAGTGGTGTCATGTGAACGTCGACTACATGACACTTCACCATTATTTGGGCCTGGAGGAAGGCATTGGGAAGTAATAAGTAGATGATGGGTTGCTAGAGTGACAGAAGCTTAAACCCTAGTTTATGCGTTGCTTCGTAAGGGGCTGATTTGGATCCATATGTTTCAGGCTATGGTTAGGTTTACCTTAATACTTCTTTTGTAGTTGCGGATGCTTGCATTAGAGGTTAATCATAAGTGGGAGGCTTGTCCAAGTAAGGGCAGCACCCAAGCACCGGTCCAACCACATACCAAATTATCAAAGTACCGAACGCGAATCAGACGATCGTGATGAAAACTAGCTTGACGATAATTCCCATGTGTCCTCGGGAGCGCTTTACTTTATATAAGAGTTTGTCCAGGCTTGTCCTTTGCTACAAAAATGATTGGGCCACCTTGCTGCACCTTATTTACTTTTACCTTTTGTCACTTGCTACTAATTATCTTATCACAAAATTATGTGTTACCTATAATTTCAGTGCTTGCAGAAAATACCTTACTGAAAACTGCCTATCATTTCCTTCTGCTCCTCGTTGGGTTCGACACTCTTACTTATCGAAAGGACTACGATAGATCCCCTACACTTGTGGGTCATCAAGACTCTTTTCTGGCGCCGCTGCCGGGGAGTGAAGCGCCTTTGGTAAGTGGAATTTGGTAAGGAAAAATTTAAATAGTGTGCTGCAATTTATTGTCACTTGTTACTATGGCTCAAAATCCTTTGAGGGGCTTGTTCGAGGTATCTTCACCCCGAGCAGAAGAGCAAAGAGTTGCTCCTCAACCTAGTGCACCTATTGAAAATGTTTGCTTTGAGATTCCTTCGGGTATGATAGAAAAACTGCTTGTAAACCCTTTTACAAGAGACGGAACACTGCATCCCGACTTACACCTAATCTATGTGGATGAAGTTTGTGGATTGTTTAAGCTTGCAGGTATGCCCGAGGATATTATCAAGACGAAGTTCTTCCCTTTATCTTTGAAGGGAGATGCATTGACATGGTTTAGGCTATGCGATGATATGGGATTTTGGAACTACAATCGTCTGAAGTTGGAATTTCATCAGAAGTTCTACCCTGTGCACCCGGTTCATCGTGATCGTAATTATATTTATAATTTCTGGCCTCACGAAGGAGAAAGCATCGCTCAAGCTTGGGGGAGGCTTAAGTCAATGTTATATTCATGTCCCAATCATGAGCTTTCAAGAAAAATGATCATCCAAAATTTTTATGCTCGGCTTTCTCTCAATAATCGCACCATGCTCGATAATTCTTGTTCTGGCTCTTTTATGATGAAGACTGTTGAATTCAAATGGGATTTATTGGAAAGAATTAAACGCAACTCCGAAGATCGGGATCTCGACGAAGGTAAGGAGTCAGGTAGGACCCCTAAGTTTGATTGTGTTAAAGCTTTTATGGATACCGATGTTTTCCGTGAGTTTAGCACTAAGTATTGACTTGACTCTGAGATAGTAGCTTCTTTCTGTGAATCCTTTACTACTCATGTTGATCTCTCCAAGGAGAAGTGGTTTAAATACCACCCCCCTATTGAAGTAAAAGTAGTTGAACCTATTAAAGTGGAATAAAAGACTATCACTTATAATATTGATCCTGTTATACCTACTGCTTATATTGAGAAACCTCCCTTCCCTGTTAGGATAAAGGATCATGCTCAAGCTTCAACTGTAGTTCGTAAGAGTAACACTAGAACACCTACACCCTCTGAGCAAATTAAAGTTGAACCTAGTGTTGCTATGGTTAAAGATCTCTTGGTAGAAGATTTAGATGGACATGTTATTTATCTCCAAGAAGAGTCTGCTAGAATAGCCAAACCCAATGCCATGAATAAACATAAACATGTTGTAGGCCTGCCTGTTATCTCTGTTAAGGTAGGAGATCATTGTTATCATGGTTTATGTGACGTAGGTGCTAGTGCGAGCATTATCCCTTTTGATCTGTACAACGAAATTATACATGATATTGCGCCTGTTGAGTTAGAAGGGATTGATGTTACTATTAAGCTTGCTAATAGAGATACTATTTCACCAGTTGGGATTGTTAGAGATATTGAAGTCTTGTGTGGGAAGGTTAAACACCCTGCTGATTTTCTTGTTCTTAGTTCCCCACAAGATGCATTCTGTCCCATTATATTTGGTAGACCCTTCTTGTGAAAGATATTGTTACTGTTGGATTAGGGGATATGTCTCATGATTTTAACTTTGCTAAATTCCGTAGACAACCCCTTGAAAGGGCACTACCCAGTAAGGATGAAATTATTGGTCTTGCTTCTATTGTTGTGCCACCTAATGATCCTTTAGAACAATACTTGCTAGACCATGAAAATGATATGCATATGAATGAGAGAAGGGAAATAGATGAAATATTCTTTAAACAGGGACCCGTGTTGAAAAACAACTTGCCTGTTGAAATCCTAGGGGATCCTCCTCCACCCAAGGGTGATCCCGTGTTTGAACTTAAACCCTTGCCTGATAATCTCAAGTATGTTTATCTTGATGAAAAGAAGATATATCCTGTTATTATAAGTGCTAACCTTTCAGAGCAGGAAGAAGAAAAAATATTGAAAACTCTGAAGAAGCACCGTGCTGCTATTGGATATACTCTGGATGATCTTAAGGGCATTAGTCCCACTATATGCCAACACAAGATAAAATTGGAAGAAAATGCTAAACTAGTTATTGATCATCAACGACGGTTAAATCCTAAGATGAAAGAAGTGGTAAGGAAGGAAATACTAAAGCTCCTAGAAGCAGGTATTATCTATCCAGTTGCTGACAGCCAGTGGGTAAGTCCTGTCCATTGTGTTCCTAAGAAAGGAGGTATGACTGTCGTCCCTAATGATAAAGATGAATTGATCCCGCAAAGAATAGTTACAGGCTATAGGATGGTAATTGATTTTCGTAAGTTAAATAAAGCTACTAAGAAAGATCATTACCCCTTGCCATTTATTGATCAAATGCTAGAAAGGTTATCGAAGCATACTCATTTCTGCTTTCTAGATGGTTATTTTGGTTTATCTCAAATACCTGTGTCAAAAGGGGATCAAGAAAAGACCACTTTTACTTGTCCTTTTGATACCTTTGCTTATAGACGTATGCCTTTTGGTTTATGTAATGCACCTGCTACCTTTCAAAGATGCATGATGGCTATATTCTCTGATTTTTGTGAAAAGATTGTTGAGGTTTTCATGGATGATTTCTCCGTTTACGGAACTTCTTTTGATGATTGCTTAAGCAACCTTGATTGAGTTTTGCAGAGATGTGAAGATACTAACCTTGTTTTGAATTGGGAGAAGTGCCACTTTATGGTTAATGAAGGCATTGTCTTGGGACATATAATTTCTGAAAGAGGTATTGAAGTTGACAAAGCTAAAGTCGATGCTATTGAAAAGATGCCATGCCCTAAGGATATCAAAGGTATACGAAGTTTCCTTGGTCATGCCGAGTTTTATAGGAGGTTCATAAAGGACTTCTCCAAAATCTCTTACAAAAAGATATTCCTTTTGTCTTTGATGATGATTGTCTAGAAGCATTTGAAATACTTAAGAAAGCATTGATCTCTGCACCTATTGTACAGCCTCCTGACTGGAATTTACCCTTTGAGATTATGTGTGATGCTAGTGATTATGCTGTAGGAGTTGTTTTAGGGCAAAGAGTTGATAAGAAATTGAATGTTATCTAGTATGCTAGTAAAACTCTAGATAGTGCCCGAAGAAATTATGCTACCACTGAGAAAGAATTTTTAGCAGTTCTATTTGCTTGTGATAAGTTTAGACCCTATATCGTTGATTCTAAAGTAACTATTCACACTGATCATGCTGCTATCAAATACCTTATGGAAAATAAAGATGCTAAACCTAGACTTATTAGATGGATTCTCTTGCTGCAAGAATTTGACTTGCATATTATTGATAGAAAGGGAGCTGAGAACCCCGTAGCAGATAACTTGTCTAGGTTAGAGAATATACTTGATGACCCACAACCTATTGATGATAGCTTTCCTGACGAACAACTAGCTGTCATAAGTACTTCTCGTACTGCTCCATGGTATGCTGATTATGTTAATTACATTGTTGCTAAGTTTATACCACCTAGCTTCACATACCAGCAAAAGAAAAAGTTCTTCTATGATTTGAGACATTACTTTTGGGATGACCCACATCTTCATAAAGAATGAGTAGATGGTATTATTAGACGTTGTGCACCTGAGCATGAATAGAACAAATCCTACGCAAGTGCCACTCCGAAGCTTATGGAGGACACCATGCAGGAGATAGAACTGCACACAAGGTATTGCAATCTTGTTTTTATTGGCCTACTCTCTTCAAGGATGCCCGCAAGTTTGTCTTATCTTGTGATGAATGTCAAAGAATTGGTAATATTAGTAGACGACAAGAAATGCCTATGAATTATTCACTCGTTATTGAACCATTTGATGTTTGGGGCTTTGATTATATGGGACCTTTTCCTGCCTCTAATGGGTACACACATATTTTAGTTGATGTTGATTACGTTACTAAGTGGGTAGAAGCTATTCCAACTAGTAGTGTTGATCATAACACCTCTATTAAGATGCTTAAAGAAGTTATATTTCTGAGGTTTGGAGTCCCTAGATATCTAATGACTCTTGGTGGTTCACACTTTATTCATGGTGCTTTCCGTAAGATGCTTGCTAAGTATGATGTCAACCATATAATTGCATCACCTTATCACCCACAGACTAGTGGTCAAGTTGAACTTAGTAATAGGGAGTTGAAATTAATCTTGCAAAAGATAGTTAATAGGTCTAGAAAGAATTGGTCCAAGAAACTTGATGATGCATTATGGGCCTATAGAACTGCATACAAAAACCCTATGGGTATGTCTCCATATAAGATGGTATATGGAAAAGCTTGTCACTTACCTCTTGAGCAAGAACATAAGGCATATTGGGCTATTAAAGAGCTCAACTACAATCTCAAACTTTCCGGTGAAAAGAGGTTATTTGACATTAGCTATCTCGATGAGTGCAGAACCCAGGCCTATGAGAATGCCAAACTGTTTAAAGAAAAAGTTAAAAGATGGCATGACAAAAGGATACAAAAGCATGAGTTTAACGTAGGTGATTATGTCTTGCTATTCAACTCTCGTTTAAGATTTTTTGCAGGAAAACTTCTCTCCAAGTGGGAAGGACCTTACATTATCGAGGAGGTCTATCGTTCCGGTGCCATAAAAATCAACAACTTCGAAGGCACAAATCCGAAGGTGGTGAATGGTCAAAGGATCAAACATTATATCTCAGGTAATCCTATAAATGTTGAAACTAATATTATTGAAACCATAACCCCGGAGGAATACATAAGGGACACTTTCCAGAACATTCATCCTCCGAAAAGGAAGAGGTACGTGATACGGTAAGTAAACCGACTCCAAAACAGTTCTAAAGGCAATTTTTCTCCGTTTTGGAATATTTAGAAAAATAGAAAAATAAACCGCAGTCCGTAAGAGACACGAGGTTCCCTCGAGGGTGGAGGGTGCGCCCCCCTTCCCAGGGCACGCCCCCTGCCTCGACAACACCCCGTGTGTCCCCTAGACTCCGTCTTCTTGTGGGTTACTCCTTTTGTTCAGCAAAAAATCATTATATATGCTCCCAAAAGTTTTGACCTCTATATCACGCAGAAATCCCCTGTTTTCGTTTTGAGCTGATGTTTTTGACAGATCTGGATCATCATGGTGTCCTCCAACACCCCCCAAGGACAAGTTCTTCGAGAAGGTCATCAACCCCTACCTTGCGGAGGTGCTGCACCACCCCAAAACCATGGAGTTGCATGAGGGGGTGCTGCATATCCGTGATGTTGAAGGGTAGAGGAGGACCGGAAGCATGGAGACAAGACTCGAAGCAATGGAGCAACTGATGGCTTCTCGCCCCTCGTTGGTTACCCCAAGTGGAAGGTTGAGATGTAGCATAGCGGCAAATTTCCCTTGGCAAAGATACCAAGGATCGAATCCCGTGAGACTCCGAGGGTCGACAAGTAGGTGTCAACGGCGCCAGAAACTTAGCGGTTGACGGGACCTGCACACAGATATAGATAACTTTGCTCCCAACGAGTACAGAGAGGTTGTCAATCCCTCCGGCCTTGTTGTTTACAAAGGATCAAACACAAGAGATAATAATGATAGCTATGACTGCAACTAGGAAATAAAAACAGGAAGTAAATAGAAGGTGTGATCAGCGGTGGTAATATGGACCGGGGTCCCATGATGTTCACTAGTGATGTCTCTCTCCCAAAAGACGATAAAACAGCAAAGCGAGGTAAACAAATTACAGCTGGGCAATTGACTGGATTATGTGCGCAAACCAATGCTAACTATGCTGCAAAGAAAGGTAGAGGCTCGAAAGCATGGGCGGTATGCCAAGGCAAGTAGACCGAAATCCATCTGCATCTACTACTAATCATCCACCTTGAGATATCTATCCAAAACATCTCGCTGGTATTAAGTTGCGAATCCCACCCAAAGTGTAAACTCAAAGCAACAGACAACTGCATTAAAAGAACTTTGCGTAAAGTAAACAATCCTTGCACCCGCAAGTACAAGCACCGTTGTTTTCTCCCTTGTGGCAACATCACATCCCCTAGACTCATGTCCTGTCACTCAAGCTAGTCATCAGGGGGCATGAACCCACAATCAAGCATAACGCTCCCTCTTGGAGTTACTACCTACTACTTGGCCAAAGCAATAAACAGCAACGGAGAACATGCAAGAATTACTCAAGAACAAAGATATAAAAGAGGTGAATCAAATATATTACTCAAACACAATCTGAACATAGTCTCATAATCCATCAGATCCCAGCAAACTCAGCAAAGCAACAGCAGAAAGATTACATATGTGCCTCGATCATGTAGGGCAGCTCACGAGGTCTAAACCATGAAGAGCAAAGAGGGGAGGAGAACATCACATAGCTACTGATCATGGACCCATGGTCCAAGGTGGACTACTCACGACTCATCCGGGAAGCGTCCATGGTGGTGGAGAAGCTCCCGATGGTGGTTCTCCCCTCCGGCAGGGTGCCAGGAAGAGTTCTCCTGATGCTCCCGATCTTGGAAGCGCTGCGGCGGCGGAACAGAGGCGAGATCGCGAAAAAGGGTTCTGTCCTCGAGGGTTTCGGGACGAGAGGGATATATATTCGAAGGGGGGCAGCCAGAGGCGGAGCAGGGGCCCCAAGCGCCCCCTGGCGCGGCCAGGGGTGGGGCCGCGCCAGGTGGCCGCCTGGGCCTCCCCTGGCTCCCCTCTGGCCCATCTTTGGTTCTTCGCGAAGCTTCCTGTACGCTGATTTTTCCTATATTTTTCCTGGAATTTTTGGAGCACTTTTAATATGGGGGAAACCTGAAATAGAAAAACAGCAGAAAATCGGAACTGGCACTGTGGTGCACTGAGTTAATAGGTTAGTCCAAATATGATCAAAAGTGCATGGAAGTGCATCAATATCATAGCAATATCACACAAAAGAAGCATGGAGCAAGCAGAAATTATAGATACGTTTTGGACGTATCAATATCCCCAAGCTTAATTCCTGCTCGTCCTCGAGTATGTAAATGATAACAAGCATAATTTCTGTGGTGACATGCTATCAACCATATAAGAACTTTTAAGTAAAGCAATCAAGGCATGTAATTCAATTCAAGTCATAACAAGCAAGAGTCTATATTAGCATTGTAACAAGGAACATAAGAACATAAAGGTGCAAGAGCTCTCGCTGTCCGTGACTCGAATGTCTCCAAATGGTGTTTGCGTACAAGAAAGGGGATAGGGATATACAAGAGAGTAAAACATAGTTTTTGTATTGTTGAGAACTTAATCTACTAAAGTTTCACACTTGGTCTTCTTTGGAATCTTATCTTGACTCATCCCCAGACCACTAGCCAGGTACAAGTCAAAATGATCCACTCCCTTTCGATATTTTGAGAACTCATGCAATGAATGAGTGTAAGCAAGAAAGTTGACACTTAGGATGGCAAAGAGAGAGAAATGATGAAGGGGGAAGACAAAAAAGGTGTGAAAGGCTCACATCAATGAGGACAATCATAGGCGAGAGAAAGCCAAATGATAGATATGATGTGAGGAGTAGGGATTGCCATGCAACGGATGCACATATGAGCTAAGGTAAGCTCTCCAATGGAACTAGTGGGGGTGCATCCAACTTGCTCGCTCAAGAAGACCTAGAGCTCTTTTGAGGAGGCTCATCATTGGAATATACAAGCCAAGTTCTATAGTGTGAAGGTCCCCACATAGCTATATGCATGAATGATAATCTCTATGGAGTACAAGGTATAAGATGGAGTACGAGTGTGGATCTCTCAAAAGGAATAGTAGTGTGCCCCCTTCTCTCTTTTTATTTCTTTTTCTCTTTTTTCTATTTTTTTATTTTTTTGTGGCCTCAATGGCTCTTTCTATTTAACTCTCATTTGTCCTCTTTGGGATCTTTTGATTTTGTCCTCTTTGGGATCTTTTCCTCACTTTAGGAGCAACACTCTATATATTACAAGAAGTATAGAAGATCTTTCACACTTTACAAAAGTACTCAACATAAAGAAGATGAAACTATCATGATGTATGCAAATGTATGCCTCTGCCAGTATAGCAGGATATGCAATGATACTAGCACGTCATGTAGCAATGATTAGGGCAAGGCCCAACTAGCATGCGGCTCATCGATCAAGCAAAAAGCATGTATGACATGAAGATCAAGTCATGAGAAGATGGATGTTGCATGGCAATGTATCTCGGAAAGGCTATGGAAATGCCTTGATAGGTAGGTATGGTGGCTATTTTGAGGAAGGATATAATGAGGCTTATGATGACTAAGCGTATCGTGCCAAGGATTTGGATGCACCGGCGAAGTATGCGCCAACTCTCGAGGTGAGAAAGGGCAATGCACGGTACCGAAGAGGCTAGAAAAATATGGCTAGGTGGAAGTGTCAACTTTCGAATACTCACATTAGTCCGAAGAACTCATGCACTTATTATCGGTAACTCTCAATCTAATTAGGAGGTTCACAAAGAGACAAGTACCCCGAGGAGGAGTGTATGGGGGTTTGGTTATCCTTGCGCATCCTCGACTCATGGTACGTGAGTGTACTCTAATATTCGATCCCTCCAAAGATTAGTGATCCATCTAGTAGCTAAAGTTCTCAACTATTTTGTAGGTTTTCGAAAATAAACACGGATTGCCCAAAATACGACATCTATCACTAATATGCTAAAGCTCTTGACACCAAAAGTTCAGACATTACTCATGGCAATACCTCAAAACTATTGCAAGTTACTACTAAAATTAAATAGCAACCTCAATTACCTACTTTAAGTTAAGACACACAACTCAGTGCAACAGGCAAACTCTCTTAACAAGATAAACATGAAAACTCAAGAGAGTTCAGCAACCAACTAAACAAAAGCTCTTTAAAAAGAAAAGCATGAAAACTAAGAGCTAAACATGACAGCAGCTATGGAAAGACAAAGAACACACACAGCAAAGATAAGCATTGAAATCCTATGTTGTGTTCTAGGTTGAAGTGGAGCGTGTTTCTCTCCCACACAAAGAAAGCTGGGTTCTAACTTGTTATGAACAGCAAGCAGAGCTAAAGAAAACTAAAAAAAGGAAACTAAGAGCAAGACGCTCCAAGCATAGCACATAACGCATGAAGTGATAATAATATAGTGGAACGAAACATGAACTGATAATTGTTGATGGAGAAGGGGATGCATGGGGGCATCCCCAAGCTTAGACGCTTGAGTCTTCTTGAATATTTCTTGGGGGTGCACGGGGGCATCCCCAAGCTTGAGCGTTTGACCCTCCTGAATCTTCTTTTATCATCTTCCCTCGCACACTTGAAAACTCCCTTCATACATAACTCATCATAATCTGATTAGCGAGGTTAGTACCCACAATAAAATAATTTTTCCCTACTGGAAATAAAGATAATCTTGAAGAGCTACTGTTTCTCAAGATTTCCAAAAAAATTTTGCAAAGAAAAAGCAAGCTCAAGGTTTGCAAAACGAAGGAAAGGAAAAACAGGACAGAATCTGTGAAAAACAGACCAGCAGGTAGTAAATAACTTTTTAGGGGCGCTTCTGCAACTCAAATCAAAAAACTCAGAACAGACGCTCGAAAGCCAATTGTATAGGGCACGCTGTAAAAAAAATCAGATCAAAAAGATGATCTGGTGATTTTATTCGAATTTTTCTGTCCAAGGAAAGAATCTGTTTTCTGGACATTATGTCACAACTTTTGAACTTTCTTGCAATCAGAGGCTAAACTTGGCACAAAGCTGAAAAGAAAAGATACAATGATGATGCTACTGTAGTAACAAACATCAAGACACAACAAAAGCAAAATAAAACCTAATTCGTTGTGGGCTGCCTCCCAAAAGCGCTTTCTTTTATGCCTTTAAGCTAGGCATGATGCAAAAAGAGAAGATCAAGTTTTATCAAGAGTAAGAGAATAACTAGCCCGTGTAACGGACTCAAAAGGCAACTTAATCTTCTTTCTAGGGAAGTGTTCCATCCCTTTCTTGAGAGGGAATTGGAATTTAATATTCCCCTCTTTCATGTCAATGATAGCACCAACGGTGCGAAGAAAAGGACGTCCCAAAATAATTGGACATGAAGGTTCACATTCAATATCCATAATAGTAAAATCAACGGGAACATAATTGTCATTGCCAATGATAAGAACATCGTCGATCTTCCCCAAAGGTTTCTTTACGGAAGAATCAACAAGACGAACACCAAAAGAACAAGGATCAAAAGGTTTCAATTCAAACATATCATACATTCTTTTGGGAATAACGAAGGTACTAGCTCCAACATCACATAAAGCATAGCAAGATAAGTTACTCAACTTAATTTTAATCATAGGATCCCAACTATCTTCTAGCTTTCTAGGTATGGAGGCTTCTACCCTAAGCTTTTCCTCCCTAGCTTTGATAAGAGCATTAGTGATATGCTCCGTGAAGGCAAGATTAAGTGTGCTAGTGTGGGGATCTCTAGACATCTTGTGAAGAAAACTAATAACTTCAGAAAGGGTGCAATTATCAAAATCAAGGTCACTACTATCAAGTAAAGTGGTAGTGGTGTCCTTTAGGCTCACTTGTTTGGTAGCTTCTATGGTCATAGGAGTTTCTTCTTCTACGGTTGAGGTCATAACATCACCATTAATAGGTCCAATGGGACTAGGAGTGCATTGGGTGCTAAGAGTTTGGATATCCTCAACAACTTGGATAGTAGCAACAGTGTGGTGGGTAGGAAGGCTCCTAATTCTATCTTCTTCCTCCTTTTCTCTAGCCCATCTCTTTTTAAGTTTAGCCATCATCCTAATGTTTTCATTAATTTGCACTTGAATAGCATTCATAGGAGTGGTCTTCCTCTCCTCAAGAGGAGAAGTTCTAATTTTAAGCAACTCTACCTCATGGGCTAAATTGTCTACCTTCGAAGAGAGATTATCTAGTTTGTCTAGTTTTTCTTCTACACTCTTATTGAAGGCCTTTTGGGTAGTGATGAAGTCTTTAAGCATAATCTCTAGTTCAGAAGTGGAGTTCTTGGTGCTAGGATAAGTATTGTTGTTCCCATAGGAATTAGAGGGGAACGGTCTAGGGTTGCTACCAAAATTACTCCTATAAGCATTGTTATTGAAGTTGTTTCTAGAGATAAAGTTCACATCTACTTGATCTTGAGCAATCAAAGAATTTAAAGGAACATCATGAGGATCAATAGAAGATTGCTTGGAAAGTAGAGACATGATCAAGTCAACCTTTTCATTTAGGGAGGAAATCTCCTCGATAGAGTTTACCTTCCTACCTGTTGGAGCGCGTTCGGTGTGCCATTGGGAATAATTGGTCATCATCTCGTCGAGAAGTTTCGTGGCAGCACCAAGTGTAGTTGACATAAAGGTTCCTCCTGCGGCCGAATCTAACAAGTTCCGCGAGGTAAAATTCAAGCCTGCATAAAAAGTTTGGATAACCATCCAGGTAGTCAAACCATGAGTAGGGCAGTTCTTGACAAGAGATTTCATGCGTTCCCAAGCTTGGGCAACGTGTTCATTATCCAATTGTTTAAAATTCATTATGTTACTCCTTAATTGGATAATTTTAGCAAGGGGATAGTACTTCCCAATAAAGGCATCCTGGCACTTGTCCCAAGAATCTATACTATTCCTAGGCAAGGATTGAAACCAGATTTTAGCTCCTCCTCTCAAGGAGAAAGGAAAAAAGCTTAAGCTTAACAATATCACCATCTACTTCTTTGTACTTTTGCATATCACAGAGCTCAACAAAATTATTTAAGTGCAAAGCAGCATCATCTCCAGCACCGGAGAATTGATCTTTCATAACTAGATTCAGCAAAGCAGGTTTAATCTCATAAGAAGGTGCTAAAGTGGCAGGTGTAGCAATAGGCGTGCAGATAAAGTCATTGTTGTTATGACTAGTGAAGTCACACAACTTGGTGTTCTCGGTGGAACCCATAGCAGCAGCAAGCAAGATAACTATTTTTGTGATTTTTGATAAAGGACACTAAAGCAAAAAAACTGAAAGGTAAACTAACAAGACTAAAAAGCAAAGATAAAAGATAGCGTGCAACTCCCCTATCTTGAAGAGTGGAGTCCCCAGCAACGGCGCCAGAAACTTGCTTGATGGCTTCTCGCCCCTCGTTGGTTACCCCAAGTGGAAGGTTGAGATGTAGCGTAACGGCAAATTTCCCTTGGCAAAGATACCAAGGATCGAATCCCGTGAGACTCCGAGGGTCGACAAGTAGGTGTCAACGGCGCGAGAAACTTAGCGGTTGACGGGACCTGCACACAGATACAGATAAATTTGCTCCCAACGAGTACAAAGAGGTTGTCAATCCCTCCGGCCTTGTTGTTTACAAAGGATCAAACACAAGAGATAATAATGATAGCTATGACTGCAACTAGGAAATAAAAACAGGAAGTAAATAGAAGGTGTGATCAGCGGTGGTAATATGGACCGGGGTCCCATGATGTTCACTAGTGATGTCTCTCTCCCAAAAGACGATAAAACAGCAAAGCGAGGTAAACAAATTACAATTGGGCAATTGACAGGATTATGTGCGCAAACCAATGCTAACTATGCTGCAAAGAAAGGTAGAGGCTCAAAAGCATGGGCGGTACGCCAAGGCAAGTAGACCGAAATCCATCTGCATCTACTACTAATCATCCACCTTGAGATATCTATCCAGAACATCTCGCTGGTATTAAGTTGCGAATCCCACCCAAAGTGTAAACTCAAAGCAACAGACAACTGCATTAAAAGAACTTTGCGTAAAGTAAACAATCCTTGCACCCGCAAGTACAAGCACCATTGTTTTCTCCCTTGTGGCAACAGCACATCCCCTAGACTCATGTTTCTGTCACTCAAGCTAGTCATCAGGGGGCATGAACCCACAATCAAGCATAACGCTCCCTCTTGGAGTTACTACCTACTACTTGGCCAAAGCAATAAACAACAACGGAGAACTTGCAAGAATTACTCAAGAACAAAGATATAAAAGAGGTGAATCAAATATATTACTCAAACACAATCTGAACATAGTCTCATAATCCATTAGATCCCAGCAAACTCAGCAAAGCAACAGCAGAAAGATTACATATGTGCCTCGATCATGTAGGGCAGCTCACGAGGTCTAAACCATGAAGAGCAAAGAGGGGAGGAGAACATCACATAGCTACTGATCATGGACCCATGGTCCAAGGTGGACTACTCACGACTCATCCGGGAAGCGTCCATGGTGGTGGAGAAGCTCCCGGTGGTGGTTCTCCCCTCCGGCAGGGTGCCAGGAAGAGTTCTCCTGATGCTCCCGATCTTGGAAGCGCTGCGGCGGTGGAACAGAGGCGAGATCGCGAAAAAGGGTTCTGTCCTCGAGGGTTTCGGGACGAGAGGGATATATATGCGAAGGGGGGCAGCCAGAGGCGGAGCAGGGGCCCCAGGCGCCCCCTTGGCGCGGCCAGGGATGGAGCCGCGCCAGGTGGCCGCCTGGGCCTCCCCTGGCTCCCCTCTGGCCCATCTTTGGTTTTTCGCGAAGCTTCCTGTACGCTGATTTTTCCTATATTTTTCCTAGAATTTTTGGAGCACTTTTAATATGGGGGAAACCTGAAATAGAAAAACAGCAGAAAACAGGAACTGGCACTGTGGTGCACTGAGTTAATAGGTTAGTCCAAATATGATCAAAAGTGCATGGAAGTGCATTAATATCATAGCAATATCACACAAAAGAAGCATGGAGCAAGCAGAAAATATAGATACGTTTTGGACGTATCAGCAACGAGTTTTCAAGTGCCAAGGTATGGTGGAACGAGGACTCGACGCCAACCACATGATGATCTCGGAGCTTACCAACAACCTCAAGATGGACTCAAGGATCTTCGGGGAAGGCATCTCCAATCTTCAAGAGAAGATCGATCACCTCCAAGCGCAGATCTATGACCTGCAGAACCAAAACTATGAGTATGAATATGGATTCAAGAACATGAGTTTGGCTGCAGATTTGAGTATCTCGGAGACTCGATCATCCTTCTACGATGGTGAGCCCATGCCTTGGAAGATGAACAACGAGCCTACATCATCAGCAACTCCATCATCACCATCCCCGAAGAAGGAGAATTAATCATATGGGTATGGCCACTCCCCTTGGCAACTGCCAAGCTTGGGGGAGTGACCCCGGTATCGTATCACCATCACTCCTATCTTTACCTTTTTACTTAGTTCGATCCTTTTGGTAGTATCTTGATCTATTAAAATAAAGTTAGCATGATCTAGTTGTGAGCTTTTTGCTTTGTGAGCTTTATCCTTTGTAATCGAGTCCGTGAGCTATATAATAAAGATTAGTGTTGAGTCAAGGGCTTGATTTCCTCACTTGGGTCATGATAAAAAGAAAGAAAACATAAAGAGTATCAAAGGGATCATATCGATCTTATGGGAAGTAATGACTTAACATACAAGAGTATGATAAATAAAAGTTGTTAGGAGGTGACAAACATAGTTTTGGTCATCATTGCAATTAATAGGAAGTAATAAAAGAAGAGAGGCTTCACATACAAATATACTATCTTGGACATCTTTTATGATTGTGAGCACTCATTAAAGTATGACATGCTACAGAGTTTATGTTGGACAAGGAAGACAACATAATGGGATATGTTTTCTTATATCTGAAATAAAGTATATTGTCATGGATCATCCAACATGTTGAGCTTGCCTTTCCCCCTCATGCTAGCCAAAACTCCTCGCACTAAGTAGAGATACTACTTGTGCTTCCATATATCCTTAAACCCAGTTTTGCCATGAGAGTCCACCATACCTACCTATGGATTGAGAAAGATCCTTCCAAGTAAGTTGTCATGTTGCAAACCCGCTAAAATATGTATGATTTATTAGTGTGGGAGAAATTAGCTTTATACGATCTTGTGATATGGAAGTAATAAAAGCGACGGACTGCATAATAAAGGTCCTTATCACAAGTGGTAATATAAAGCGAAGTTCTTCTATGCTAAGACTTTGTCCAACCAACCATAAAAACACATGACAACCTCTGCTACCCTCTGCGAAGGGCCTACCTTTTATTCTTGTCTTATAAGCGTCAAGGTGAAATCCACCTTTCCTTTTTACATTTTATCCTTTGGCAAGCGCATTGTGTTGGAAAGATCCTGACATATATACCCACTTGGATGTGAGTTTTCATGATCTATTACTGTTGACATTACCCTTGAGGTAAAAGGTTGGGAGGCAACACCATAAGCCCCTATCTTTCTCTGTGTCCGATTAAAACTCCATAAACATAAGTATTGCGTGAGTGTGAGAAATTGTGAAAGATTATATGATAGTTGAGTATGTAGGCTTGCTGAAAAGCTCTTATATTGACTCTTTCCGATGTTACGATAAATTGCAATTGCTTCAATGACCGAGACCAAAGTTTGTTAGTTTCCAATGAAGTTTATGATGAATACTTGATATTGTGGATGAATTGTTACTTTAGCATGATAATCATATGAATATATTTATATAAGTTGTTGTTATGAGAATGATCATGATGCCCTCATGTCCGTATTCTGTTTTTATCGACACCTCTATCTCTAAACATGTGGACATATTCTTCGATATCGGCATTCGCTTGAGGACAAGCGAGGTCTAAGCTTGGGGGAGTTGATACGTCCATTTTGCATCATGCTTATAAGTTGATATTTATTGCATTATGGGCTGTTCATACATGTTTTGTCACAATACTTATGCCTTTTCTCTCTTATTTTACAAGGTTTACATGAAGAGGGAGAATGCCGGCAGCTGGAATTCTGGGCTGGAAAAGGAGCAAACTCTGGAAACCTATTCTGCACAACTCCAAAAGCCCTGAAACTCCACAAAACATCGTTCCGGAAAATATAAAAAATATCTGGTGAAAGAAACCCACGAAAGGGGCCACCGGTTGGCCTCGAGGGTGGGGGCGCGCCCCCCTTCCCAGGGCGCGCCCCCTGCCTCGTGGGCCAGCTGACAGGCCCCCGGTGCCCATATTCTCCTATATGAAGTGTTTTGACCTGGAAAAAATCATAAGGAGGCTTTCGGGACCAGACGCCGGCTCGAGGCGGAACCGAGGCGGAAACCAATCTAGGGCTCCGGCAGAGTTGTTCTGCCGGGGATACTTCCCTCCGGGAGGGGGAAATCGTCACCGCCGTCATCACCAACAACTCTCCCATCTTGGGGAGGGCTATCTTCATCAACATCTTCACCAGCACCATCTCCTCTCAAACCCTAGTTCATCTCTTGTATCCAAACTTTGTACCCAAATCTCAGATTGGTACATGTGGGTTGCTAGTAGTGTTGATTACTCCTTTGTGACGCCCGGATAGTTAGGTTACAGTAACTCTCTGGTAATGACGATACGTCACTGCAATTACTGTTGATAATCTCGAGTTAGTTCGAACCCGTTTCGAACTCAAATTCAAAATCAAACAAACAATAAAAGTTTTCAAACGTCAAAAACTAAAATGTGTTAAATGTGACAAATAAATCATATGTAATATTGGTGGAGAAGCCACACTTCTATGAAGTCTTCAATAGCACTATAATAAGTAAAACAGCGGCAAAACTATTTTTAAATGCTCTTAGAATAATAAAAAAATTACAAACTACTTTAATTAATGTGCCAAAATATTTGTGGCGGTGGAATAATTACTAATACTAAAATAGGTACAACTTTTGTAATTTACAAAACAAAAATTAACAAGTAAATAAAAGAAAACACAAACAGAAAGATAAGTAAACAAAAAGATGAAAATAAAACTAAACCCAGAAAACCCCATTCCCTGGTGGACTATGGCCCAACTGGCCACTACCAACTAGGCTGGCCCATCTGGCCACCATCCCCTTCCTCCTGTTCACAGAGGGGGATCGTGGCAGAGATCCCCCGGCTGTGGCCGAGGCATGTCGCCGTGGCGGCCATCCTCCCGCCCCCCACGGAGCCTACTTGACAGATCTGAGCCTCACTCGTCCAACCCTAGCGCCCCCAAATTCCATCCCCTCGCTCGATCCCCCCTCGATCCAGTCAAACCCGAGAGCAACCGCCGCCGCGCCACCATTGATCCTGTGGCCGCCGTGCTCCCCGAGCCACACGGAAACATCTAGCAGCTCCGTCACGCTCGTCTCCGTCGTCTACTATCATCGGTTCGAACTGGAGCGCTCTGCAGCGTCGTCGTCTTCGTCTTCACCGTCGGTCACCGAATGGAGCCGTCGTGGATTCGTCGTCACCACCGTCGATTGCCACCACTCCGGCGCCTCCCCGAGCGCTTCCCCGACCTCCCTACCTCGTCCACGAGCACCGGGGTGAGCCCCTCGACCGATTCCTGCGCATATCACTTCGATCCGTGTCGTTTTACTGCCGCTCCCGTCCTCGTCCGCGTGCGCCATAGCCGGAGCTTTGCTCCCGGCACCTCACCGCCTGTGGCGAGCTCCCGCGCCTCCTAGTCGCCCCGTTTGCGCCCCCCACCGCTCCGGGCCCAGCCCGCAGCCGCGCCTGCCACTGCCGTCCGACCTCGCCGGCAGGCGCCGCACTCTGTCCGCCCCCACCCAGCGCGCCTCGCCGTCTCCCCTGCCGGCCACGCCCCGCTGTTGCTCTGCGCTAGCTCCGCCCCTCGCCCTCCTGCCGCCTCTCGCTTGCGCGCCCGCGCGTGGCCATGCCCACGGGCCGTGCTGCTGCCGCCGCGCTGGCCGCCGGCACCCGCCGCCTCTCCCCATATGCCTGCGCGGTACCCGCCGCTGCCGAGCACCGGCTCGCACCCCGTCGCCGCCCTCCGCCCCTCGCCGCCGGTTCCCGGCGCTCGCACGCACGCCGGCCGGGGCGGCCGGCCTCGCTCACAGCTCGACGCCCCGCCCCGCCTGAGCATACGGGCGACGTTGAGCTTGGGCCAGCGCCCGCGCCCGTTGGGGCTGTGCCCTGCACCCCCGCATGCCCGACCCACTAAGGCCATTGGGCCACTAACGTCTGGGCCCAGCGCCCTGTAAAAAAAAGGAATAAATAAATAAACAAAAAAAAAGTAATAAAAATAATTAAATAATTAAATTATCAATTAATTAATTAAAGAATTAATTAATTAATTAATGCTGATTAGATTAACTTAATCACTATTTAAAGCTAACTATAACCGGCTAATGTAACTAACCACTGTTAATTAGCTAACAGTCCATGACAGACGGGACCCACCCGTCAGTTTGACCCAGTTAATGTCATGTTGACTGCTGACGTCATGCTGATGTCATGATGACATCAGCAGACACTATTCTGGATAATGTTAGATTTAAATTAATTAATTAAATTCCAGAAATTAATAAAATCTTTAGAAAATCATATCTTTTAAACCGTAACTCGGATGAAAATACTTTGTACATGTAAGTTGCTCAGAACGACGAGACGAATCCGAATACGCGGTCCGTTCGTCCGCCACGCATCTCTATCATACCGAACCCGCAACTTTCCCCCTCCGTTTCATCCGCCCGAAAACGCGAAACACCGGGACTACTTTCCCGGATGTTATTCCTCTTCGCCTGTATCACCGAGCACCGCGTTAGGTCACACGTAGCACCGCCTTTTGCCATGCTATTCTTTGTGTTATAATTGTTTGCTTTATATTTATTGTTTCTTCCCCCTCTTCTCTCCGATAGACATCGGGACTGAGACCGTTGATGCTTCGTTGTTCGACTACGGCTACGCTTCCGAAGATTCCTTTCGTCTGCAGAGCTTCCAGGCAAGCCCCCCCTTTGATCACCAGATATCGCCTATTCTTCTCTCTACTGCTTGCATTAGAGTAGTGTAGCATGTTACTGTTCGGTTGCTCCTATTCTGTTGCATAGCCTGTCATTGCTGCTACAACTGTTGATACTTTACCTGCCATCCTAATGATTAGTATAGGATGCTAGTACTCCATCAGTGGCCCTACACCCTTGTCCGTCTGCCCTGCTATTCTATCGGGCCGTGATCACCTCGGGTGGTGATCACGGGTATATACTATATACATACACTTTACATGATACTGGATGTGACTAAAGTCGGGTCGGCTCATTGAGTACCCGCAAGTGATTCGATGTGGGGGCTGAAAGGACAGGTGGCTCCATCCAGGTAGTGGTGGGCCTGAGTTCCTGACGGCCCCCGAGTGGATCTTTGTGGCGGAGCGACAGGGGCAGGTTGAGACACCCAGTCGAGAGGTGGCCTGGCCCTGGTCGTTGTCCGCGGTTATTTCATAATAACACGCTTAACGAGTTTGGATATTTGATCTGAGTCTGGCCATTTGGTCTATACGCACTAACCAGCTACGTGGGAATAGTTATGGGTACTCGACGTCGTGGTATCAGCCGAAGCCTTCTTGACGTCAGCGGTTTAGCGGCGCGCGCCGGGTTGGACCGCGTAACGTAACTTCCTTAGTAATGGAGGTTGCTAGGTCTGCTCACCGGCCGCCCTCGCAACGTGCAGGTGTGCATTGGGCGATGGGCCCAGACCCCTGTGTGCTTAGGACTTAGACCGACGTGCTGACCTCTCTGCTGTGCTTAGGTAGGGCTGCGATGTGTTGATCTTCCGAGGCCGGGCATGACCCTGGAAAGTGTGTCCGGCCAAATGGGATCGAGCGTGCTGGGATATGTGGTGCACCCCTGCAGGGAAGTTAATCTATTCGAATAGCCGTGTCCCTCGGTAAAAGGACGACCCGGAGTTGTATTCCGACCTCATGATAACTAGAACCAGATACTTAATAAAACACACCCTTACAAGTGCCAGAGATAACTCGGTGGTTGCTCCCTCACAGGGTGATGTGCGGGAGGATCGTCGAGTAGGTTTATGCTATACGATGTTACTTGGTGAACTTACCATCTACTCCCTTCTACTGCTGCAAGACGGAGGCTGCGAGATGCGAGGATACTTGTTACTTTCCAGCTACCCTCATCTTCTGCTGCAAGATGGAGGTTACGAGAAGCGTAGTCTTCGATTGGATTAGCTATCCCCCTCTTATTCTGGCATTCTACAGTTTAGCCCACAGATATTACCCCCCCCCTTTACATATATATCATTGCATATGTAGTATAGATCCTTGCTTGCGAGTACTTTGGATGAGTACTCACGGTTGCTTTCTCCCCCTTTTCCTCTTTTGTCCCTTCTTCTCGGATGATGCGACCAGATGGTGGAGTCCAGGAGTCAGATGATCCCGATGATGTTTCTACATGGAGTTCGGCTTCGAGGAGTAGTTAGGAGGTCCCAGGCAGGAGGCCTTGCCTTTTCGATCGTTGCTATATTTGTGCTAGCCTTCTTAAGGCAAACTTGTTTAACTTATGTCTGTACTCAGATATTGTTGCTTCCGCTGACTCTTGTGTTTTCGAGCTTTTGTATTCGAGCCCTCGAGGCCCCTGGCTTGTAATATAAAGCTTGTATTATTTTATTTGTGTCTAGAGTTGTGTTGTGATATCTTCCAGTGAGTCCCTGATCTTGGTCGTACACATTTGCGTGCATGATTAGTGTACGGTCAAATCGGGGGCGTCACAAGTTGGTATCAGAGCCAACTGCCTGTAGGAATCCCCCTTTCCAACTCCTTGGCCGAAGTTGAGTCTAATCTTTGAAAAACAAATTTACTAACTTGTTGTGTGGCTTACGGGCCCACAACACCAATGGGTGGTATTAGGATCTTTTACTCCTCGTCTATACTCTGGGACTCTTATCTCTCTTCTATTCGGGATAAATGAATTTTGCTAAATCTAACATTAGGATCTCGTTATCACTTTCACCCGGAGAGCACCTTATGATCGATGATCGTCTGCTGCACCAGAAGACCCTGAAGATACTCTCCGCTGTTGACCCGAGAACTTGTGTTCATCGCCTTTGCAAATCACTGTCACCGATATATCCTTGTGGATATCTGCATGCACTGGTCATTCTCATGATCATTCCTCGTCGCTCTTGTTGTTACAAGATGCCCCGTAATATTCTCCGTTGTCCCGAGAATCCTTTGAGTTTACTATCTTGCAGTTTTATTTCGCATGAAAACCCTCACGGTTATTTCCTCACATTTATCGAGGACCCGTTCTCCTTGATAGTTCATATGTCTCCCAAAATTCTCCTGAATACTTTTCGATCTTTCGAAAATCCTCTGTAGGCTGTTACTCTTGAAATTCTTGCCTGCTTGCATTATGGTTAATTCCATATGACTAGTAGTCTTCGTCAATATCGCTTGACTTAGCTATTTTTGAACCTATTGATTCAATGTGTGCATATGCACGCAGTCATCGGTTATCCTTTTTGAAATTATCCTTCCGACTCACACGTCATTTCGGACATGAGTTGGTTCTCGGCAATTCAAACCTTTATTGATTGCCCAACTAAGTGTTTTCAACTTATCCATCCTGGATCAGAGCGTCTGTTTCTGATCCTTCGTTTTGGAAACCATAATTTCTTTCTATTTAAGCATCATACTAATCAGGTGATTCTTGAATCTGATGCCTCTACATTCTTCTTCCTCTGAGTGAGTACCGATACTCACATCAGCTCCGTTGTGGATCGCTCGATCCTTTGTTGAAATATCATCCGACAGTGTCATTCGTATACAATAAACCTCGAGAAGTTCTGTCCCTGATGCATAATACCTTCGGTAAATTGTATCCTCTTCTTTGACAACCATGCTCTCCCTTGGAGCTGGTGATATTTACTTTTGAAACTTGTGGTATATGTTACTAAGATGCCCGATGGGTTGAACATATGCCTTCCCTTAATCCGTGAGAACCCGAAAGTTTTCTCAAGTCGTACTCTTCCGGTGTTCTACCAAATAAAATCCCAACACTACCGTTTTATCAAAGCGAGAGGTGAATGAAATGATATGCATTAAAGAAGTGGGAGTCGACCTTGAACTTTGTGTTCATGCCCATGAAAATGATGTAGACCGTCTCGGAAGCTTTTTGCAAAATGAATTATTGTCTGAATAACCCTTTCGGTATCTTTAAATTGATCCCCTGCAGTTATGGTTCCGACCATGCTATCCTTATTCAATATATCTGGAAGAAATTCATTCCCGTGCCTCGTCAATTTTTGACAAGGTTAAAATACCTGCTGTCGTCGGTCAACGACCCAGTTCTACTACTATCGTGTTCTGCCTTCGAGTTTTACCCTCCGGTATCTCGAGGATATCATGCCTTTGCACTACACCTTTCGAACTTTTGATGAAATAGTACATTTGCTTGTCGTAATCACTCTACGGGTTCTAGGTTGCCGTCAACCGAGGACACCGTTTAGTAAATCAAATCTGCGCTAATAATTCAACACCCCTAGTAGATGTTACTGGAAATTTTTAAACTCAATCTGGTTTTATTTCTAGACTATCGGGTACATCCCTTGTCTAGCTACCTTTGACTGTGCTACCTCGTCATTCTTTGGTGCACGAATTCTTCGGTGTGTGAGCACGACTTACGTCGAGCTTTCAACATCACGTTGCTTGTCTCGAGAGGCAACGTTGGTTCCGATCTTGCATCTTTTATATTGATCCTATAACTTGCCACTTCATCATTCTCTTGCCTGTTGCCGTTGTTGTTTGATTGCATCCTCTTGAAATTTCCCGGCAAATGTGTCGGATCACCTACAACACTTTGACTTCTTTCTCGATGTCAATTGTGTTCATGATGAGAAATACCTTCCTTGCCCTCGATGATTTTTATTATCATCGACAACACCCTTGACTTCCTTTCATTGTGAACTTGTCTGCGTTATGAATACAACTTGCTCTCCAGCTAGTGTTGTGTTTTGCCTTGAAGTATTACCGTCTTTTAGGTCGAGAATGTTGTGGGGATTGCTCCACCTCTTAGAAATTCTCGGTATGATGATACTTCTCACCACCACCATTCTTCCTTGGTCCCCGTGTTGTTTTTAACCGGGATACCAATATGCTAACGATGCTGCTTGAGTTCTATACTTCTAGCAACCCCATTGCTATGAAGATAATGATCGACAGTTCGTTCTTAGACCGTTGGTTATTGAATCGTCATTCTAACATTGATCTTGCTGCCTAAGGTCATATTTCGGGCACACCTTTCAACTAATGATTAATGGTGTATGTTTATCTCGAGCATACAACATTATATCATTTGAATTGACAATTGTCATTTTCTTGTTCACATTATTATGGAAATCCAGTCGTTTGGAATTCTCGATGAATTGTCGCTGAGTCCATCAGCCACCTCCTCATCCTATCCTTGGTTTAATGATGAACTATTGTTTTGGGAACCCGTTCCCATAGTTCATTTCCCGAGAATCTTGCAATGTCATTTCGTCGATTTGTGATGCACCTTTTTCTTCTCGAACATCCCGAGTCTGAGGTAAAATGACACCAATCGGATCTGAATCTCGGTCAGATATGATGGTTGGGACAACTTTCCAGTAGTTATATTATTGGTCCTTTGATGACCCGGTAATATGATGTCATGCCCAGCACCCCTGGCTGGAGGACCTATCATTATATTTTCTTTTGCAAGGATAACTATTCTTTCAGGAGGAAATTATAAGACTTATTCTATAAGTTGTTCCTGATGAATCCTTTGTGTATCCAAGTCCGACCTTTGCTTCAAGACCATGCCAATGCTATCTCAAAGCATGTCTGTGGTACTCCAATTTTCAACAAGAGCCTTTGAAGCCCAATGCTAATTGATTCTTGGTCAGTTATCCAAACACCATTGTATGGGTAACATCTTGATTAATCCTTGCCCCGTTATCTGAATGGTTGGGTACTTGCTCTCCTACCCTGTATGCAGTGTTCTACTTGTCCATGGGAAGGATATACTCCTAATAATTGTGTGTAATCATAATTTTCCTTTCCATTTGTTTGTTTAACCTTTCTTTGATCTATATATAATCTAAGCAGTAATAATTCTCTGCTTATGTAAACACCTCGTTGTACAACTCTGTCAGTAAGACCTCGTTACTATTGTTGTAACATTCCATTAACTGCCGGTGAACGAGAACTTTGCTTATTGGTCCGCCCCGTTGCAATGAGCAAGAAAATGGTTCTCTTCATTCCCTGTCCTTGGTACCGACATTATTGGCGACATAGCTGACAAGCTATCCACTGACATGCCTCCCTGTCGCGGCTGTGCAAGATGTCACCACCCTTCCTATCTTCAACCCACATGGTGGGCCCATAACCCACAGGTCCACTGGATCGAAACCTAACTCTTCTTTACAACCCGGATTCTAATGTATCCTTTGCACCTGGCTTTGTATGTGATTCACGAGCTAAATTATATACCATTATTCATCTTGGAATCAAACACCATGTTATTCTCGTTGTTCAAGCCCCCATTCTAGCTTCTGTCTAGGCATCGAATGATTGCCTACCCATTTGAAACTTTGGTACCATCGTATAGTGTACTCAACGAATTCACCGAAATACTACTCATAGGGTACTTCGTGTATTTCCCAATTAATTCACCATCAGATGCCCAGCCTTGTGGAGATACGTTCTTCCAAAAAAAAATCCCCCTGGTCGCATTCGTAGGACGATGGAGATCCTGGAGAAAGGATGACGACTTGATCCCAATGAGTCGAAGCAGAGAAATGAAGACATCAACGAAATGGATCAACCTCTTCGAAAGGGCAGCCAAGACCGAGAAGACTCGTTAGGTTTTCGCTACCAGCACTTTTCCCTCCTTACTCCCCCGCTTAAATCTCGGGACGAGATTTCTTGTAGTGGAGGAGAATTGTGACGCCCGGATAGTTAGGTTACAGTAACTCTCTGGTAATGACGATACGTCACTGCAATTACTGTTGATAATCTCGAGTTAGTTCGAACCCGTTTCGAACTCAAATTCAAAATCAAACAAACAATAAAAGTTTTCAAACGTCAAAAACTAAAATGTGTTAAATGTGACAAATAAATCATATGTAATATTGGTGGAGAAGCCACACTTCTATGAAGTCTTCAATAGCACTATAATAAGTAAAACAGCGGCAAAACTATTTTTAAATGCTCTTAGAATAATAAAAAAATTACAAACTACTTTAATTAATGTGCCAAAATATTTGTGGTGGTGGAATAATTACTAATACTAAAATAGGTACAACTTTTGTAATTTACAAAACAAAAATTAACAAGTAAATAAAAGAAAACACAAACAGAAAGATAAGTAAACAAAAAGATGAAAATAAAACTAAACCCAGAAAACCCCATTCCCTGGTGGACTATGGCCCAACTGGCCACTACCAACTAGGCTGGCCCATCTGGCCACCATCCCCTTCCTCCTGTTCATAGAGGGGGATCGTGGCAGAGATCCCCCGGCTGTGGCCGAGGCATGTCGCCGTGGCGGCCATCCTCCCGCCCCCCACGGAGCCTACTTGACAGATCTGAGCCTCACTCGTCCAACCCTAGCGCCCCCAAATTCCATCCCCTCGCTCGACCCCCCCTCGATCCAGTCAAACCCGAGAGCAACCGCCGCCGCGCCACCATCGATCCTGTGGCCGCCGTGCTCCCCGAGCCACACGGAAACATCTAGCAGCTCCGTCACGCTCGTCTCCATCGTCTACTATCATCGGTTCGAACTGGAGCGCTCTGCATCGTCGTCGTCTTCGTCTTCACCGTCGGTCACCGAATGGAGCCGTCGTGGATTCGTCGTCACCACCGTCGATTGCCACCACTCCGGCGCCTCCCCGAGCGCTTCCCCGACCTCCCTACCTCGTCCACGAGCACCGGGGTGAGCCCCTCGACCGATTCCTGCGCATATCACTTCGATCCGTGTCGTTTTACTGCCGCTCCCGTCCTCGTCCGCGTGCGCCATAGCCGGAGCTTTGCTCCCGGCGCCTCACCGCCTGTGGCGCGCTCCCGCGCCTCCTAGTCGCCCCGTTCGCGCCCCCCACCGCTCCGGGCCCAGCCCGCAGCCGCGCCTGCCACTGCCGTCCGACCTCGCCGGCAGGCGCCGCATTCTGTCCGCCCCCACCCAGCGCGCCTCGCCATCTCCCCTGCCGGCCACGCCCCGCTGTTGCTCTGCGCTAGCTCCGCCCCTCGCCCTCCTGCCGCCTCTCGCTTGCGCGCCCGCGCGTGGCCATGCCCGCGGGCCGTGCTGCTGCCGCCGCGCTGGCCGCCGGCACCCGCCGCCTCTCCCCATATGCCTGCGCGCCCCTTCCGCGCGGTACCCGCCGCTGCCGAGCACCGGCTCGCACCCCGTCGCCGCCCTTCGCCCCTCGCCGCCGGTTCCCGGCGCTCGCACGCACGCCGGCCGGGGCGGCCGGCCTCGCTCACAGCTCGACGCCCCGCCCCGCCTGAGCATACGGGCGACGCTGAGCTTGGGCCAGCGCCCGCGCCCGTTGGGGCTGTGCCCTGCACCCCCGCATGCCCGACCCACTAAGGCCATTGGGCCACTAACGTCTGGGCCCAGCGCCCTGTAAAAAAAGGAATAAATAAATAAACAAAAAAAAGTAATAAAAATAATTAAATAATTAAATTATCAATTAATTAATTAAAGAATTAATTAATTAATTAATGCTGATTAGATTAACTTAATCACTATTTAAAGCTAACTATAACCGGCTAATGTAACTAACCACTGTTAATTAGCTAACAGTCCATGACAGACGGGACCCACCCGTCAGTTTGACCCAGTTAATGTCATGTTGACTGCTGACGTCATGCTGATGTCATGATGACATCAGCAGACACTATTCTGGATAATGTTAGATTTAAATTAATTAATTAAATTCCAGAAATTAATAAAATCTTTAGAAAATCATATCTTTTAAACCGTAACTCGGATGAAAATACTTTGTACATGAAAGTTGCTCAGAACGACGAGACGAATCCGAATACGCGGTCCGTTCGTCCGCCACGCATCTCTATCATACCGAACCCGCAACTTTCCCCCTCCGTTTCATCCGCCCAAAAACGCGAAACACCGGGACTACTTTCCCGGATGTTATTCCTCTTCGCCTGTATCACCGAGCACCGCGTTAGGTCACACGTAGCACCGCCTTTTGCCATGCTATTCTTTGTGTTATAATTGTTTGCTTTATATTTATTGTTTCTTCCCCCTCTTCTCTCCGATAGACATCGGGACTGAGACCGTTGATGCTTCGGTGTTCGACTACGGCTACGCTTCCGAAGATTCCTTTCGTCTGCAGAGCTTCCAGGCAAGCCCCCCCTTTGATCACCAGATATCGCCTATTCTTCTCTCTACTGCTTGCATTAGAGTAGTGTAGCATGTTACTGTTCGGTTGCTCCTATTCTGTTGCATAGCCTGTCATTGCTGCTACAACTGTTGATACTTTACCTGCCATCCTAATGCTTAGTATAGGATGCTAGTACTCCATCAGTGGCCCTACACCCTTGTCCGTCTGCCCTGCTATTCTATCGGGCCGTGATCACCTCGGGTGGTGATCACGGGTATATACTATATACATACACTTTACATGATACTCGATGTGACTAAAGTCGGATCGGCTCATTGAGTACCCGCAAGTGATTCGATGTGGGGGCTGAAAGGACAGGTGGCTCCATCCAGGTAGTGGTGGGCCTGAGTTCCTGACGGCCCCCGAGTGGATCTTTGTGGCGGAGCGACAGGGGCAGGTTGAGACACCCAGTCGAGAGGTGGCCTGGCCCTGGTCGTTGTCCGCGGTTATTTCATAATAACACGATTAACGAGTTTGGATATTTGATCTGAGTCTGGCCATTTGGTCTATACGCACTAACCAGCTACGTGGGAATAGTTATGGGTACTCGACGTCGTGGTATCAGCCGAAGCCTTCTTGACGTCAGCGGTTTAGCGGCGCGCGCCGGGTTGGACCGCGTAACGTAACTTCCTTAGTAATGGAGGTTGCTAGGTCTGCTCACCGGCCGCCCTCGCAACGTGCAGGTGTGCATTGGGCGATGGGCCCAGACCCCTGTGTGCTTAGGACTTAGACCGACGTGCTGACCTCTCTGCTGTGCTTAGGTAGGGCTGCGACGTGTTGATCTTCCGAGGCCGGGCATGACCCTGGAAAGTGTGTCCGGCCAAATGGGATCGAGCGTGCTGGGATATGTGGTGCACCCCTGCAGGGAAGTTAATCTATTCAAATAGCCGTGTCCCTCGGTAAAAGGACGACCCGGAGTTGTATTCCGACCTCATGATAACTAGAACCAGATACTTAATAAAACACACCCTTACAAGTGCCAGAGATAACTCGGTGGTTGCTCCCTCACAGGGTGATGTGCGGGAGGATCGTCGAGTAGGTTTATGCTATACGATGTTACTTGGTGAACTTACCATCTACTCCCTTCTACTGCTGCAAGACGGAGGCTGCGAGATGCGAGGATACTTGTTACTTTCCAGCTACCCTCATCTTCTGCTGCAAGATGGAGGTTACGAGAAGCGTAGTCTTCGATTGGATTAGCTATCCCCCTCTTATTCTGGCATTCTACAGTTTAGCCCACAGATATTACCCCCCCCCTTTACATATATATCATTGCATATGTAGTATAGATCCTTGCTTGCGAGTACTTTGGATGAGTACTCACGGTTGCTTTCTCCCCCTTTTCCTCTTTTGTCCCTTCTTCTCGGATGATGCGACCAGATGGTGGAGTCCAGGAGTCAGATGATCCCGATGATGTTTCTACATGGAGTTCGGCTTCGAGGAGTAGTTAGGAGGTCCCAGGCAGGAGGCCTTGCCTTTTCGATCGTTGCTATATTTGTGCTAGCCTTCTTAAGGCAAACTTGTTTAACTTATGTCTGTACTCAGATATTGTTGCTTCCGCTGACTCTTGTGTTTTCGAGCTTTTGTATTCGAGCCCTCGAGGCCCCTGGCTTGTAATATAAAGCTTGTATTATTTTATTTGTGCCTAGAGTTGTGTTGTGATATCTTCCAGTGAGTCCCTGATCTTGGTCGTACACATTTGCGTGCATGATTAGTGTACGGTCAAATCGGGGGCGTCACATCCTTGTAGTTGATGCTAGTTGGTTTATTTGGTGGAAGATCATATGTTCAGATCCATTATGCATATTAATACCCCACTGATCATGAACAATATTATGTCTTGTGAGTAGTTACTTTTGTTCCTGGGGACATGGGAGAAGTCTTGCTATTAGTAGTCATGTGAATTTGGTCTTCGTTCGATATTTTGATGAGATGTATGTTGTCTCTCCTCTAGTGGTGTCATGTGAACGTCGACTACATGACACTTCACCATTATTTGGGCCTGGAGGAAGGCATTGGGAAGTAATAAGTAGATGATGGGTTGCTAGAGTGACAGAAGCTTAAACCCTAGTTTATGCGTTGCTTCGTAAGGGGCTGATTTGGATCCATATGTTTCAGGCTATGGTTAGGTTTACCTTAATACTTCTTTTGTAGTTGCGGATGCTTGCATTAGAGGTTAATCATAAGTGGGAGGCTTGTCCAAGTAAGGGCAGCACCCAAGCACCAGTCCACCCACATACCAAATTATCAAAGTACCGAACGCGAATCAGACGATCGTGATGAAAACTAGCTTGACGATAATTCCCATGTGTCCTCGGGAGCGCTTTACTTTATATAAGAGTTTGTCCAGGCTTGTCCTTTGCTACAAAAAGGATTGGGCCACCTTGCTGCACCTTATTTACTTTTACCTTTTGTCACTTGCTACTAATTATCTTGTCACAAAACTATATGTTACCTATAATTTCAGTGCTTGCAGAAAATACCTTACTGAAAACTGCCTATCATTTCCTTCTGCTCCTCGTTGGGTTCGACACTCTTACTTATCGAAAGGACTACGATAGATCCCCTACACTTGTGGGTCATCACCACCCCTCACTGCCTCGCGAGCGGTACAAGCACAAAAGAGAAATTTATTTTTAAAATTAGAGATGGCACATACAAATTTGCTTAGAATGGCAAAAGAATACCGCATATAGGTAGGTATGGTGGACTCATGTGGCAAAACTAGTTTAAAGGACTTTGGATGCACAAGTAGTGATCATACTTAGTTCAAAATGATGGCTAGCAAAAGATTGGGAAGCGACCAACCAAGAAACAAATAATCTCATAAGCGAGCATTAAGCGTAATTAACATCGAATAATGCACCACAAGTAGGATGTAATTCATTGCATGACTATTGACTTTCGTGCTTGCATAGGGAATCACAAACCTTAACGCCAATATTTTTACTAAAGCATAATTACTCATCAACATGACTCATATATCACATCATCATATCTCAAAAATATTACAAGGAATCAAGTTTATTTTGTCCAATGATCTTCATGAAAGTTTTTTTATATCCTTCTTGGATATCTATCACTTTGGGACTAATTTTCATGTGTTGCTTTTGATAAGCTCACACAAATATAAGTGAAGATCATGAGAATAATGTTTTCTTTCTCTCAAAATAATTTAAGTGAAGCAAGAGATAATTTCTTGAAAATTTTACTAACTCTCAAATAAATCTAACTGAAGCAAGAGAGTATCTCTTCAAAAATATTAAAGCACACCATGGTCAAAAAACATATATGTGAAGTACTAGAGCAAGTCTATAGCTCATAAAAATTTAAGTGAAGCAAAGAGAGCTATTCTAACAAGTCATGACATAATTATGGCTCTCTCAAATAGGTATGTCCAACAAGGATTCAAGACTTAAAAATCAAAACCAAACAAGCAAAGACTCATATCATACAAGACGCTCCAAGCAAAACACATAGTATGTGACGAATAAAAATATAGCTTCGAGTAAAATACCGATGGTCGTTAGAAGAAAGAGGGGATGCCACTCGAGGCATCCCCAAGCTTAGTTGCTTGCTTCTCTTTGGATAATATCTTGGGATGCCATGGGCATCCCCAAGCTTAGGATCTTCTTACTCCTTATTCCTTCATCCATCATAACATCACCCAAAACTTGAAAACCTCAGTCACACAAAACTCCACAAAAACCTTCGTGAGATCCGTTAGTATAAGAAAACAAATCACTACTATAAATACTATACCAAACCAATTCATATTTTATTATTGCATTATATCTACTGTATTCCAACTTTTTTATGCCAAAAACTCATCAAAGAAAACCATAGAATCATCAAAACAAGCACACAACGCAAAGAAAACAGAATCTATAAAAAACAGAACAGTTTGTAGCAATCTGGATATTTCGAATACTTTTGTAACTCTTTTTTTTTTGAAAAAATAGGACCACGCGAAAAATTTGTATATTAATCTTCTGCAAAGAATCAACTCAAAAACACTCTTCTATTAAAAATGAGAAAAAAATGTGAGCGCAAAAGTTTCTATATTTCAGCAAGATCAAATCTACTGTCACCCAACATGATCCTAAAGGATTTGCTTGGCACAAACATTTATTCAAACCACAACAACACATCTAAACAGAGGTATTAATGGGTATTTTATTGAAAACAACAAGAAAAGCAAAAAAACAAAAAGACACTTGTTGGGTTGCCTCCCAACAAGCGCTATCGTGTTACGCCCTTGGCTAGGCATAAAGTAAGGATCTAAGTTTTCTCATCCGTAGTTTTGGCAAACTTTGTGAGGGTTTTCTCAAACCCGAGAGGCTCTTTGCGCTTCCCTAAATTCTCAGGAAAAGATACCATCTTGAGATCCAAAATATCTAATCGCTTATTGCAAAGAGTAATCAAAGTATTCATGTGATTGATAGTACCATTAAGATGTTTGAGGGGTTCATTATACTTTTGCAATTCAACCATATATTTGTGTAAATCACCAAGTTTGTCCAACATTTGAACTCCCTATAGGGTAAAAGAAAACCCCTTCTAGTAACTCATAGGCAGCATTAGCATCAAGCTCAAAAAAATTCCCTTTAGCGGCAAAATCGAAGAGTTATCTATGATGCAAAGCCAATCCTATGTAAAAATTACGAAGCGAGATCTTAGCGTCCCCCTTTAAATTACAAATACGATAGGATTCCATAAGCCTATACCAAGCATCTTTCAAATTTTCTCCTTGTCTTTGCTTGAAGTATAGAACTTCAAAATCTAGTGACAAAGGAGGGGTAGACACACTAGCCATGTGGACAAGGAAGCAACAAAACGGTGGACGAAAAAGAGGGCGAATAAAGCGGGAAATTTTGTGAAGTGGGGGAGATGAAAACAAGAGGCAAATGACAAATAATGTAAATTGCAAGGAGATGAGATTTGTGATTAGGAACCTGGTATATGTTGAAGATCCTCCCCGGCAACGGCGCCAGAAATTCCTTTTGATGCTTGCTAGAACTACATCGATATTTCCCCAAAGCGAAAGGGATGATGCAGCGCAGCAACGGTAGGTATTTCCCTCGGTGATGAGACCAAGGTTATCGAACCACTCGGAGAACCAAGCAACACAATGTAAATGGCACCTGCACACAAATAACAAATACTCGCAACCCGACTTGTAAAAGGGGTTGTCAATCCCTTTCGCGTAACGGCGCCTAGAGATAGGCAAACGGACGTGAGAGAGTTGTAAATATTGATGGATTGAACGCCAAATAAGATAAATTACAGCAAGGTATTTTTGTATTTTTGGTTTAATATATCTGAAAAAATAAAAGCAAAGGAAAAGTAGACCGCGAAGGCAAATAATATAAGAAAGAGACTCGGGGGCCGTTGGTTTCACTAGTGGCTTCTCTCGAGAAAATAACAAACGATGGGTGAACAGATTACTGTTGGGCAATTGATAGAACTTCAAATAATCATGACGATATCCAGGCAATGATCATTATATAGGCATCACGTCCAAGATTGGTAGACCGACTCCTGCCTGCATCGACTACTATTACTCCACACATCGACCGCTATCGAGCATGCATCTAGTGTATTAAGTTCATGGAAAAATGGAGTAATGCAATAAGAACGATGACATGATGTAGACAAGATCTATTTATGTAGAAATAGACTCCATCGTTCTATCCTTAGTAGCAACGATACATACGTGTCGGTTCCCCTTCTGTCACTGGGATCAAGCACCGTAAGATCGTACCCACTACAAAGCACCTCTTCCCATTGCAAGATACTAAGATCAAGTTGGCCAAACAAAACCCAAATATCGGAGAAGAAATACGAGGCTATAAGCAATCATGCATATAAGAGATCAAAGAAGACTCAAATAACTTTCATGGATATAAAAAGATAGATCTGATCATAGACTCAAAGTTCATCGGATCCCAACAAACACACCGCAAAAAGAGTTACATCATATGGATCTCCAAGAGACCATTGTATTGATAATCAAAAGAGAGAGAGGAAGCCATCTAGCTACTAACTACGGACCCGTAGGTCTACAAAGGACTACTCACGCATCATCGGAGAGGCACCAATGGAAGTGGTGAACCTCTCCGTGATGGTGTCTAGATTGGATCTAGTGGTTCAGGAACTTGCGGTAGCTAGAATTGATTTTGTCGACTCCCCAAGGGTTTCTAGAATATATGGGTATTTATAGAGCAAAGAGGCGGTCCCGGGGGCACCCGAGGTGGGCACAACCCACTAGGGCGCGCCTGGGCCTTCTGGCGTGCCCTGGTGGGTTGTGCTCCCCTCGCAGCACCCCCTAGGCGCTTCTCCGGCCCACTGGATGTCTTTTGATCCCAAAAAATCCACAAAATGTTTCACTGCGTTTGGACTCCGTTTGGTATTGTTTTCCTGAGATGTAAAAAACATGCAAATTACAGCAACTGTCACTTGGCACTATGTCAATACGTTAGTACCAAAAATTATATAAAATGACTGTAAAATAATTATAAAACAACCAAGAATGATAATATAACAGCATGGAACAATCAAAAATTATAGATACGTTGGAGACGTATCAGCAGCTAGCAAGCTTATCTGCTCCAACACGGCGAGGAAGTGCGCGATGCAGGCTTCGTCAAGTCGCGCGCCCCGGAGCGTCTGGCCATCGATCTCCTTCGCTGATGATGCCGTGGTGGTGGGCAGCTGTTGCCCGACCCTCCAGTCTGTGAACCCGCCAATGCTGCACCGGCGCTTTGGCACGACTAGCTCCAGCTCCACCCCTGACGCGCTGGAGTCCCTCGCGAAGAGCCCGACGTGTCGGGACAAGCGCTTGCAGCACAACGCGACTCTGAGGCGAGGGGGAGCTAATCACTACTGGGAGGCGTTGTCGTCCGGGTCAATGAACTTGTGGAGCAGCTCGTCAGACGGCGGCCTTGCCCATGTGCTGCACCAACACCGCCTCACCGGAAGCCCGCATGCTCCTACCCCTCTTTGCAACCGCCATGGCAGCTCGCCCCACCGACATCTGCGTCGGTACCTGGTCGCCCGAGGCACTTGGCCTCACCGGCCGCATCACAAATCTCTGGCTCGACCAAGCCGCGTCCCATTTCCCCTCCTTCTCTCCGATATCGAGTCGCCGCTGAACATGCTGGTCATTGAGCAGAAGCGAAACAGTGTACTGCCCACCGCTCCAATGGTGAGGACCTTGCCATGGCCCTACTGAGCTAACGCCTAAAGAAGGAGAGGAAACAACACCTTTGTTAATGGGTCCCAAAACAAATCGTCGCCATCCCCCGCCCCCTGCGATGCGTCGTCGTTCCTTGGCTCGTGCCCTCCTCTTGTTCTCCTCTCTCTCCCTGCTTCTTCTCCCTCCACTCCTCCCCTTCTCTTTTGTGCCCATATCCATAGTTGACATCATGGCCGCCCTAGAAGGTCACCTCGCCTCTACGGTTGATGAAACTACAAATCGATTGTCTAAATGGAATCATGACATCGATGTGTATATTTTTTGTATAGACCTTATCTCGAATCGAAGAACCGTTGTATAGATCGGAAGGGACGAAGAAAATGATATGAGGGACGAGTTTAGTGGAGGTAGGAGAAGAAACCATGTATAAAGCTAGCATCACTCACGTATACACTCGTGCAAGGGGACCCACCAGGTGCGCGAGGTGGCCCGACCCATCCTGGCTCACTGGAAACGATTGATTCAGACATTCTTAGCGGCCATGGCTGGGGAGTGCTTTAAGTTCCGTGCGGGTCATCATTTGTATGCTACCCTACCAACTAAACAGCCCAAATACATCATGCGTGGGCTTGGCTAGCCCTGATGCAGGCAACCAAATGCATCCTAAGTTCACAACATGGAAGACACAATACTACAAAATATTATACAAGAAAAGATCATAACGATTAACCATGATAACCAAATGCAACCGCAGGAACCCAAACTCCACCTTCTTCATGCATTAGGGATTTCTCGCCTTCTAGGTTTGGTACATGACAACATGTTTCCTTTCTTTCTAGAGTTCGGTGTTTGTATGTTGCCAAGTTCCTTTGACAAAGATTAGTCTTCCATTCGGTACTTACAATTATACATTGAATCTGCCTAGTAATTATTTGTTATGTGTAATCATATTCATTTGATACTATTACTTGTACATTTGGATTTTATTTATTAAATTAGTTGATTAGTTTATTTTACTCTGTAGTTGCAATTCTAATGTAAAATGATTGTAGTTTAGATATGTGCAACCACTATTTCTTTAATTTACAATTTTAATCATTTATTTTATTGTATTTAAAAATTCACTTATTTTATTAGAGTTCCTATTTCATTAATTTCTTTTGAGACTTCAGTCGGCTATCATTAAATAAGAGGGAGTTTAACAAGGTCCACAAGCTCAAAGGCCAAAGTTAAAATCCTACTCGCTTGACGTAAAAAATACACAATTGTTTCTTGTCATCCAACACCCAATCGGTTCGCGTCGTTAAGATTTTGGAGATAACATTGTGAGTAGGCATAAATATGTTTTTGAAGACACTCGAACTGTACTCATTATGTATCTCCCAAGAGAAAACCATGATGTCAAAAAGGCATCATCTTTAGCTGTCGTGCCCATCGTTCACCACGTCTATCCACCAAGTTTTGATATCTCTGAACGCATGCCAAGAGCTCAACGCGATTTTTGGTGGAACAAGCCAACCCTTCATCATATTTGAAATTCGGAGCGAGAAACGACATTGGGAGGGATAACGTCACAATTATCGAAGCTCTCTTGCACAAAGAGCAAATATGACAATTTGAATGGCAAGCCAATCAAATAACTTACATTTAGATGAGCCCAAAATTTCCAAATGGTGGTCTTGAAGCTAGTGGTGGTGGCTCCAATGAATTGGGCATGATAAGCGTAGTTCACGGAGTAGCGCACGGAAGTCGAGATCTTCCATGAGACGACATCTCCACTTGGTTAGTGTGGAGTTGAACTTGGGACGTGAATCACTAGTTGTTAAAAATAATCATAGATGTGTTGCAAAGTGACCCCGTTCATGGATGAGTTCAACCTGGAACATGAATCACTCAAATCCAGTCTAGGAAAGTCCATTCAACCCAAGGCCAATGGAGCTGCAAAGCGCATGTGAACATATTGATGTTAAGCACTACCGACCCGCTAAGAGTGATGCGATGGTAGAAGGTCTTCTAATTATTTAATATTTGCCACCGAATACAGAATTGAAATTTGTCCAAAGAATGATCCTTCTTATATTGTCCATGAATTGCAAAACCTCCGCCAAAATGTCAATGGAGGTTAGGTGATATACCATGATTGCAGTGGTGACCGCCTTGGCCAAGGTCATGTGGCTTGCTGCAATGAAATGCTTTTCAATCGAAAGAAGTAATTTTCCAGTAATTTTATCATCAAGGTGTTGGAAGTGGATCCTATTGAGCCCCCTGACAGATACAGGGAGCCCCCAAAAAATATTTTTGAGAGTACGCAATCGCGTACCTTAACTTTATAGAAGGCAGAAATATGTACAAAAAGTTTACAAACATATACTAGGTCCTCACACACAACAATCCCGTTTCCAAAAACCCTAACTCCACTCCTTGATCTAAACTCTACTACTCACAAAATACACTAACTCCACGGCCTCCCGCCAACATCCATGTGCGTAGTTCGTCGAAGACCTGTAAAGTGAATTGTTGCATCGTGGAACAGTGGCGATTGACGTCCTCGTTCCGAACACAATCCCATTTCTATGCTTCCAAAGCTGCCAGGAAACCAACATCACTAATGGATCGAAGCCCTTCCTTTGCTCAGTTGGCATTTGTATGCGACTCGCCATCCGCGAGGACTCAGTTGTATCGTCTATCCTAGGAACCGGCGAGGTATCCACTCTAGTCCATTGAAAATAATTGTGCCAAACTTTAAGAGTGAATACACACTGAAGTAGGATGTGTTCCACCGTGTCATCTTCGTGTCCACAAATGTAGCATGGTGATCGTTGGTCCTGAAGCCTGTATTTGAATCTACGACCAGCAGCCCAGAGGCGATATTGTGTGGCTAGCCACATGAAGATCTTGCAAGAGTGAGGAGGCCAACACTTCCAGATCGCCTTTGCCGGAGCAAAATAGATACTCCCTTCCCACAACATTGCATAAGTAGATGCTGATGAATATGCACCTAGGTTGTTCCATTTCCATGTTGGGGTGTTAGAACGTGCTGGATCCAGGTGAATAGTGATCATGATTTCCAACGATTTGCCCATGGCCATCTGTCGACAAGTCCCCGATCACATCATTGGCCCAACGGTTACACTGTAGCACATCTGAAACTATTCTTCTATTGGCCACTTGCGTACGCACCATTGCACGACCCCGGGGTATGAGCTCGGCCATGAAGCCCAAAAATATTGCATGGGAAAGGAATAGAGGGTTGCTTTGCATAATTCCATCAAAATTATGGTCACTTTAGGTAGACAAGATACTTTTGAAAGTCTATTTTAAGCCCCATGACCTCCCCAAAGTCTCATGGCATCCATCGTTCAGTTTTTTAGGGTATAACCTACGTATAAGTAGTAGTAATACCAAATAGTTAAGTGGTAGTATTTTATTTCGCGGGAATCATAGAGCTTAGTCAACCATTTCCAGCTCCAGCGCAATCAGCCAAGAGGCTCGTCACTAGGAAATCGGGAAGAGAGTTCATCCAGCGATCAATCACGCCCAGTGTGCTTGCATGCTTTGCACATCGGTGAGCTGAATTGTTGGCTTGTCTCATTACATATTGAACATCAAAACTAAGAAAAGTTGAGGCTAGCCCTTCAATTTTGAGAAGAATAGGCGCTATAACAGAGCGCGAAAATTGTCGTGAGTTCTAGAGTTGCACCAACTCCAAGAAATCTACTTCAAACACCACTCACGAAAATCCCCGAAGCTTGCCGAAGATGATTCCATCTCGTAGAGCCAAAGCTTCTGCAATAAGCGGGTCCGTAACATTATGGTGTGGTTTACTCCAGGCAAAGACATAGGTGGAGGGAGTTCTTGCTAGACCACCCACTCCACTTATGTTTTTAGTCAGCGAGACGCTTGCATCCGTGTTGATTTTTATCCAATCCGAGTCAGGTGGTTTCCAACCATAACCAGGCAGGATCCTGGTATGTTCTACTGGGGGCTCTAACATCATTAGAGCTTCTCTGATGCGCTTCAGGGACTGGTCGGGATTCAGGATCTCTGTGTCATGTGTTATGTTGTTGCGGGGTGTCCATATTGCCCACATGACAGTGATGATCTTCGCCCGGTCTCCCTCATCGATGCGTGTGTCACACGGAATATCCTTGCACCAGGTGCTCGGATTTATTTGTGGCAGTTTGATATCGAGCCACTTCCTAGCTTCTGTGCAGAAGCTTTGAGCATGGGAACACTTGATAAATTCATGCACCATGTCTTCGTCTGCACCCTTGCAAACCTTGCATCGGGCCATAGTCGCAATGTGTCTGTTCCTCAGTATTGATTCCACCGGCAGAATACCACGGAGGACTCGACACAGAAGACACGGACCTTGGGTAGCAATTTGAGCTTCCATAGTCGAGTCCATAACTGCTTGTCATTCTCTGAAGTTTCAGTGATCGCCCCTTCCTCCAGAGCTAAATGCTTGTTGCGAGTCATTAGACCATGATACGTGGATTTTACAGTATAGGAGCCCGACCTCTCATGAGCCCACGCCCAGAAACCATCACCACCACCTTGCCAGAGCGGTATATTAAATTTGCATCAGTATATGGCGGTGTGAAATTGCTCCTTATGAGATCAACTTTCCGAGACCAATTCTCAGTGTCAATTAGGTCTGAAACTGTGTGGAGAGTGGCACCCCCAATCTGGACTGATGGCCGCAAAGATTGTTTCCTAGGAAGCCACCGATCAGTCGAAATGTTCACAGAAGTGCCATCACAAATTCTCTTCAATAAGCCAGCTTCTAGTGCCTTCCTCCCAGCCATAATCCCTTTCCAGGTCGTGGAGGCACTCTGTGGCATAGTAGCACTCATGAAATCAGCGATTGGGAAGTAATGGCCTTTTAGAACCCTGGAACATAAGGCGTCCGGGTTTGTGATCAGCCTCTAGTCGTGTTTACCCAACAGTGCAATATTGAAACATTCCATGTCTCAGAAACCCATTCATCCTTTGATTTTTGGAAGAGACAGAGACTTCCAATCTATCCAGTGCAAGGATTTAAGATCGATGGAGCTGCTCCACCAGTACTTTGCCATCGGTGAGGAGATGATTTTGTAAACTTTCTTAGTCAATTTGAAACAACTCATAGTGAATGGTGGGATAGACTAGGCAATCGACTTGAGCAATACTTCCCTCGCCGCACATGAAACCAAGCGCTCAGTCCCACCATTCATTCTTTATTGCACCCGCTCGCCGATGAAATCAAAAGTTCCAGAAGTGTTCCGGCCCACTGCGGTCGGCGGGCCCAAGTATCTCTCATTGAAAGCCTCGACCGAAATGTCTAACGCTTCTTTAGGGCTGCTCTATCAGGATCTGGTGTGTCTGGGCCGAATAATATGGAGCTCTTGTCCATGTTCACGCATTGGCCCGAGCACAAACAATAAATTCTCAGGATATTATTTAGTCTAGCAGCACTCTCCACCTTCGCATGCATGAAGATGAGACTATCATCTGCGAAAAGCAGATGGTTGATCCATGGTGATTGAATGCTAGCCCAGATCCCTCTGTCCACATTAGCTCCACAAAATCTGTTAAGTAATGTTGCGAAGCCCTCTACACAGAGGAGAAATAAGTAGGGCGAATCGGGGCAACCTTGCCGCAGTCCCCTAGAAGGGGTGAAGTACAGCAAGAGCTCAGTGTTCACATGAATTGCAAATCAAACTGACGAGATGCATTTCATGATCAGCCGATTAAAGGATACGTTGAATCCCAACTTAGACATGAGTGCCTCAATATAATGCCATTCTACGCGATCATATGCCTTCATCATGTCCAGTTTGACAGCACACACAGAGTTCTTCCCTTTTTTCCTTCTCCTCATTACATGCACACTTTCATGTGCGATAAGCACGTTATCAGTGATGAGGCGCCCCAAGACAAAAGCACTTTGCTCCTCACTCACAATATCATCAAGAAAGCCCCTCGTTCTATTGACAAAACACTGTGCTGTGATTTTGTACAATACAGAACATAGGGAAATAGGTCTATACTATTTGATGCTTTGAGGGTGAAGTACCATTGGGATAAGTGTGATTGACATATCTTTCATTCCCTCCGATAGCTCACCGTTGTTCAGAAAACCCAGCACCGCCGGGGTGATGTCATCTTTAAGCATAGGCCAATGTCTCTGAAAGAAGCCCGCGGTGAAGCCGTCCACTCCCGGTGCTTTCGATGGTGCCATCTGAAACAGTTTTGTTTTGACCTCTTGTGTTGTATAGGGCATGTCAATGTGTGCATTCATTTGCTCAGACACATGGGATAGAACTAAGTCAATGAGCTAATCTAGTGAATTGAAACCTTGAGATGTATACATAGCTTGGTAAAACTGTTGGACCTCACTCTGATTGTCCTTCGGCATTTGACAAACAGAGCCATCAGCACACACAAGCCTCTCGATCTTATTTAAGTGCCTTCTCATAGCCGCTTGAGCGTGGAAAAACTTGGTGTTTCGATCACCGTGACACAACCAAGGTACTCTCGACCGTTGGTGCATCCAAATCTCCTCCTACCGAAGTGTCTCCCGCATCTTCTTTACTATGGCCTTTTCTTCGTCCGATGGGCCTCGACCAATAGCCTGGCTTCATAATCGATCCATCTTTGCCCGAAGCTTCTTTATGGTAGCTGATAATCCCCAAGTGCAAGGAACCATCGTAGCAATTTCCAAAGGTGGAAGTGATAAGTGTGGAGTGTCGAACCCACAAGGAGGTAAAGGTAAGATCAATATTCTCTCAAGTCCTATCTGCCACTGATACGACTCTACGTACACCGAACGTTCGCTTCCATATAGAAATGAGAAATAAAACTACGTTGTGGGTATGAAGAGGACAACTTTGCATAATATCACAGAACTAAAATATAAAACTAGGTGTTGTTAATATAAAGTTAGAATATATTACTATATATTACAAATAGAGAGTGTGGAATAATGATGGATCGGTGTGCGGAATTGTCCTAGGCAATTGTTAACAAGATCGGTATTGCAATTTCATATGAGGGAGAGGCATAAGCTAACATACTTTCTCTACTAGGATCATATGCACTTATGATTGGAACTCTAGCAAGCATCTGCAACTACTAAAGATCATTAAGGTAAAACCCAACCATAGCATTAAAGTATCAAGTCCCCTTTATCCCATATGCAACAACCCCCTTACTCGGGTTTATGCTTCTGTCACTCAAGCAACCCACTATAAGCGAATCATGAACGTATTGCAACACCCTATAGCGGCAATCCTTCACGTGTGCGCGGCACGGAAGGCACCATATGACAGCACCAAAATAAAACATACAACTCACACCAATCTAGATCATCAATCAACCCAAAAGACAAAGGAAATCTACACAAAACATCATAGGATGGCAACACATCATTGGATCATAATATGTGTCATATAGCACCATGTTCAAGTAGGGGATTACAGTGGGGTGCGGGAGAGTGGACCACTATAAAAGAGATGAGGAAGGTGATGAAGATGGTGATGTTGATGAAGACGATCACCACGGCGATGGTCCCCGGTGGAACTCTAGCGCCACCGAGAGAGAGGGGGATAGAGTCTCCCTCTTGTGCTTCCTCCTCCATGGCCTCCCCCTAGATGGGAAGAGGTTCTTTCTCTGGTCCTTGGAATCCATGGTGATGATGGCCCCTCCGGCTTCCTCCTCCATGGCCTCCGGTGATGATGGCCCCCTCCGGCAGGGTGCCAAAGAGGGCCTAGATTGAGTTTTCGTGGTTACAGAGGCTTGCGGCGGCGCAACTCCTGATCTGGGTTTCTTTTTGGGGGTTTCTATATTTATAGAAATTTTTGGCATAAGTTTCACGTCAAGGGGTCCACGAGGCAGCGGCAAGACAGGGGTGCGCGCCCTAGGGGGGTGGGCGTGCCTTCCACCCTTGCCGCTACCTCGTGAAGCTTCTGGTCCAACTCTTGTGCTTCGGAGTTCTCTTTTGGTCCATAAAAAATCATCGTAAATTTTCGGCCCATTCTGAGAACTTCTATTTCTACACAAAAAACGACACCATGGTAGTTCTGTTGGAAACAACGTCAGTCCGGGTTAGTTCTAATCAAATCATATGACAATCATATAAAAAAATTGTAAACATGGCATGAATACTTCATAAATTACAGATACGTTGGAGACGTATCAGCATCCCTGAGCTTAATTCATGCTTGTCCTCGAGTAGGTAAATGATAAAAGAAATAATTTATGAAGTGTGAATGCTTGCATAGTGTATAAGTTTGATCAATGATAGTTCCAAACACTTTTTCTAGCATTATTATATATCATAAACAGTAGCTCATCTCATAAAGCTTCTCATGATCAAGTAGCAAGATATTCACATGTTAAAGTATAGACCATAAACTTTCTTGAAAACTAACAAACTACGTTCTCGGTCATCAAACAATTGCAATTCATCTTATTTCAGGAAGGGTCTATGTAAGAGCTTTGATTTAGCAAATTCCACATATTCAACTATCATATATTCTTCCATGATTGCTACCACTCAAAGCATATTTTTAGAACAAATAGCATCCATTGAACACAGAGAAAGATAGGGGCTTAATGTTTCGCCTCCCAACTTATTTATCGTATAGATATTTGTCAACAATAATAATTCATGATCAAATATATTTGAATGGCCATGTATGCTTAGATCTTTCGCCATCACATGATGCTTTCCAACTAAAGAGTAATTGAGGTTGAACTAAGAAGGAATACCATTGACTCTTGCAAAAAAGTAAATGAAAGTAAAAGATAGGCCCTTCACAGAGGGAAGTAGAGGTTGTCATGTGCTTTTTAATTTTGAATGTGCAAACTCTTAATGCAAAGGAACATCACTTTATCTTGCCCCTTGTGACAGAAACCTTTATTATGCAGTCCACCGCTTTTATTTCTTCACCATCACAACTTCGTATAAAGCTTATTTTCCCTTACAATAATAGATCATACATATTTAGAAGTAGTTTTTATTGCTCTTTGCACTGATGACAACTTACTTGAAGGATCTTACTCAATCCATAGGTAGGTATAGTGGACTCTCATGGCAAGAAATTGGATTTAAGGGTTTGGGATGCACAAGTAGTATATCTATTTAGTACAATTTTTTTGGCTAGCAAAAGATCCTAAGCAAGCACCACATGTTGGAGGATCCAAAACAATATAACTTATGTACAAATATACCCAAACATAACTCATTACGTCATCTTCCTTGTCCAACTTCAACTAATTTGCTGAAGTTTGAAAATAATTAATGGGGCTCACAGTCATAGAAGATGTCCAAGATAGTATATTTATATGTGAAATCTCTCTTCATTCAATATTATTTCATGAATTTTTCAAGTGACCAATGTTGTGTTTACTAACTTTCAATAAATTTTACCGCCTATACTTCTTATATGTGAAGTCATTACTCCCCATGGTATAAGCATATAAAACATATATAATTTCAGATGTATGATATTCAAATCATTCAACCATTTACTCATAGGATATAAGTGAAGCTCGAGAGTAAATGAAAAACTACTCCAAAAAGATATAAGTGAAGATCAATGAGTAGTGAAATAATTAAGTAGCTATGTGAAGACTCTCTATCATAAATAAAATTTCAGATCTTAAGTACGTTAATCAAACAGCAAGAAAAACAGAATAAATGACATTCCAAGGGTAGCACATATCATGTGAAGAAGCAAAAACTTAGGTTCAACCAAACTGACCGATCATTGTTGAAGAAGAGAGGTGGGATGCCAATCGAGGCATCCCCAAGCTTAGCTGCTTGAGACTTCTTGAAATATTAATTGGGGATGCCTTGGGCATCCCCAAGCTTGAACTTTTGTGTCTCCTTAATTCCTCTCATATCATAGTTTCCCAAAATCTTTGAAACTCCATGCACACAAAACTCAATAAGAACTCGTGAGATAAGTTAGGATATGCAAAACTTTATCATTCTCTAATGTAGAAAATCACTAAAATTATAATTTAACATTGTATACTAAATGCCTCTGCATATTTAATACTCCTATCCTCAAATAGAATCATTAAAAACGCAAACATATGCAAACATAACAACAATGTGTCTAAACAGGACAATCTGTAAAGAGTAGAATTGTGCTCATACTTCCCTAACTCTAAAAATTCTGAAAACTTGCCACATTACAAAGAACTTATTCATGCTCACTATGTAAAAATTTCAAGATTTTATCACGTTCTGACTATCCACAAGAATTCAGACAATGATAGAAAACTTTCTGTTTTCAAATAGCAACATATATACTAGCAAAATAAGCAAGGTAAAGGCTATACTTGTCTTTTTATTGAAATAAAAGGTGCAAAACACTATTCTGAATAACAGAAGCAAATAAAATGACGCACCTAGCAAAACTCATATAATGTGACGAATACAAATTAGCTCCAAGTGAGGTTACGGATAATGTCGAAGACGAAAGAGGGGATGCCTTCTGGGGCATCCCCACACTTAGTTGTTTGGATCTTCCTTTAATGTTACCTTGGGGTGCCTTGGGCATCCCCAAGCTTAGGGTATTGGCAATCCTTATTCTCCTCATAATGATGTCTCACCCAAAACTTGAAAACTTCAATCACATAAACAAAACTCCGTGAGATGCATTAGTATAATAAAGCAAATCATTCACTTGGGTACTGTAAAAGACAAGATTCATAATTGTTCTCATACAATGCCTACTGTACCTTATCATTTCCGCAATTTATATCACTTAATATAAGCTATGGAAACACTAAAACAAGCAAACTATGCATTGAAAACAGAATCTATCAAAAACAGAATAGTCTGTAAGGATCTGAATTTTGATCCTAGTCCTGCACCTCTGGAAATTCTAAAAAATTAGGACCGCATAGGAAATTTGTATATCAACGATCTGTAAAACAAGTTAGGATTTTATCACGTTCCAGTGAAGCACAGAAATTGCAGCACTGGACGCAAAGTTTCTGTTTTTGGCAGAATCAAGTCAACTATCATCCACACTATCCCAAAGGCTTTACTTGGCACTTTATTGAAACAAAAGCTATAAAACATGATTATACAGTAGAATAATTATGAGAACACACAAAAATAGTAGGGGTAAATATTGGGTTGTCTCCTAACACGCGCTTTTCTTTAACGCATTTTTAGCTAGGCATGATGATTTAATGATACTCTTCCAAGCCCAATTTTGATGATAATTTTATTCATACTCTAAAAAATATAAGTGAAGTTCATAGATCATTCTACAATTAATATAAATTGACCAATATCCAAGCTCAAAATATATAACTGAAGCACACGAAGCATTCTATAAAGCCATACTCAAAAGATTTAAGTGAAGCACAAAGAGCATTCTATAAAGCCATACTCAAAAGATTTAAGTGAAGCACATGAAGCATTCTATAAATCAATGAAGGACTATCTCATACTAGCATGGTGCATAAAGGAAAATAAAAGAAAAATAAACACAAAATACGCATATCATGTGAACAAAGAAAACAAGGTATACCGATAATTGTTGAAGAAGAAAGATGGGATGCCAATCGGGGCATCCCCGAAATTGGATGCTTGAGTATCCTTGAAATATTTACTTGGATGCCTTGGGCGTCCCCAATATTGAACTCTTGCCTCTCCTTATTCTTCTCATATCGATAACTCATCGATCTTCGAACACTTCATTTACACAAAACTTAACAAAAACCCTTGTGAGATCCGTTAGTATAATAAAGCAAATCACTACCTTTAGGTACTGCTGTAAACTCATTCCAAGTTCATATTAGCATTATATCTATTGTATTCCAACTTCACCATGGTTTGTACCCCCCGATAAAACCCATAGATTCATCAAAACAAGCGAACAACAAATAGAAACAGAATCTATCAAAAACATGACAGTCTGTAGCAATCTAGAAACTTCGTATACTTCTGTAACTCTAAAAATTCTGAAAAAATAGTAAAAAAACTATTTGTATAGCAGTACTGTGTAAAAAATTAAGAAACTTTTGACATTTCAGTAAAAAATGTAAGTTCACGCACTACAGCCAAAGTTTATGTTTTTGCACTGCACATAGCAAACAAGCAATCTAATCATCCTAAAACCAAAACTTGGCACATTATTTTTATAATACAATGGATATATACGAGGTGATAATTATTTTTGTTTCTGTAATTCAAGATTTGCAAAGTTTCCATGGGTATGAACAAAGTTCAAGGAGCTCCCTCACTTCAACGGTGCTCATCCTTCTTACTTTCACTTTTCTTTTTGAAAAAGTTTTTAGGCAAAAGAGGCAAGTAATATTTTTGGTATTTTTATTTTTTTTTATTTTTTTTCACCCACAACTAAAGAAAACAAAAAGGAAAAACAAAATCTACTTAGTGAAGAAAGCAGACAAGCACACACGAGAATATCAACCCCATACTATTGCTCCCCAGCAATAGCACCAGAAAAGAGCTTGATAATCCCCAAGCGCAAGGAATCATCGTAGCAATTTCCAAAGGTGGAAGTGATAAGTATGGAGTGTCGAACCCATAAGGAGCTACAGGTAAGATCAATATTCTCTCAAGTCCTATCTGCCACTGATACGACTCTACGTACACCGAACGTTTGCTTCCATCTAGAAATGAGAAATAAAACTACGTTGTGGGTATGAAGAGGATAACTTTGCATCATATCAGAGAACTAAAATAAAAGAATAGATGATGTTAATATAAAGTTAGAGTATATTATTATATATTATAAATAGCGAGCGTGGAATAATGATGGAGCGGTGTGCAGAATTGTCCTAGGTAATTGTTAACATGATCAGTAATTATTATTGCATTTTCATATGAGGGAGAGGCATAAGCTAACATACTTTCTCTACTTGGATCATATGCACTTATGATTGGAACTCTAGCAAGCATCCGCAACTACTAAAGATCATTAAGGTAAAACCCAACCATAGCATTAAAGTATCAAGTCCCCTTTATCACATACGCAACAACCCCCTTACTCGACTTTATGCTTCTGTCACTCAAGCAAGCCACTATAAGCGAATCATGAACATATTGCAACACCCTACAGAGGGAATCCTTCACGTGTGTGCGGCACGGAAGGCACCATAGGACAGCACCAAAATAAAACATACAACTCAAAGCAATCTAGATCATCAATTGATGTCTACTACAAAACCTTCTTCTTGTAAACGTTGTTGGGCCTCCAAGTGCAGAGGTTTGTAGGACAGTAGCAAATTTCCCTCAAGTGGATTACCTAAGATTTGTCAATCCGTGGGAGGCGTAGGATGAAGTTGGTCTCTCTCAAACAACCCTGCAACCAAATAACAAAGAGTCTCTTGTGTCCCCAACGCACCCAATACAATGGTAAATTGTATATGTGCACTAGTTCGGTGAACAGATGGTGATACAAGTGCAATATGGATGGTAGATATAGGTTTTTGTAATCCGAAATTATAAAAACAGCAAGGTAACTAATGATAAAAGTGAGCATAAACGCTATTGCAATGCTAGGAAACAAGGCCTAGGGTTTGTACTTCCACTAGTGCAAGTTCTCTCAACAATAATAACATAACTGGATCATATAACTATCCCTCAACATGCAACAAAGAATCACTCCAAAGTCACTAATAGCGGAGAACAAATGAAGAGATTATGGTAGGGTACGAAACCATCTCAAAGTTATCCTTTCTGATCGATCTATTCAAGAGTTCATAGTAAAATAACATGAAGCTATTCTTTCCGTTCGATCTATCATAGAGTTCGTACTAGAATAACACCTTAAGAAACAAATCAACCAAAACCCTAATGTCACCTAGATACTCCATTGTCACCTCAAGTATCCGTGGGAATGATTGTATGATATGAATCACACAATCTTAGATTCATCTATTCAACCAACACAAAGAACTTCAAAGAGTGCCCCAAAGTTTCTACCGGAGAGTCAAGATGAAAACGTGTGCCAACCTGTCGGTGTACTAAAGTAGGGGTACCTTAGTATCCCAACTTGTGCACGGGCAGTAGCAGCGTCCCGTGGCAGGGCTTGCCACGCGCCCGCCAAGACCCGCTATGGTTCCTTTGGAGCCATTCGAGAACAAAGTATTCAAGTCAAAGAAGCAAGACCCCGGCAAGAGGAGCTTGCCGGGAAGGCCGCTCCAGGCTCAAGACCACCCATTTAGCACAAGACCCTGGCAAGAGGAGCTTGCCAGGAAGGCCAAAACATGGCATTTCAGGAGGCTTGCCGTAGCGCATCGCGCGCCCCGGCAAGGCCCGGAGAGCAACACGCTCCCGGGCGCGACAAGTTAACAACCGCGGCAAGCTGCAAGCCGCGGCAAGCTTCCACTACGTGCCCACGCTCCAGCTCATCCGGCCACGCGTCACCCTGGGGCCCTTCCAGGTGCATGTGGCGGAAGGCTGTGCAGCCTGGGGTACATGGTGGCAAGCTGCGATGACGAGGCCACCATCGTGGCGAACGGAGACGCCCTGACGGACGCTTTTCGCACTGTTTGGGGGCGACGGCGACGGGCATTCAATGCCCTTGTCCCCTGCCGTCAGGGTTAGGTATAGAGCACTATGCATACACTGTTCCAACTACCACCATTTTTACATTTTTACCCTCATCTGCGTTGCCACCTGTCGGTGACCCCTTGACCTATAAAAGGAGGCCCATCCGCAACGTAGAAGGGGTTCCGACCTTCGATCACTCTCACGCTCGGTGTAGCCAGCGACAAACACTGTAGCTCTTCTTGCTCCCGAGCCAAGAACACAATACAAACCAAGGCAGGAGTAGGGTTTTACGCATCCGTGCGGCCCGAACCTGGGTAAACTGCTCGCGTGCATGCTTCGATCCGCTCTTTGTGCATCCTCCGCTCCCTCGTCGTACCGAAAAGGGGCTCCGGTCCCATAGGTGTTCGTGGGCGATCAGTTTCCCCGACATCTTTGGCGCGCCAGGTAGGGGGCGTCGAGGTTGTGTGAATCCGATCCAGTGTTCACGCGAGCGAAAACTTCAGCAACTTCGTTAACTTCATCGACTACATCAACATGCCGCCGAAGAAGAAAGCTTCAGAGGTAGCAGGCCCGTCCGCGTCGATCCCACCGCCACCGGAGCCAACGGTTGGTGGGGTAGACGCTGGCGAAAGGACGGACGCCGGCGAGGAAACTCACGGCGCCGCCAAGTCCAAGGACAAGACGGACGACCGAGCGCACTCCAATACCTCGGTGTCCGTGCACGCGCCACGCCCCTCTCAGGAGGTGCCGGACCGGCAGCGACGTGGTACCCAAGGTACCATACGCTTGCTGGGACAAGGCCAAGCTGGCGGGTCGCGGGACGCTCAAGGCCAACGCGCTGGCACGAGCAAGGCGCGGTCGCCGGGGCGAGAACCTGCTCCTTCTAACGCAGTTAGAAGTCCGAGCATATCTCGCTCCTCGCACAGCTCGCCACCGCTCCCCTCCACTCCAGCAGAAGCTCTAGCCCGAGCTCAGCTGCTCCTCGACTTCCCTCCAGCGGCAGATAAGGCCAACGACTGGAGGGCCACCATCCAAAGCCTCTTCGCCTTCGCCAACAACGACACGCCGCAACAGCCGACGACATCGCGGCCGCGGCAAGTCAGCCAGGCGCGGGCTGATGGAGACAAGACCGCCGGGGGTGCAACTACCGTGCACTCCCCGCCGCGAAGGCCGAAATCGCCGACTCGCCGGATCAACATCGACGATGACTCCACGGCGTCATCGGATCCACGAGCTCGCCGCGATCAACGCCAAGTCCTCGACGATAGACGACAAGAAGACGCTCGAACTCGCATCGAGCGTCGAAGAGAAGCGCGACGACAGTCCGACCAGCGCGCTGGGCCCGCTGTCGACATGCACGTGCCTGGAGAACCAGGCGACTTGCCGTACGCGGCAGGCTGCCCTGCGTGCACCCGTGAGCTGCGGCAAGTCCGGTGGCCCGGCATGAAGAACTTCAAGCCCGACGTACCCGAGAAGTACGACGGCAAGACCCATCCCTCATAGTTCCTCAGCATCTACACCATTGTGGTGCAGGCTGCCGGGGGACGAGACGAGAAGATACTAGCGAACTACTTCCCGCTTGTGCTCAAGACAAATGTCAGATCTTGGCTCATGCACTTGCCGGAGAACTCTATTTCTTCTTGGGCCGACCTGTGCCACCAGTTTGTCGGCGCCTTCACGGGTGGCCACAAACCCCATGGCCAGGAAAGCGATCTTCATATACTTGCCCAGAAGGAAGGAGAGTCCCTGCGAAAGTACATCCAGCGTTTCAGCCGCGTCCAGCACAACATCCCGGACGTCCACCCTGGCGCGGTTATTAGCGCGTTCCATCAAACGTGCGTAACCGCAGGATGAGGGAGGAAATGGCGATGTGCAAGATACGAGACGTCAGTGAGCTTTATGCCCTGGCCGACAAGTGCGCACGCGCTGAAGAGGGGAGGAGACTCCCCGGAGAGGATGCTGGAGCAGGGGGAACAGACAGTGAGGATGCCGCCCCGGCAAGGAAAAACCGGCGGCGGAACAACAAGAAGAAGAAGAACAAGGAAGTACTGGTCGTTGAGCAGTCCGGCAAGGAGGCTGGTGCCAAGAAAGCTCAGGCTGGTGGCTCCGGCAAGGAAGCTGCCACTGTAGCAGCCGCCGACAAGCAGGACGGCTCCGACAAGCAGTACTGCAAGATCCACCGCACCAAGGGCCACGATCTCTAGAACTACAAAAGGGTCGAGTACCTCGTCGAACAGCAGAAGGCTGAGTACGAGCGACGCGACAAGGAGAAGGCCCAGGGAGGTGGAGGAGAGTCCGGCAAGAAGCGGCCGTTCAATGGCCGGGGAGGACGCAGCGGCAAGGCCAAGCAGCGGCAAGGAGATAGACCTCCCCGCGGCCGCGACAAGGATGAAGACGAAGACGACGACGAGGACATGGACGACGGAGACAACATCGAGCAGGAGTTCCAGAAGGCCACAGAAGTTCTGTGCGTCGATGGAGGTGCCTCTCTGCATACTTCCCACCGCCAACTCAAACAATGGGTGCGGGAAGTTATTGCGGCAGAGCCACCCGTCGAGTCGCGCAAACTCCTCAAGTGGTCCAGCACGCCCATCATCTTCGACATTGAGGATCACCCTGACCGCACAACTGCGCTCGGGTGCTTGCCGATGTTGGTTTCACCAACCATCCGCAACCTCAAGGTCACCAAGATGCTGGTTGACGGCGGGGCCGGCCTGAACCTGATCTCCTCTGCTGTGGTCCGGAAACTACAGATCCCCGACAGCGAGCTCGAGGAGACCGGCACATTCCAAGGGATCAACCCGAGAAGGAGCAAGCCGAAGGGGAAGATCACGTTGCTAGTAACCTTTGGCGGAGAGCTAAACTTCAGGACTGAGAGGATTACCTTTGACGTTGCCGATATCCCGTTGCCATACAATGGGATACTTGGCCGTCCAGCGCTCGCCAAGTTCATGGCAGCCTCTCATTAGGCCTACAACATGCTCAAGATGCAAGGCCCGATAAGCGTCATCTCTGTCCCCGGCGACAAGAAGGACGCGCTTATCTGCGCCAACAAGATTTACCGGGACGCAGCAGCCGCAACGGATAGCAAGACACTTGCCGCTGAAGCTCCCGGAGGGAAGAACAAGACCAAGTCCGGTAAGAGCTCTGGGGCCCACTCCGGCACACGCACCTCTTCGGAGTGCTGCGCTGCCGTCGAGGACGCACCATCGAGCTCCACCAGCAAGTGCAAGAAGGGAATGGCAGCTCCACCTGCAACCAAGAAGGTGTCCGCCAAGGAGGACGGCACTGGTGGTACTTTCACCATCAGTGCCACGCTCGATCCTAAATAGGAAAGCGCGCTCGTTGCTTCCCTGCGTGCGAATGTCGACGTGTTTGCATGGCAACCGTCTGACATCCCCGGCGTTCCTAGGAAAGTAATTGAGCACAAGCTTGCCGTTTGTCCTCACGCGCGGCCCGTCAAGCAGAAGGTCAGAAAGCAAGCAGTGGAGCGCCAAGAGTTTATCGCTGAGGAAATCAAGAAGCTGGAAGCGACAGGCCTTGTATAGACTTCACTGATGTGAATAAAGCTTGTCCCAAAGATCCATTTCCCTTGCCGCGCATTGACCAGATCGTTGACTCCACGGCTGGATGTGAGTTGCTTTCATTTCTTGATGCATACTCAGGATACCACCAGATATTTATGGCTGATGAAGACGAAGAGAAGACTGCATTCATTACTCCATGTGGCACTTACTGCTTCATACGCATGCCCTTTGGACTGAAGAATGCGGGTTCAACGTTTGCGAGGGTAGTCCACACTGCTTTTGAGCCACAGATACACAGGAATGTAGAAGCATACATGGATGATATAGTGGTCAAGAGCAAAAACAAGGATACTCTGATTCAAGACTTAGATGAAACTTTTGCAAACCTGCGCAAGATACAACTCAAGCTCAACCCCGAGAAGTGCGTCTTCGGAGTCCCCTCCGGCAAGCTTCTCGGGTTCTTTGTGTCCCAGAGGGGGATTGAAGCCAATCCCGACAAGATCAAAGCCATTGAGCAGATCGAAGCTCCGAAGCGCGTCAAGGATGTACGTAGGCTTGCCGGTTGTGTGGCTGCTCTCAGCAGGTTCATTTCTAAGTCTGCAGAACGCGCCCTGCCGTTTTTCAAAATCTTGAAAAAGGCAGGTCCAATGAAATGGACTCCGGAAGCGGAGGCAGCGCTGCAAGACTTGAAAGGGTACCTGTCCTCCACTCCAATACTTGTCGCACCTAGGTCACAAGAGAAGTTGCTGATGTACTTAGCAGCAACCAATCAAGTGGTTAGTGCTGCGTTGGTAGCGGAAAGGGAGGCAGATGAGGAGTCCACAGCCCCGGCGAGCATGTCCAGCGACAAGCAGGGGGCTTCCCCGACAAGCTCTGGCCCCGACAAGGATGAGTCTACGCAGATGCAAGAAGAAGTGCGGAAGAAAATGGTGCAGCGCCCAGTTTATTTTGTCAGTTCCCTCTTGCAGTGAGCTAAGTCAAGATACTCTGGGGTGCAGAAGCTGCTTTTCGGCCTCCTCATGGCCTCGAGAAAGCTGCGCCACTACTTCCAAGCACATGAGATAACGGTGGTCACTCACTTTCCGCTGAAAAGGATATTGCAAAATCCAGAAGCAACAGGCAGGATTGTCGAGTGGGCACTGGAGCTGTCAAGCTTTGGCCTCAAGTTTGAAAGTACTTCTACTATTCAGAGCAGAGCATTGGCAGAGTTCATAGCGGAATGGACACCAACGCCCGACGAAGAAATTCCAGAGACAAACATCCCCGTCAAAGAAACGAGCAAAGAATGGATAATGTACTTCGATGGTGCCTTCTCGCTGCAAGGCGCCGGCGCTGGCGTGCTGCTTGTCGCGCCCACCGGCGAGCACCTCAAGTATGTCGTCCAGATGCGCTTTCCCAAGGAGCAAGCAACGAATAATACTGCAGAGTATGAAGGTTTGCTTGCCGGCCTCAGAACCGCAGCTGAGCTTGGGATCAAGAAGCTGATTGTGCGGGGTGATTCGCAGTTGGTTGTCCGCCAAGTGAACAAGAGCTACCAGAGTCCATTGATGGAAGCTTACGTCGACGAAGTGAGAAAACTTGAAGAACACTTTGAAGGCCTACAGATGGAGCACGTTCCAAGAGCTCAAAATGACATCGCAGATGGCCTGTCAAAGTGTGCTGCACTAAAGCTACCTGTGGAACCAGGGATCTTTGTGCTCAAGCTAACTCAACCATCCGTTACACCATCAACTGGGCAAAGTAAGAAGAGAAAGTTGGTCTCCGGTGACTACTTGCCAGCAGAGCTTCCCGAAGCCGCCACCAACAAGGTCCCCAAGATCAATGACAAAGTTGCTGAGGAACAGTCTGCTCCTACAAACCCTAGGGTTTGTTCAGTTGAAGCAGGCGTTCCCGATAAGCTTTGCCCCGGCAAGCTTGCCGGGGAACGTCCAGCTCCGGCCGAGCCACAGGCGCTTGCCGTAGAAGCTGACGTTCCCGCAGCAGCAATGACGCCTTTAGTCCTTGTTGTTGAGCCTCAGGCTCCAGCATGGGCGGAGCAAATTGTCCATTTTCTTCAAACTGGAGAACTTCCCGAAGAACCAGAAGAAGCAGAAAGAATAACCAGGCAGTCAAGTATGTATCAGTTCGTTGGCAATGAACTGTACAGAAGAAGACTCAATGGTGTTAGATTGAAGTGCATTCCCCGGGAAGATGGGCAAAAGCTGTTGGCAGAGATACATGGAGGCATATGTGGCCACCACATTGGCGCAAGAGCACTTGCCGGGAAGGCGTTCCGGCAAGGTTTCTATTGGCCAGAAGCCCTCCAAGATGCAACTGCACAAGTAACCAAGTGTGAAGCGTGCCAGTTCCATGCCAAGCAAATACATCAGCCAGCTCAAGCTCTCCAGACGATCCCTTTGTCCTGGCCATTTTCGGTCTGGGGGCTCGACATCCTCGGCCCTTTTCCCCGCGCAGTCGGGGGCTTTGAGTACTTGTACGTCGCCATCGACAAGTTCACAAAGTGGCTGGAAGTGGAACCAGTGAGAAAGGTGACCGCACAGTCAGCAGTCAAGTTCTTCAGGTCAATTGTTTGCCATTTCGGAATCCCTAACAGGATCATCACCGACAACGACACACAGTTCACAAGTCGCACCTTCATGCGGTATGTCCAAGACCTTGGCGCCAAGGTCTGCTTCGCTTCTGTGGCTCATCCGAGGAGCAATGGTCAAGCGGAGAGGGCAAACGCGGAAGTGTTGCACGGGCTCAAGACAAGAACTTTCGACAGGCTGCACAAGTGCAGAAGAAACTGGATTGAGGAGTTGCCGGCGGCTCTTTGGTCAATCAGGACGACACCAAATCGAGCCACTGGACAAACACCCTTTGCTCTTGTCTATGGAGCAGAGGCAGTTCTCCCCACGGAACTCGTATACGGGTCGCCTCGAGTGCTCGCTTACGATGAGCTCGAGCAAGAGCAGTTGCGGCAAGATGATGCACTGCTCCTCGAGGAGGACCGTCTTCAGGCTGATGTATGAGCTGCTCGATATCAGCAAGCTTTGCGCCGCTACCATAGCCGCAAAGTTAAGGCCAGAAGGCTCGAGGAAGGCGACCTTGTTCTTCGGCATGTTCAGTCCGCCAAGAATTCCAACAAGTTGACGCCGAAGTGGGAAGGCCCTTATCGGGTGAGACAAGTCACAAGGCCCGGCGCTGTCCGCCTTGAGACCGAAGAGGGCTTACCGGTGAGCAACTCCTGGAACATTGAGCACCTTCGCATGTTTCACCCATAAGGCGCGGTTGCCGTGATCCGCTCCGGCAACCACCTTTTGTACAAGTCTTGCCGCTGTTGCATGTAAACCTTTGTACAAAGCCGGGCGCAGACCCCATGCATCAGTAAAACTTTTGTGCCTCGCACAACTTGTCGTTTCATGCTTTTTCGTTTTTCTTGCATGTACTATCTGACACTTTGTGCAGCACGCACCCCCGGTAAGCAATAACGAGCCGCAAGGTTCCATATCTATGTTTCCTCCCTTTTCTTTCTTTTCTCAAGCAGAAGAAGTTTTTCCTCGCGCACAAGTTTGCCAGGGGGGAAGGAGACAGTGGTATGGACCAAGTGTCGTTCAAAAAAGCCTCGCCTTGCCGGGAAGCAAACAACACAAAAGCTAAGTTGCCAAAGTTTGAGCATTCAAATTTTTGAATTTTAAAGTTATCTTCCTTGAACGACCGCACTTTGTATGGAAAACCTGTGCGCGGAGGAACCTACCCGTAGCTAGCCGCGCCCTTACTTTGTTTCGAGCATGCTCAACGACTTAAGTGTGCTGCGACAAGTGTCGCGCCCTTACTTCGTTTTCGAGTTCGCTCAACAACCTAAGTGTGCTGCGACTTGCTACGGCAAGGTTTCTTGCCGGTAGAGGCGTTGCCAGCAAGCCGCTGAAGTTCCGCACTCAGCGCTCGCAGCAAGGGCCCCTTTGCCGGCAAGTTCCCTAAATGCGTAGGGTAAAAGCATACAAAGTAAAGGAGTCGAACAAAGGAAATAACACTGCATTGACTACCCAAAATAAAGTTATATTACAAGTTGACTTGTCGCTGTTCTAACAAACTACTATTCGTAACGTGATTGGCAGCGACAAGGGAAGCAGAAAGAAAACAGCCTAGTCTGCACGGTCACCATCAACTCTCCTGATCTTGCCCACCTTGGCCACGATGGGGGCGACGAGGGCCTTCAGCGCCTCCTGGTCGGCGTCGGGCGGCAAGGTCCTGAGGACGTTCTCGAGGTTGAGCCCGGGGTTGCGGTAGACTATCTTCGTCAACACTCTCTCCACGACTCCCTGCAAAGCCTGCGCGCCTCGTTCGCCAGCTGCGTGGGGATCCTCTCCCGGAGCTGCTCGAGGGCCGGCGCCACTCCCCTGAAGAATAAGCTTAGCTTGGCGCTGTGAGGGAGGTTCGCGTCGGGGGAGTACCCGAGGTGCTCCGTCCCCAGCCCCGCCAACTCCTTGTCGATGTCAGCGGCGGCGGCGAGAAGCTCCTCGGTCCATTGCTCCACCGTCTGCCTGAAGTTGTTTTGGGTGAGGGCGGCGCTGTCCAACAGTGCCCTCTCAGCCCTGAGGTCCTCCTTCAGCTTCGTCTCCCGGTTCCTGGCGCTGTCAAGTGATGCGGTGAGGGTGGACAGCTTCAACTCCAAGTCTGCAACAGAATCCTTGGCGATGGCGAGCTCCTTGCCCTTGTCGGAGAGACGGACCTGCAGCTCCGAGTGACTGTGGGCGTCCTTCTCCCTCTCCAACGTGAGCGCAGCGACCTTCTCCTCGCTCGTCCTCAAGTTGATCTCCAATTGTGCCACCCTCGCCTCCAAGTCTCTCTTGGAGGTCTCTGCAGCTGCAGCGGCGTCCCTCGCTTCCTGCAGAGCTCTGCCAAGGGAATGCTCGCGCGCGGTAAGGTCGTCCTCGTGGCTGTCGAGGTCGACCTTCCACTGCGTCAGCTCTCCTTCCCGCCGAGACAGCTCTTCGGCGATGAGTCGTTGCTGCTCCTCTGCTTCGCCCTTCTCAAGTAAGAATGACTGATGCGCCTCGGCGAGCTCCTCCCGCTCCTCCGCCAAGGATCGGAGGGCCGGCTGGTTGGCGGCCCGGAGCTCTTCGGCGCGCTTCTCCAAGTCGACGCTCGCCTTGGCGGCTAGAGCCTCTCGGGACTCCAGCTTGGCCTGCCTGGCGCGGTACACGGCCAGGAGCCGGCGCAGAAGCTGCTCCTCATCGGGCTCGCTACTGCTTCTTGGCGCGTCGACAAACTTTAGCCCGGCGGAGGCGAGGACTTCCCCATCGAAGACCTCTCCCTCCGCGGGCGCCCTTGACGAAGATGCCCACGGGAGCTTAATGAAGATCCCGTTCCCAGCCTCCAAGTAGGCGCTAGTTCCAGCCGCGGCAGCAGCAGGGTCGACGGTCGGCGCAGCGTCGGACGCTCCTGCGGCCTCAGGGCCGTCAGTGCGACCGCCGGTCCCTTCATCAGCTGCCGCGTCGGTGGCCCTGGCTGCCTCTTCGACGGCAGGCTCTTCAGTACCGATCGTGTGACGCCCGAAGACCGACGTCCCAGAAGATTCCAGAAGATTCCAGATGTTCCGGGTTCTTCCGTGTGTTTCTTTTGTGCTTGCTTCATTTATTTTTGCATTGCATCATATCATCATGCCATCATGTCATTAATCTTTTGCATCTCAACTTAAATAAATTGTGTGGACCTTCGGTCCATTTAAATCGAGGGAAGAATGACTTCTCTTTATAACATATGCCCTCCCGATATTTAGGGAGCTATATTAATAAACATTCCATTTGTGTGGAATTAACCCAACACACTTGCAAATATTCCCCATGCCATTTTCACTTCAAGTTTCGACTTCCAAACCTTGCCAACAATTCTTATCCATTTTATCAAGGCTCCTCCAAAAATCCGAACATTTTTGGGCTCTTCTAAATCATAGTCTTTGTTCACACCATTTGAAATGAATTCAAAGGAATTTGAATTCATTTTCCATTCATGCCCCTTTCTTATTTTTCTGGGAACCAATGCAATTTTGCGAGTCCAGGAATAATAGCCTCTTGTCCAAATTCTTTAGCAACCCTTCCTTTCTTCTGTTTTTGAAAATGGCAAAAACCAGCAGCCTAGGCCCAGCCAGCCGGCCTCCCTGGCCATCTGGGCCTGCGGCCTTCCTCCCCCAACCGGCCCACCTGGCCACCTTGGCCCAGGATTTCCTAACCCTAAGCCAGCGACCGCAGCCTTCTCCCTCTCGTCCCGCACCAAGCGCCGCCAGAGCCCCATCGAGCCTCACCCCTCGTCCCTCTCGCCCGACCCCGCTCCCGATTCCCTCGATCTGCCCGATCTCGTCCCCCGACCGCTCGCTCTTCTTTCCTCCCGAGCGCGCCAGCGCCTCGCTCCAGCCTCGCAACCTCCCTTCGGTCTCGTCGCCGATTCCAGCATCTCCTGCGGGCCTCCTTTCCTCCATTGCCAGGGCCGCGGCCCCGAGCGCCCGTCCCCTTGGAGCGCACCACCAGCGCCAGGAGCCGCCCTTCCTCTGGCCTCCAACAGCGCCTGGCGCCCGCGAGCCGGCCCGGCCGGCCAGGAGCCACCCCGCCGCCATTTCGTCCAGACGCCGCCGGCTGCTGCCTCGTCTCCTCTTCTCCAGCGCCTGGTTCCTCCTCGTCACGCTAAGGCCGAGCCCCTCTTCACCATGCTGCTGCCAGGCCTCGTCCCGCCTCTGCTCCGAGCGGATGGACGAGAGGCCCCGTCCTCCAACCGCTGCCTCCTTCTGTCGGGAGCAGACCAAGGAGCTGCAGCCACCTCGCCAAGCGCCCGGCCCCTGCCTCGCCTCCATCGCCAAGTTACCGCTGCCAGGGCCTTTGCTGCTCCATGTTGGACCGCCATGTTTTGTTGCTGTTTTTTTTGCCAAGTGCTCCTTCCGGTGTGTCAAAGACCGGCAAGATCGACGCGAGACCAAGACCCGTGAACGACTTCGTGAAAGTACGACTACACGACGCGTCAAGTACCTCTCCGATGCCCAAGTTTGACTACATACGGCGATACGTCAAGTACTACTACCGTCGCGAGAACGAGAACCGCCAAGTACCATGACGACCGACTCGACAAGTACCCCCACCGATGAACGAGAACAACTACTTCCCTCTACGGCATGTACCACTACCGTCGCCCGGAAATGATGGTTGCGCCAAGTACATCTACGAACTCGACGCCCGAACAACTACCGTCGCCGAGACCGCAAGTACCTCTACGAACGTGTACGACTTCTTCCTCTACGTCCCTCGACGACTCGAACCGCCCCGAAACGAGTGTTTCGAAGGTATAACCCCGAGACGATGACCCGTGGACGAATGCATGTTGTGTTGTATGAAATGTTCCACTTGTGTGCACCGTGCCCGTTTCGACCTTTTGTCATGTTCCTCGGTTGCCTCGTCGCCGACCCGTGGGAACCCGGTGACGGGATCACCCCACCTTTCTTCTTGTTCCGCTCGCTCTCCGTCATCTTTTGCACCGGTCTCTCAACGAGTTACCGGAACCGAGATGTTGCGTTGCATCATTTTCGGATCGTTGCCGTGGCACCCTTTCCTTCCACCACGGTGACAATACTTCATATCTTCTTCTTGTCAACTTTTAATAAAATTGCATAAAACTTGATCATGTCATCCGCATCATGTTAACGACATAAAAATGTGTGAATTGTTGTTGCTTATAATTACTAAACATGCTCATGGGGTTTTTCCGGACTTGTTGTTGTTATTTCCGGCCTCATTTAAAATGTCTAAATAGTGTAGTTTTATTATGCTTCACCTTTTGCTATGTTAACAAACATTTAATCTTGTCTTGTAAATAAACGAGAGTCAACTAAATAAATAAAATGTGGTGTTTCGTCAATATGCAACTCGTTGCATATTGAGCTCCACTTAACTTGTAGTATTTGTTTGTGCACTTGCCATGCCATGCATATTTAAACCGGACATGCATCATACTTGGATGTGCATCGTATGACATGCTTATGATTGTGTGTTTACCGTGTTGTTTGCTTCTTTCCGGTTGCTTCTCTTGTTAGCTTCGGTTTCGTTCCGGAGTTGTGAGGATTCGCTCGACTGTTGCTCCGTCTTCTTCATGGACCCGTTCTTCTTCATTGTGGAATCCCAGGCAAGATGATCATACCCTTGGATACCTTTACTACCATTGCCATGCTTAGTTGTCTCGATGCTATCGTTACATGTCGCGCTACCCATCTTTTATGTCAGCCTCTCCTTGTTGCCATGAAACCTCTAACCTTGAAACCTTCCTAGCAAAACCACTGTTTGGCTATGCTACCCGCTTGCTCAGCCCCTCTTATAGCGTTGTTAGTTGCAGGTGAAGATGAAGATCGTTCCAGGAGGGAACTTGTTGTTGGATATATCACAATACCTATTAATATTTTTAACACACCTATATACTGGGCATGGGTGCAAGGCTTGGCCTTTTGCTCGGTGTTTTGTTCCACTCATGCCACCTTAGGCGCCGATAAACCGGCATTATGTTCCTTGATTTTGCGTTCCTTACACGATGGGTGGATGGGGACCCCTTGACAGTTCGACTTTGAATAAAACTCCTCCAGCAAGGCCCAACATTGGTTTTAATTTGCCTCATTATAACAACTTAATTAATTAATTAAATTGTATAGTTGGTCACGTCCCCGGGTTCTTAATTCTACATAGCAGGGGGGGCCAGTGCTGATGGTGTTGGTCCCAAACGGGGAGCCTGCGGGGTCACCACGAGGAAACTCGAGGATTGATATAAACCCGTAGCTTCACCCATCCGGTCGTGGCCTGAGACGAGATACGCGCGGCTACTATCAGGGTGTCGACACACCGGGAGGTCTTGCTGGACTTGTTTTACCATTGTCGAAATGTCTTGTGCTACCGGGATACCGAGCCTGATCGGATTTCCCTAAGATAAGGGGTGATGATATTATATTTATCACTTCAGCTAATCGTGAGAACTTGTGATGGGCTAAGTTGGGACACCCCTGCAGGGTTATGATCTTTTGAAAGCCGTGCCCGCGGTTATGTGGCAGATTGGAATTTGTTAATGTCCGGTTGTAGAAAACTTGACAGATGATCCGAAGTAAACCACACAACTGTGTGGGTAACCGTGACTGTCTCTTTTCACTTTGAGAAGAGAACACGGTGGGGTTATGTTTGACTCGTATGTAGTTCAGGATCTTTAACGATCACTTCTTTTGCGACCGTTTGCGTAGATGCTCATCTTATTCTGGTACTCGTAAGTTAGCCACCATATATTGCTTAGCCGCTGCTGCAACCTCACCACTTTACCTCTTCCTACCCATAAAGCTTTGCTAGTCTTGATACCCATGGTTATGGGATTGCTGAGTCCTCGTGGCTCACAGATACTACAACACTAGATGCAGGTTCAGCCGAGTATGAAGCAGGAGCTGGTTCAAGTTCTACACTGGGAGCTCGATGAAGAGAGTGGCCGTATGCTTGTGACGTTTCGACGATCAGTAGTGGTTTCTACTAGGATTCGATCTTGACCTGTGGCTTTATGTTGTGTTTGGTATCTTTCTTTTGGATCTTCGCCCGTAGTCGGGTTGTGATGTTTTGAATGATGTTTTTGCTTATGTAATGTATTGTGTGAAGTGGCGAGTGTAAGCCAACTATCTCCTTTTGCAATTTAATCCCTCTTTTACATGAGTCGTGCAAAGATACCAAACTTGATATCATTCCAGAATGGGCTTATATCTTTAAGTCGTGCCTCGACACGTAGGAGATTTAGTCCCATCCTGGGCATTACAAGTTGGTATTCAGAGCCTTCTCCGACCTAGAAGCCCCCACTGATTGATCGAATCGTTGACGGTTGAGTCTAGGCACACACTTGAAAATGTTTTGAGTCCTATATATATATCGGAGAGTAGGATTTCTTTTGCTCCTCATCTCTTTTCACTCTGGTGAGGACTCCTGACGATTACTCTTGTCTCTTCTACTTTCAAAAATTGCACCAAATTTTTTTAGGACCTCGCGAGTATTGTTTGGATTGTTCCGATGTCTTTGTGATGAGAACATTGTTCTCGATGCCTTCTGTCATTAGGGGTTGTGGCAGTGTCCCGGGGAGTTGAGTTCCGAGGTGTTGTCGTCACAAATATATCGCATCAGTTCTAGAATACTTAAGACGGCCGACATCGAAAACTCTCCTATGCGGTTAGTGGCAAGATAACCCCGACATCACCCAGTACTGGGGAGGTAGTTCGAGAGTATTGCCATAGCTTGTATAGTGGATGCGTTTCGAAGGTCCGAGGTAAACGGTTTCCGGAGATAACTGGTTATGTGTTGAAGGATGGATACAGCTGGATGTAGGATTAGAGTTGAGTGCGCGATGCTTCCCCTGTATCCCCAACACCTGATTGCATAACTGGAAACTTTCGGAAATTAATAGGTGGGTTCATCTAGTAGTTCTAGGCATTCTTCCAACGAATGCATGATATGAAGTTCGGGGTTCTACATTGAGTGAAGTGGTTTTATGGGCTTGTTCCGATCGGGAGTTGCATCTTAAAGGGTCCTTGGCTATGCTGATCCGGGGATTGCAAAACCCTTTTGTAACACGTTCCATGAGCTTTCAGCACGAAGATGTCGAACGAAACTTCTATCTTGTATTTGTTCTATCTGTTCCTTGTTCCTTTTTATTTACCTTTTGTTCTCCAAGTGGCTTCTCGTCAAGTTGATGTACCTGCGGAATTCATTCGTTCAATTCTCTGTTCGGATAGATATGTTGCAACATAATCTTCTTCATAAACATAACTACCCTTTGTTTTGTTTTTATTCTGGTATTCGAGTTGCTTCGATGTCAAATGTTGATTCCATACCTTCCTAATCGGTGTTCTCATATTTCTATGGGAGTGCTAATTCTTCTTGACCATCAAGATTTTCATGTTAATCCTTTTCAACCGGTGTGCCTTCTCTTCAAGTTATTCCATACAGATGCCGTTGAGAAATCCGACAATTTGTCTGTTTTGTCCGTCTCAAGTTGTCTTTGTTTTCCCCACCCTCCCACCCTTTTCTTTATGGAGCCAGGAATTCTCAAATGAAATATCCATTTTATTCATGTGATGTTTCTTCATTCTTTTCCTTCAATGTTCTTATCCGGTGACTCTCAGGAAGATGCTCAAGAGCTTCAAGTTCATCATTCTTTTGTTCTCAGATTCTGCCGGTGGATGTAATTCAAGATTTTGGTGTTGATCTTATCCTTTTCCTCTTTTCACAATGTTTTCTTATTCCGGTGCCCCAATTAATCATTCTCCTCTTCCTATTCATATCCGGAGAGCTCAAGATATCTCAGATGATTCATGTTTCCATTCTTAATCCGTTCAAATTATTTTGAGGATTATCATCTTATTCAAGCCATTTAATTCAACCGGTGCAATATCTCTTAAGCAATCTTTTCCAACGGTGATTTCTTTTGAGTGGGCCCTAACCCACAGGTCTTTTCCCAGGATCTTACCTGACTCTTCTAATTTTTCTGGAGTTATACTCAATTCTTTTCAAAGTGTGACGTAAGAATGATTCCCATCAGTCACATGCCTTCTCCAAGATCGCTTTCAAATTCTTGTTCATCATTGGTTCAACCTTTTTAATTCTTCATTCCGGAGTGCTCAACAATTCTTCATGGTGGTGTTTCTCATCGTCTTCTCACATTTGCAGACCGGAGAAGTGTTTCTCTTAAATCATGGCCCGTTCTCTCAGATTCGTGGTTCTAGCTTCATGCCATCCTCATTATTGTTCCGATTGTGAGGAATTCTTTTATACCCATCCGAAGCATTTCATGAATTCTTTCCATTGTGATCCTCCGAAGGCCATCATTTCAAAAGATTTCTTCGTTCTCAGTTTTCAACTACTTCCTCCAAATATTCTTCATTGATGCCTCTTCGTTCGTCTCAACATTCTTACGGTGGTTCGTTCAAGATTACCCTTCCGTTGTTATCGTTTTAATTCATTTGTTCTTTTCATAATCCTACCGGTGCTTCGTTGAAGATTTACCCAAGCTTGTGCTAGATCTCTCTTTAATTCTTTCCAACGAGAATAAGTAGTATGCCAAATCCATTGCTTGTCGTCAATTTATTTGATGAAGGATAAGCAACAGTAAATCTTATTCTTATTCCTTCAAGGTGATTTAATTCTTTTGTCTGGAGCTTGTTCGTCATATCATATTCTCGGTTCTAAGTTGTTCATCTTGTTTTCCGGAGCTCCAATTTATTTCTATTACATCATTTCAAAGCTCCATCTAATTCATCGCAGGACTTGAATCTTATTCTTTTCATCTTTCACTTCTCATGCTTTCATTACCGGAGTTTTCATGGTGGTTCATCAATTAATTCATCCTCGAAGTTTTCATCAAGATCCTTGTTGGAGCTCAAGCATTCTTCATCATGCATTCCAATTGCAATCCTTTCTACCTTATCTTTTAAGATGGTGTTATGTCATTCTTGACAATTCCTTCATGTTTCATGATTCACGAGTTATCAGGAATGAGCTATTTAAACCCATCATTTTCTCTGTTCAGGAGATCCTTTCAACCCCTCATTTTTATCTCTTGGAGTCATCTTGGGTTGTATTTCACCTAAAAGCTTTCCCTAAGGATTGTTGCTAATTATGGTGCTTATAAATGACCCAACTTCTTCAATTATCATTCCGATGAGATAAGTTTTTCATCTCCTTGTTGATCTCAATCAAATCAATTGTTTTCGTCAGTGGCTGGTTGTCACCTCATAATTTTGAGATGTTATCCATAAGCCCACAACGAGCTTATTCTTTTCGTTGTTGAATTTACAACAACTCTATTCTACCCTTCTTTGTAAGGAGGATTTCCTAATTCATTTTGGGAGAAGTTGTCATTTTCTTCTCCATTCATTTCTTTCATTGATTATATGCTATTCTTTCATTCCGGAGGCTTTGTGATATTGCTCTCGTTGACCATCATCTCGTTTTTATCAAGATCATGTTCTTTTCCTTGTTTATCTATTTAACCGGAGCGTTGTATTCGCCATTCTAATTCTCTCATCTTATCAAGTTCTAACTCTCTTTTAACCGGAGTGCTGTCTGATTCCTTCTTACCCTTGTGCCATTCTTTTAATTGTTTAGGAGGCAATGTGTTGTTGTTTTCATCAAGTATCTTTCCAACTTGGCAAGTTCTTGTTAATTTCTTCCATTTTCAGTCGGAGTGCTGTCCAAATTCTGTCATTCTTATTCCTTGGCTATACCATTGCGGTTTCATATTCTTGTGGTTCGTAGCTCTTGTTTCATGTCTTTCAACCTACAAGGTTCTCATAATGCTCCTTGTTCCTCTTTTCTAACGGAGTGTTTTTCATCTTCGTTCATCTCCATTGTACTCTTATTCAACTTGTTTAACCTCTCAAGGCTTGTGGTTTCACTCGTCTGTCAAAGAAGCAACTTTGTTTTACCTCTTCATCTTCCGTTTTTACCCGGTGCTATCTCTAGGATCTCGGGTCGAGATCCTCTGTTAGTGTGGAAGAGTTGTGACGCCCGAAGACCGACGTCCCAGAAGATTCCAGAAGATTCCAGATGTTCCGAGTTCTTCCGTGTGTTTCTTTTGTGCTTGCTTCATTTATTTTTGCATTGCATCATATCATCATGCCATCATGTCATTAATCTTTTGCATCTCAACTTAAATAAATTGTGTGGACCTTCGGTCCATTTAAATCGAGGGAAGAATGACTTCTCTTTATAACATATGCCCTCCCGATATTTAGGGAGCTATATTAATAAACATTCCATTTGTGTGGAATTAACCCAACACACTTGCAAATATTCCCCATGACTTTTTCACTTCAAGTTTCGACTTCCAAACCTTGCCAACAATTCTTATCCATTTTATCGAGGCTCCTCCAAAAATCCGAACATTTTTGGGCTCTTCTAAATCATAGTCTTTTGTTCACACCATTTGAAATGAATTCAAAGGAATTTGAATTCATTTTCCATTCATGCCCCTTTCTTATTTTTCTGGGAACCAACGCAATTTTGCGAGTCCATGAATAATAGCCTCTTGTCCAAATTCTTTAGCAACCCTTCCTTTCTTCTGTTTTTGAAAATGGCAAAAACCAGCAGCCTAGGCCCAGCCAGCTGGCCTCCCTGGCCATCTGGGCCTGCGGCCTTCCTCCCCCAACCGGCCCACCTGGCCACCTTGGCCCAGGATTTCCTAACCCTAAGCCAGCGACCGCAGCCTTCTCCCTCTCGTCCCGCACCGAGCACCGCCAGAGCCCCATCGAGCCTCACCCCTCGTCCCTCTCGCCCGACCCCGCTCCCGATTCCCTCGATCTGCCCGATCTCGTCCCCCGACCGCTCGCTCTTCTTTCATCCCGAGCGCACCAGCTCCTCGCTCCAGCCTCGCAACCTCCCTTCGGTCTCGTCGCCGATTCCAGCATCTCCTGCGGGCCTCCTTTCCTCCATCGCCAGGGCCGCGGCCCCGAGCGCCCGTCCCCTTGGAGCGCACCACCAGCGCCAGGAGCCGCCCTTCCTCTGGCCTCCAACAGCGCCTGGCGCCCGCGAGCCGGCCCGGCCGGCCAGGAGCCACCCCGCCGCCACTTCGTCCAGACGCCGTCGGCTGCTGCCTCGTCTCCTCTTCTCCAGTGCCTGGGTCCTCCTCGTCACGCTAAGGCCGAGCCCCTCTTCGCCATGCTGCTGCCAGGCCTCGTCCCGCCTCTGCTCCGAGCGGATGGACGAGAGGCCCCGTCCTCCAACCGCTGCCTGCTTCTGTCGGGAGCAGACCAAGGAGCTGCAGCCACCTCGCCAAGCGCCCGGCCCCTGCCTCGCCTCCATCGCCAAGTTACCGCTGCCAGGGCCTTTGCTGCTCCATGTTGGACAGCCATGTTTTGTTGCTGTTTTTTTTTTTGCCAAGTGCTCCTTCCGGTGTGTCAAAGACCGGCAAGATCGACGCGAGACCAAGACCCGTGAACGACTGCGTGAAAGTACGACTACACGACGCGTCAAGTACCTCTCCGATGCCCAAGTTCGACTACATACGGTGATACGTCAAGTACTACTACCGTCGCGAGAACGAGAACCCCCAAGTACCATGACGACCGACTCGACAAGTACCCCTACCGATGAACGAGAACAACTACTTCCCTCTACGGCATGTACCACTACCGTCGCCCGGAAACGATGGTTGCGCCAAGTACATCTACGAACTCGACGCCCGAACAACTACCGTCGCCGAGACCGCAAGTACCTCTACGAACGTGTACGACTTATTCCTCTACGTCCCTCGACGACTCGAACCGCCCCGAAACGAGTGTTTCGAAGGTATAACCCCGAGACGATGACCCGTGGACGAATGCATGTTGTGTTGTATGAAATGTTCCCCTTGTGTGCACCGTGCCCGTTTCGACCTTTTGTCATGTTCCTCGGTTGCCTCGTCGCCGACCCGTGGGAACCCGGTGACGGGATCACCCCACCTTTCTTCTTGTTCCGCTCGCTCTCCGTCATCTTTTGCACCGGTCTCTCAACGAGTTACCAGAACCGAGATGTTGCGTTGCATCATTTTCGGATCGTTGCCGTGGCACCCTTTCCTTCCACCACGGTGACAATACTTCATATCTTCTTCTTGTCAACTTTTAATAAAATTGCATTAAACTTGATCATGTCATCCGCATCATGTTAACGACATAAAAATGTGTGAATTATTGTTGCTTATAATTACTAAACATGCTCATGGGGTTTTTCCAGACTTGTTGTTGTTATTTCCGGCCTCATTTAAAATGTCTAAATAGTATAGTTTTATTATGCTTCACCTTTTGCTATGTTAACAAACATTTAATCTTGTCTTGTAAATAAACGAGAGTCAACTAAATAAATAAAATGTGTTGTTTCGTCAATATGCAACTCGTTGCATATTGAGCTCCACTTAACTTGTAGTATTTGTTTGTGCACTTGCCATGCCATGCATATTTAAACCGGGCATGCATCATACTTGGATGTGCATCGTATGACATGCTTATGATTGTGTGTTTACCGTGTTGTTTGCTTCTTTCCGGTTGCTTCTCTTGTTAGCTTCGATTTCGTTCCGGAGTTGTGAGGATTCGCTCGACTGTTGCTCCGTCTTCTTCATGGACCCGTTCTTCTTCCTTGTGGAATCCCAGGCAAGATGATCATACCCTTGGATACCTTTACTACCATTGCCATGCTTAGTTGTCTCGATGCTATCGTTACATGTCGCGCTACCCATCTTTTATGTCAGCCTCTCCTTGTTGCCATGAAACCTCTAACCTTGAAACCTTCCTAGCAAAACCACTGTTTGGCTATGTTACCCGCTTGCTCAGCCCCTCTTATAGCGTTGTTAGTTGCAGGTGAAGATGAAGATCGTTCCAGGAGGGAACTTGTTGTTGGATATATCACAATATCTATTAATATTTTTAACACACCTATATACTGGGCATGGGTGGAAGGCTTGGACTTTTGCTCGGTGTTTTGTTCCACTCATGCCACCTTAGGCGCCGATAAACCGGCATTATGTTCCTTGATTTTGTGTTCCTTACACGATGGGTGGATGAGGACCCCTTGACAGTTCGACTTTGAATAAAACTCCTCCAGCAAGGCCCAACATTGGTTTTAATTTGCCTCATAATAACAACTTAATTAATTAATTAAATTGCATAGGGGGTCGCGTCCCCGGGTTCTTAATTCTACATAGCAGGGGGGCCAGTGCTGATGGTGTTGGTCCCAAACGGGGAGCCTGCGGGGTCACCACGAGGAAACTCGAGGATTGATATAAACCCGTAGCTTCACCCATCCGGTCGTGGCCTGAGACGAGATACGCGCGGCTACTATCAGGGAGTCGACACACCGGGAGGTCTTGCTGGACTTGTTTTACCATTGTCGAAATGTCTTGTGCTACCGGGATACCGAGCCTGATCGGATTTCCCTAAGATAAGGGGTGATGATATTATATTTATCACTTCAGCTAATCGTGAGAGCTTGTGATGGGCTAAGTTGGGACACCCCTGCAGGGTTATGATCTTCCGAAAGCCGTGCCCGCGGTTATGTGGCAGATTGGAATTTGTTAATGTCCGGTTGTAGAAAACTTGACACATGATCCGAAGTAAAACACACAACTGTGTGAGTAACCGTGACTGTCTCTTTTCACTTTGAGAAGAGAACACGGTGGGGTTATGTTTGACTCGTATGTAGTTCAGGATCTTTAGCGATCACTTCTTTTGCAACCGTTTGCGTAGATGCTCATCTTATTCTGGTACTCGTAAGTTAGCCACCATATATTGCTTAGCCGCTGCTGCAACCTCACCACTTTACCTCTTCCTACCCATAAAGCTTTGCTAGTCTTGATACCCATGGTTATGGGATTGCTGAGTCCTCGTGGCTCACAGATACTACAACACCAGATGCAGGTTCAGCCGAGTATGAAGCAGGAGCTGGTTCAAGTTCTACACTGGGAGCTCGATGAAGAGAGTGGCCGTATGCTTGTGACGTTTCGACGATCAGTAGTGGTTTCTACTAGGATTCGATCTTGACCTGTGGCTTTATGTTGTGTTTGGTATCTTTCTTTTGGATCTTCGCCCGTAGTCGGGTTGTGATGTTTTGAATGATGTTTTTGCTTATGTAATGTATTGTGTGAAGTGGCGAGTGTAAGCCAACTATCTCCTTTTGCAATTTAATCCCTATTTTACATGAGTCGTGCAAAGATACCAAACTTGAGATCATTCCAGAATGGGCTTATATCTTTAAGTCGTGCCTCGACACGTAGGAGATATAGTCCCATCCTGGGCATTACAGATCGCCTCTTCGGTGGCCGCGGCGTCACCAGCATTGCCGTGCGCGGCCTCCTCGGTGGCGGCCTCCGTCTCCATAGGCTCTGGAGCGGACGAGTCTGAAGACAAGAAAAGAAAAGAAAGAAGAAAGAAGAATGGTCAAGCAAATATCCAAAAAGAAGAATTTAAGAGAGGAAAAGTCCAAGGGTTACCTGCGCGGGCATCTTCTTCTGCGGGGTCCCTTGCCGGGGGATTCTCCCTCGGCGGCGTGGTGGTGGCCCCCGCCGGCGGAGGGCCGCTAGCGCCTTCCCTTGGCGGGGTGCCCACCCCTGGCGGGGTGCTCGCCCTTGGCGGGGTACCCGCCCTTGGCGGAGTATTCTCCCTCGCCGGGGAGTTCCTCCTTGGCGGAGAGGTCGAGACATGCGGCTCGTCGGGAGCAGTCTCTTGGCGCTCCTGAGGCTGCGGCTCTGCTTCTGCAAAAATCAGCAAACAAGCAAGACGTTAATAAGGATAAGAAGCCCACGCGCGCCCGACAAGCGAAGAAGTGAACAGAAGACTTACGCTGGGGGCTGCGCTGGGGGCTACTCTGCGGAGCAGTTGGTTGGTCCGGCAAGCCTGTCGGAGGTGCGTCCTCTGCTGCTGTGATGGGCTCGTCCTCAAGATCGACCACTGGGATCCTGGCCCTCTTCGCCGCCCTCTGCGCCAGGGTCCTGGAAGACAGACAAAATCAGAATCAGACAAAGAAGATTCAAGACAAGAGCAACAAACGAAGGAAACAAGAGTTGCAAGTACTTACTCTTCCTCCTACTCGTCGGAACTGAGTACGGAGAAGTCGAAATCCGCCTCGCGCGTCCCGGCGCGAGGAGCTGGAGGAGTAGGCTCCCTCGGGCGCTTGGCGGGCGCTGGAACAGTGGTCTGCGAAGACCCCGCTCCGGTCGTCGCCGAGGCCCGAGGGGCGGAAGGAGCGGTGGAGCCGGCGCGGGAAGACCCTCCTCCAGCCGCTGCGGAGGCGCGGGGCGCTCCCTTGGCGGCCTTGCCCGCCGCGGTGGTGCGCGCCGGGCGGCGCTGCGGCCGTGGGCCCGCCGGACGCTCCGCCACGACTGCAGCTTTGCGGGGACACCTCCTCGCTGGAGCCGGGGGACTTGCCGGTGGTGGAGAGCTTCCCGAGGATGAAGAAGAAGAGTCAAGGTTCAGGGACCCGCCCGAGTCTTCAGCAGAATCGCTTGATTCAGCGCCCTGCTCGGCGGGCTCGCTTGACTCTGTGCCTTGCCCGGTGGCCTCGCTCGTCCCAGCAGGTTCCCCGGCAGGCTTTATCAGCTTGAGGATCTCTTCCTCCTCGGCCCGACTTACTGCCTCCGCTGCATCCGCCTCCTCCAAGGTGTATCCAAACTCACCCACGGCCGCGGCTGCGGCTGCCTCCTCCAACCTAGTGGCAATATATGCCATCTCCCGGTCGGTGGTGTCACGGGTGAGGCCTTTCTTCTCATCAGGATCGATTGGCAGCTCCACCAAGTTGTCGAAAAATGTTTGCATGGCTTCGTCAGAAGGCGCCAGCCAAGTGGGGTCAATCCCATGGGAGTCACACCACGGCATCGCCACGCGGATAGCGCTGAGCGACGAGTTGTTGCATAGCGGGACTACGTCCTGCGGCAATGAAAACCACTCCGGGTGCTTGGCGTCATGCTTGAACAGCTCACGGAGCATCCCTTTGAGCTCCAGGACAGTGAAATTATAGTTGAGGCCTGGGCGTAGCCTCATACAGTCTGCCGCGTTACCAAAATCCCAAGTAGGCCTCTTCCTCTCCTGCAAGGGGGCGATGCGGCGGCGAAGGAAATCTGCTCCGACAGCCCCTACAGTGAGTTTGGCTTGCTGGAGGTGAAGGATCCTAGTGATGGCTATCTTCAGCTTGTCGTCCTCAGGGGCCAGGTCACTCCAGTCGTTGCCGCGCACTATTGCCGCTCGGCGCGGGGAAGTGAAATGCTCTGGGGCGTCCTCCATGATCCAGCACCAATTAGCCCTCCACTCCTCCCACTTGCCGCGGAGTTCCCCAGTCAAGTGTGCCTCTTTCTTATGAAGCCTAAATATCCAAGAGATCCCGCCGGACAAAGGAGACCCAGACTCTACTCGAGGCGTGAAATAGTGGCGGAAAAGAGCTACGTTGGGGTGAACTCCGACAAAGTTCTCGCACAGATGTGCGAAAACGGCCATTGTCAAGACGGCGTTTGGGGTGAAATCAAGGAGATGAAACCCGTAGGTGTTCATAACATTGCAGAAGATTTCGGAGTATGGAGGGCAGAGTCCGCAATGGAAGAACATAGTGAAATAGGCGTACCCTCCCGGAAACATGTCGCAGGCCTCGGCGGGGAGGACCCTTGTGCGCGGGTGCGCCTTTGTCTCCCTCGACCAGAAGAGGTAGAAGGAGTCCTTCAGCTCCCTCGCGCCGAGCCTCGGCGGGAAGACCACCATCTTCTTCCGCATCGCCGCTAGCTTCAGCGCCCGGGCAGTCTTCGTGGCCTTCGCCTTGTCGCTCTTCGGGGCCATGGCGGGGACGGCGAGGGAAGTCGACGGCGCTGGGGAGGCTGGCGGCGGAAGAGGAAGGGCGGAGCGCTGCTCTCTTTCAACCTTCGGGGAGGAGGGGAGCAGCGGGGGTTTCTAGAGGTTGAAGAAGCAATGAGCGAATGGAAGGAACTGCCCCTGTTTCCCCTGCTTTTAAGGGGGAGAGGGGGACGTTCCGCATTTTCCCATTAAAGAAACAGGCCACGATCTCTCCCACGACGCCGCAATCGACGCGTGCCGTTAGGGAGGGGCGCGGCGGATACAGAGTGGGATACGGCGCGCCGTGGGCCGCGTGTGCCCGTGCACTGTTTTGGGCCTGGCCCAACAGCGCTCGGCACCGTGTGTGGCCCAGGCCCGGGGGCTCCTGTCGGTGTACTAAAGTAGGGGTACCTTAGTATCCCAACTTGTGCACGGGCAGTAGCAGCGTCCCATGGCAGGGCTTGCCACGCGCCCGCCAAGACCCGCTATGGTTCCTTTGGAGCCATTCAAGAACAAAGTATTCAAGTCAAAGAAGCAAGACCCCTGCAAGAGGAGCTTGCCGGGAAGGCCGCTCCAGGCTCAAGACCACCCATTTAGCACAAGACCCTGGCAAGAGGAGCTTGCCAGGAAGGCCAAAACATGGCATTTCAGGAGGCTTGCCGTAGCGCATCGCGCGCCCCGTCAAGGCCCGGAGAGCAACAAGCTCCCGGGCGCGACAAGTTAACAACCGCGGCAAGCTGCAAGCCGCGGCAAGCTTCCACTACGTGCCCACGCTCCAGCTCATCCGGCCACGCGTCACCCTGGGGCCCTTCCAGGTGCACGTGGCGGAAGGCTGTGCAGCCTGGGGTACACGGTGGCAAGCTGCGATGACGAGGCCACCATCGTGGCGAACGGAGACGCCCTGACGGATGCTTTTTGCACTGTTTGGGGGCGACGGCGACGGGCATTCAATGCCCTTGTCCCCTGCCGTCAGGGTTAAGTATAGAGCACTATGCATACACTGTTCCAACTACCACCATTTTTACATTTTTACCCTCATCTGCGTTGCCACCTGTCGGTGACCCCTTGACCTATAAAAGGAGGCCCATGCGCAACGTAGAAGGGGTTCCGACCTTCGATCACTCTCACGCTCGGTGTAGCCAGCAACAAACACTGTAGCTCTTCTTGCTCCCGAGCCAAGAACACAATACAAACAGAGGCAGGAGTAGGGTTTTACGCATCCGTGCGGCCCGAACCTGGGTAAACTGCTCGCGTGCATGCTTCAATCCGCTCTTTGTGCATCCTCCGCTCCCTCGCCGTACCGAAAAGGGGCTCCGGTCCCATAGGTGTTCGTGGGCGATCAGTTTCCCCGACACAACCCCTATGCATAGATCCCCAAGGTCACGGAACCCGCAAGTTGATCACCAAAACATACATCAAGTAGATCATGTGATATCCCATTGTCACCACAGATAAGCACATGCAAGACATACATCAAGTGTTCTCAAATCCTTAAAGACTCAATCCGATAAGATAACTTCAAAGGGAAAACTCAATTCATCACAAGAGAGTAGAGGGGGAGAAACATCATAAGATCCAACTATAATAGCAAAGCTCGCGATACATCAAGATTGTGCCATCTCAAGAACACGAGAGAGAGAGAGATCAAACACATAGCTACTGATACATACCCTCAGCCCCGAGGGTGAACTACTCCTCCCTCGTCATGGAGAGTGCCGGGTTGATGAAGATGGCCACCGGAGAGGGATTCCCCCCTCTGGCAGGGTGCTAGAACAGGTCTAGATTGGTTTTCGGTGGCAACAGAGGCTTTCGGCGGCGGAATTCCCGATCTAGGTTGTTTTTTGGAGGTTTATGTATATATAGGAGGTGTTGGAGTCGGGGACAAGCAAAGGGGGTCTCCGGGCTGTCCACGAGGCAGGTGGCGCACCCAGGGGGCGCCCCCTACCCTTGTGGGCAGCCTGGGAACCTTCTAGTCCCCCTCCGGCACTTCCTGGGTTTCTTCTGGTCCAAAAATAACCTCCGTTGAGTTTCAAGTCAATTGGGCTCCGTTTGATATTCCTTTTCTGCGATACTCTAAAACAAGGGGAAAACAGAAACTGGCACTAGGCTCTTGGTTAATAGGTTAGTCCCAAAAATCATATAAAAGTATATATAAAAGCCCATAAAACATCCTAGAAGGATAATATAATAGCATGGAACAATAAAAAATTATAGATACGTTGGAGACGTATCAAGCATCCCCAAGCTTAATTCATGCTCGTCCTCGAGTAGGTAAATGATAAAAACAAACTTTTTGATGTGGAATGCTACCTAACATAATTCTTAATGTAATTTTCTTTATTGTGGCATGAATGTTCAGATCCGAAAGATTCAAGACAAAAGTTTAATATTGATATAAGAATAATAATACTTCAACCATACTAACAAAGCAATTATGTCTTCTCAAAATAACATGGCCAAAGAAAGTTCATCCCTGCAAAATCATATAGTTTGGCTATGCTCCATCTTCGTCACACAAAATACTCAAATCATGCACAACCCCGGTTTCAACCAAGCAATTGTTTCATACCTTAATTTTTTCAAACTTTTTTCAACTTTGACGCAATACATGAGCGTGAGCCATGGATATAGCACTATGTGGAATAGAGTGGTGGTTGTGGAGAAGACAAAGAGGAAGATGATCTCACATCAACTAGGCGTATCAATGGGCTATGGAGATGCCCATCAATAGATATCAATGTGAGTGAGTAGGGATTGCCATGCAACGGATGCACTAGAGCTATAAATATATGAAAGCTCAACAAAGGAAACTAAGTGGGTGTGCATCCAACTTGCTTGTTCACGAAGACCTAGGGCATTTGAGGAAGCCCATCGTTGGAATATACAAGCCAAGTTATATAATGAAAATTCCCACTAGTATATGAAAGTGACTAAACAAGAGACTCTCTATCATGAAGATCAAGGTGCTACTTTGAAGCACAAGTGTGGAAAAAGATAGTAGCATTGTCCCTTTTTCTTTTTTCTTTTTTAGGCCTTTCCTTTTTGCTTTGGCCTTTCCTTCTTTTTTTTCTTTGGGACAATGCTCCAAATGATGATCATCACACGTATATTGATTTACATCTCGATATTACAACTCGATACTAGAACAAAGTATGACTCTATATGAATGCCTCCGGCGGTGTACCGGGATGTGCAATGAATCAAGAGTGACATGTATGAAAAATTATGCATGGTGGCCTAGCCATGAATACAATGTCAACTACATGATCATGCATGGCAATGTGACAATGGTGAAGCGTGTCATAGCAAATGGAACGGTGGAAAGTTGCATGGCAATATATCTAGGAATGGCTATGGAAATGCCATGATAGGTAGGTATGGTGGCTGTTTTCAGGAAGATATATGGTGGTTTTATGGTACCGGCGAAAGTTGTACGGTACTAGAGAGGCTAGCAATGGTGGAAGGGTGAGAGTGCGTATAATCCATGGACTCAACATTAGTCATAAAGAACTCACATACTTATTGCAAAAATCTACAAGTCATCAAAACAAAGTACTACACGCATGCTCCTAGGGGAAGGGTTGGTAGGAGTTAACCGTCGTGCGATCCCGACCTCCACACAAAGGATGACAATCAAAGAAATACCTCATGCTTCAAATTTGTCACACAACGGTTAGCATACGTGCATGCTACGGGACTTGCAAACCTCAACACAAGTATTTCTCAAATTCCTAATTACTCTACTAGTATGACTCTAATATCACCATCTTCATATATCAAAACAATCATCAAGTATCAAACTTCTCATAGTATTCAATGCACTTTATATGAAAGTTTTTATTATACCCATCTTGGATGCCTATCATATTAGGACTAATTTTTAACCAAAGCACATTACCATGTTGTTCTAGAAGACTCTCACAATAATATAAGTGAAGCATGAGAGATTCATAGTTTCTACAAAATAAAACCACCGCCGTGCTCTAAAAAGATATAAGTGAAGCCCTAGAGCAAACTACAAACTACTCCGAAAGATATAAGTGAAGATCAATGAGTAGTTGACTAATTATGTAACTATGTGAAGACTTTCTAACATTTAAGAATTTCATATCTTGGGATTTTATTCAAACAGCAAGCAAAAGAAAATAAAATGACGCTCCAAGCAAAACACATATCATGTGGTGAATAAAAATATAGCCTTAAGTAAAATTACCAATAGACGAAGACGAAAGAGTGGATGCCTTCTGGGGCATCCCCAAGCTTAGGCTTTTGGTTGTCCCTGAATTTTACCTTGGGGTGCCTTGGGAATCCCCAAGCTTAGGCTCTTGCCACTCCTTATTCCATAGTCCATCGAATCTTTACCCAAAACTTGAAAACTTCACAACACAAAACTCAACAGAAAACTTGTAAGCTCTGTTAGTATAAGAAAATAGAACCACCACTTAGGTACTATTGTGAACTCATTATAAATTCATATTGGTGTAATATCTACTGTATTCCAACTTCTCTATGGTTCATACCCTCCGATACTACTCATAGATTCATCAAAATAAGCAAACAACACATAGAAAATAGAATCTACCAAAAACAGAACAATCTGTAGCAATCTGTAACTTTTGAATACTTCTGTAACTCAAAAAATTCTCAAATAAAATGGTGGATGTGAGGAATTTGTCTATTAATTTTCTGCAAAAAGAATCAACTTAAAAGAACTCTCCCGTAAAAAATGGCAGCTAATCTCGTGAGCGCAAAATTTCTGTTTTTTACAGCAAGATCACATTAACTTTCACACAAGTCTTCCCAAAGGTTCTACTTGGCACAAACACTAATTAAAACACAGAACCACATCTAAACGGAAGCTAGAAGCAATATTTATTCCTAAACAGAAGCAGAAATCTAAGAACAAAAATAAAGTTGGGTTGCCTCCCAACAAGTGCTATCGTTTAACGCCTCTAGCTAGGCATGATGATTTCAATGTTGCTCACGTAAAAGATAAGAATTAAAACATAACGGGAGCATCATGAAGAATATAACTGGCACATTTAAGTCTAACCCACTTCCTATGCATAGGGATTTTGTGAGCAAACAACTTATGGGAACGATAATCAACTAGCATAGGAAGGGAAAATGAGCATAACTTCAAGATTTTAAGCACATAGAGAGGAAACTTGATATTATTGCAATATGTAGAAACATATGATCCTCTCTCATAATAATTTTCAGTAGCATCATGAATGAATTCAACCATATAATCAGCACATAAAGCATTATTTTCATGATCTACTTGCATAGAAATTTTACTACTCTCCACATAAGCTAAATTCTTCTCATTCATAGTAGTGGGAGCAAATTCAACAAAATAACTATCATGTGAAGGATAATCCAATTAAAAACTAAAATCATGATGACAAGTTTCATGGTTATCATTATTCTTAATAGCATACAAGTCATCACAATAATCGTCATAAATAGGAGGCATGCTTTCATCTAAATAAGTTTGCTCATCAAAACTCGGGAGACTAAAAATATCATCTTCATCAAACATAGCATCCCCAAGCTTGTGGCTTTGCATATCATTAGCATCGTGGGTATTCAAAGAATTCATACTAACAACATTGCAATCATGCTCATCATTCACATATTTTATGCCAAGCATTCTATGTAACTCTTCTTCTAGTGCTTGAGCACAACTTTCCTTCCCATCATTTTCACGAAAGATGTTAAAAAGATGAAGCATATGAGGTAACCTTAATTCCATTTTTCTGTAGTTTTATTTTATAAACTAAAATAGTGATAAAACAAGAAACTAAAAGATTCGATTGCAAGATCTAAAGATATACCTTCAAGCACTCACCTCCCCAGCAACGGCGCCAGAAAAGAGCTTGATGTCTACTACACAACCTTCTTCTTGTAGACGTTGTTGGGCCTCCAAGTGCAGAGGTTTGTAGGACAGTAGCAAATTTCCCTCAAGTGGATGACCTAAGCTTTATCAATCCGTGGGAGGCCTAGGATGAAGATGGTCTCTCTCAAACAACCCTGCAACCAAATAACAAAGAGTCTCTTGTGTCCCCAACACACCCAATACAATGGTAAATTATATAGGTGCACTAGTTCGGCGAAGAGATGGTGATACAAGTGCAATATGGATGGTAGATATAGGTTTTTGTATTCTGAAAATATAAAAACAGCAAGGTAACTAATGATAAAAGTGAGCATAAATGGTATTGCAATGCTAGGAAACAAGGCCTAGGGTTCGTACTTTCACTAGTGCAAGTTCTCTCAACAATAATAACATAACTGGATCATATAACTATCCCTCAACATGCAACAAAGAGTCACTCCAAAGTCACTAATAGCGGAGAACAAACGAAGAGATTATGGTAGGGTACGAAACCACCTCAAAGTTATCCTTTCTGATCGATCTATTCAAGAGTCCGTAGTAAAATAACACGAAGCTATTCTTTCTGTTCGATCTATCATAGAGTTCGTACTAGAATAACACCTTAAGACACAAATCAACCAAAACCCTAATGTCACCTAGATACTCCATTGTCACCTAAAGTATCAGTGGGCATGATTATACATATGCATCGCACAATCTCAGATTCATCTATTCAACCAACACAAAGTACTTCAAAGAGTGCCCCAAAGTTTCTATCGGAGAGTCAAGACGAAAACGTGTGCCAACCCCTATGCATAGATTCCCAAGGTCACGGAACCCGCAAGTTGATCACCAAAACATACATCAAGTAGATAACGTGATAACCCATTGTCACTACAGATAAGCACATGCAAGACATACATCAAGTGTTCTCAAATCCTTAAAGACTCAATCTGATAAGATAACTTCAAAGGGAAAACTCAATTCATCACAAGAGAGTAGAGGGGGAGAAACATCATAAGATCCAACTATAGTAGCAAAGCTCGCGATACATTAAGATCGTGCCATCTCAAGAACACGAGAGAGAGAGAGAGATCAAACACATAGCTACTGATACATACCCTCAGCCCCGACGGTGAACTACTCCTCCCTCATCATGGAGAGCACCGGGATGATGAAGATGGCCACCGGAGAGGGATTCCCCCCTCCGGCAGGGTGCCAGAATGGGTCTAAATTGGTTTTCGGTGGCAACAGAGGCTTTTGGCGGCGGAACTCCCGATCTAGGTTATTTTATGGAGGTTTCTGTATATATAGGAGGTGTTGGAGTCGGGGACAAGTAAAGGGGGTGTCCGGGTTGTCCACGCGGCAGGGGGGCGCGCCGCCTACCCTCATGGGCAGCCCAGGAACCTTCTGGTCCCCCTTCGGTACTTCCTGGGCTTCTTCTGGTCCAAAAATAACCTTCGTTGAGTTTCGGGTCAATTTTGCTCCGTTTGATATTCCTTTTCTACGATACTCCAAAACAAGGGAAAAAACAGAAACTGGCACTGGGCTCTGGGTTAATAGGTTAGTCCCAATAATCATATAAAAGTAAATATAAAAGCCCATAAAACATCCTAGAAGGATAATATAATAGCATGGATCAATAAAAAATTATAGATACGTTGAAGACGTATCATCAATCAACCCAAAAGACAAAGGATATCTACTCAAAACATCATAGGATGGCAACACATCGTTGCATCATAATATGTGGCATAAAGCACCATGTTCAAGTAGGGGAATAGAACGGGGTGCAAGAGAGTGGACCGCTATAAAAGAGATGAGGAAGGTGATGAAGATGGTGATGTTGAGGAAGACGATCACCGTGGCGATGGTTCCCCCGATGGCACTCCGGCGCCACCGAGAGAGAGGGGGGAGAGAGTCTCCCCCTTGTGCTTCCTCCTCCATGCCCCTCCCTAGATCGGGAGAGGTTCTCCCTCTGGTTCTTGGCCTCCATGATGATGATGGCCTCTCCGGCTTCCTCCTCCATGGCCTCCGGTGATGATGGCCCCCTCCGGCAGGGTGCCAGAGAGGGCCTAGATTGATTTTTCGTGGCTATAGACGCTTGCGGCGGTGAAACTCCCAATTTGGGTTTATTTTCGGGGGGGGGGGTCTATATTTATAGGAATTTTTAGCGTCGGTTGATACATCTCCAACGTATCTACTTTTCCAAACCCTTTTGCCCTTGTTTTGGACTCTAACTTGCACGATTTGAATGGAACTAACCCGGACTGACGCTGTTTTCAGCAGAACTGCCATGGTGTTGTTTTTGTGCAGAATAAAAAGTTCTCGAAATCGCATGAGAATCAACGGAGAATTATTTCAGAAAATATAAAAAATACCTGCAAAAAGATCCACACCGGGGGGCCCACGGCCTGTCCTCGAGGGTTGGGGCGCGCCCCCCTTCCTCGAGGGCCCCTCGATGCTCCACCGACGTACCCCCAGGTCCTATATCTTCCGTTTCGGGGAGAAAAAATCAGAGAGAAAGAATTGTCGTGTTTCACGAGACGGAGCCGCCGCCAAGCCCTAATCTCTCTCGGGAGGTCTGATCTTGAGTCCGTTCGGGGCTCCGGAGAGTGGAGATCGTCGCCATCGTCATCATCAACCTTCCTCCATCACCAATTCCATGATGCTCACCGCCGTGTGTGAGTAATTCCATCGTAGGCTTGCTGGACGGTGATGGGTTGGATGGGATCTATCATGTAATTGAGTTAGTTTTGTTAGGGTTTGATCCCTAGTATCCACTATGTTCTGAGATTGATGTTGCTATGACTTTGTTATGCTTAATGCTTGTCACTAGGGCCCGAGTGCCATGATTTCAGATCTGAACCTATTATTTTTTCATGAATATATGTGTGTTCTTGATCCTATCTTGCAAGTCTATAGTGTGCTTGTTAGTGGTTGGGGGAGTATAAACTTTACCATTCTGTTTGGGAACCGCCTATAATGTGCGTAGCATGGGAGATATCGAGATTCTTGGTTGTTATGTTGACAATGAAAGTATACCGCTCAAAATGTTATTCAATCTCTATGTAAAAAAATCGAGCTCTCGCACCTCTACAAATCCCTGCTTCCCTCTGCGAAGGGCCTATCTATTTACTTTTATGCAGAGTCATCACCCTCTTATCAAAAAGCACCAGTAGGAGAGCACCTCTATTGTTGCATGTATTACTATCAATTTGCAGTGAGTATGATCATGACTGGATCTCTTTTACCATGAATTACAATGTCTAGTCAGTCCTTGATCTTTAAAGGTGCTCTGCATTTATGTTTTGCGGTCTCAGAAAGGGCTAGCGAGATACCATCCTGTTATATCATATCATGATTGTTTTGAGAAGTGTTGTCATCCGAGGTTTATTATTATTGCTCGCTAGTTGATTATGCTATTGATGTGAGTAGTCTTGAGACCTAAAAGTTATTGTGAATATGGTTAGTTCATGATCTTGTTGAAAACCTAAATGCTAGCTTACATATTTACAACAACAAGAGCAAACAGAGTTTGTCAAAGTTTTTCTTTATCACTTTTAGTTTATCAACTGAATTGCTTGAGGACAAGCAATGGTTTAAGCTTGGGGGAGTTGATACGTCTCCAACGTATCTACTTTTCCAAACCCTTTTGCCCTTGTTTTGGACTCTAACTTGCATGATTTGAATGGAACTAACCAAGACTGTCGTTGTTTTCAGCAGAACTGCCATCGTGTTGTTTTGGTGTAGAATAAAAAGTTCTCAAAATCGCCTGAAAATCAACGGAGAGTTATTTCAGAAAATATAAAAAATACCTGCAAAAAGATCCACACCGGGGGGCCACGGCTTGTCCTCAAGGGTGGGGGTGCGCCCCCCTTCCCTGGGCGCACCCCCTGCCTCGAGGCCCCCCCGATGCTCCACGGACGTACCCCCAGGTCCTATATCTTCCGTTTCGGGGAGAGAAAAATCAGAGAGAAAGAATTATCGCATTTCACGAGACGGAGCTGCCGCCAAGCCCTAATCTCTCTCGGGAGGGCTGATCTGAAGTCCGTTCGGGGCTCCGGAGAGTGGAGATCGTCGTCATCATCATCATCAACCTTCCTCCATCACCAATTCCATGATGTTCACCGTCGTGTGTGAGTAATTCCATCGCATGCTTGCTGGATGGTGATGGGTTGGATGGGATCTATCATGTAATAGAGTTAGTTTTGTTAGGGTTTGATCCCTAGTATCCACTATGTTCTGAGATTGATGTTGCTATCACTTTGCTATGCTTAATGCTTGTCACTAGGGCCCGAGTGTCATGATTTCAGATCTGAACCTATTATGTTTTCATGAATATATGTGTGTTCTTGATCCTTTCTTGCAAGTCTATAATCACCTACTATGTGTTATGATCCGGCAACCCCGAAGTGACAATAATCGGGACCACTCCCGGTGATGACCATAGTTTGAGGAGTTCATGTATTCACTATGTGTTAATGCTTTGGTCCAGTACTCTATTAAAAGGAGGCCTTAATATCCCTTAGTTTCCAATAGGACCCCGCTGCCACGGGAGGGTAGGACAAAAGATGTCAAGCAAGTTCTTTTCCATAAGCACGTATGACTATATTCAGAATACATGCCTACATTGCATTGATGAACTGGAGCTAGTTCTGTGTCACCCTAGGTTATAACTTCTACATGATGAATTGCATCCGACATAATTTCCCATCACCGATCCAATGCCTACGAGCTTTACCTATATTTCTTGCCGCTTATTTACTTTTCCGTTGCTACTATCACAAAAACTACAAAAACACTATCGTTACTTTTATTGCTGCTACCGCCACTATCATATTACTTTGCTACTAAACTATCTTGCCGCAGATACTAAGTTTCCTGGTATGGTTGAATTGACAACACAACTACTAATACTAAAGAGTATTCTTTGGCTCCCCTTGTGTCGAATCAACAAATTTGGGTTTAATACTTTACCCTCGAAAACTATTGCGATCCCCTACACTTGTGGGTTATCAAGACTATTTTCTGGCGCTGTTGCCGGGGAGCATAGCTCTATTCTTTAAGTCACTTCGGATTTATATTTGCTGGTCACTATGAAGAATTTGAAGGACTCAAAAACCAAGATCTTACCCTCAACTATGAGGGGAGGTAAGGAACTGCCATCTAGCTCTGCACTTGATTCTCCTTCTGTTATGAGTAAACTTGCGACACCTACTTCTGCTATGTATGATGAAACTACCTCTATGCCTGATACTGTGCCACTAGGTGAATTTCTAGATGAACTAATTGCTAAGGTTAGGGAGAGTGCAAATGTTGATGATATTTATGAAAGTGATGATGAAACTACTCCCAATAGATATGAATTGCCTGTTGTGCCTGAGGGTTATGTTATGGATGAAGAAACTGCTAGAGACTTTCTTGCTTGCAATGATAGATATGATCTTAAGAAGTTATTAGCTAAGTTGAAAGAAAAGTCCTTGAATGCTAGAATGAAACATGACCCCGCTTTTGCTACTTCACCTATTTGTGACACTAATAAGGATTGAATTCTCTGTTGATCCTAAGTTAATTACTTTGGTTGAATCTGATCCTTTCCATGGCTATGAGTCTCAAACTGTTGTGGCACATCTTACCAGGTTGAATGATATAGCCACCCTGTTTACTAATGATGAAAAGATTCGCTACTATTATATCCTTAAGTTGTTTACGTTCTCGTTAAAGGGTGATGCTAAGACTTGGTTTAATTCTCTTGATCCTCGTTGTGTGCGTAGTCCCCAGGATATGATGTATTACTTCTCTACTAAATATTTTCCCGCTCATAAGAAACAAGCTGCCTTACGGGCAATATATAACTTTGCTCAAACTGAAGAAGAGAGTCTCCCACAAGCTTGGGGGAGGCTTCTCCAGTTACTTAATGCTTTGCCTGATCATCCTCTTGAGATGCTTGGTATACTTGATGTCTTTTATAATGGACTAACCGATGCTTCCAGAGACCACCTGGATAGTTGTGCTGGTTGTGTTTTCAGGGAAAGAACAGTTGAACAAGCTGAATTACTATTGAATAATATGCTGGCCAATGAAAATAATTGGACACTTCCTGAACCATCCCCTAAGCCAACTCCGAAGAAAAGAGGTGTTCTATTTCTCAGTCCTGAAGACATGCAGGAGGCAAAGAAATCTATGAAAGAAAAAGGTATTAAAGCTGAAGATGTTAAGAATTTACCGCCTATTGAAGAAATACATGGTCTTGATAACCCGACACAGGTAGTAAAGGTAAATTCTCTTTATAGATTTGATGAAGGTGATATCCCTCGTTATAAGTCTGCTAGCCAATGCTTAGATGAGTTTGACAATTTCATTGTGAAACAAGAAAACTGCAATGCTTATGTTGGTAGACAATTACAACACAATGCTTATATGATTGAACACTTGAGTGATTATCTGTCTAGTGCTAAGGGTGAACTGAAACTTATTAGTATACATGCTTCCATGGTCACCACTCAAGTAGAACAAGTACTTAAGGCTCAGAATGATTTGCTCAATGAATTAAATAGTAAGAGTAATGATAATGACATTAGAGTTGTGACTAGAGGTGGTAGAATAACTCGGGAACCTCTGTATCCTGAAGGCCACCCTAATAGAATTGAGCAAGATTCTCAGAGAGGTAATTTAGATGCACCTAGTTCTTCTAAGAAGAAGAAAAAGAAAAATGATAGGACATTGCATGCTTCTAGTGAACCTGTAGCTCACCCACGTGAGAATCCCAATGATATATCTGTTTCTGATGCTGAGACACAATCTGGTAATGAACATGAGCCTAGTGATAATATTAATGATGATGTTCATGATGATGCTCAACCTAGCAATGATAATGATGTAGAGATTGAACCTGCTGTTGATCTTGATAACCCACAATGAAGGAATCAACGTTATGATAAGAGAGACTTTGTTGCTAGGAAGCACGGTAGGGAAAGAGAACCATGGGTTCAGAAACCCATGCCTTTTCCTCCAAAACCATCCAAGAAAAAGGATGATGAAGATTTTGAGCGCTTCGCTGAAATGATTAGACCTATCTTTTTGCGTATGCGTTTGACTGATGTGCTTAAAACAAATCCTTATGCCAAATATATGAAAGATATTATTACCAACAAAAGAAAGATACCCGAAGTAGAAATTTCCACCATGCTTGCCAATTACACTTTGAAGGTGGAATGCCTAAGAAATTAGGAGATCCAGGAGTACCTACTATACCTTGCTCCATTAAGAGAAACTATGTTAAAACTGCTCTGTGTGATCTTGGAGCCGATGTCAGTGTTATGCCTCTCTCTTTATATCGTAGACTTGACTTGAGTAAGCTGACACCTACTGAAATATCCTTGCAAATGGCTGATAAATCAACTGCTATACCTGTCGGAATTTGTGAGGATGTGCCTGTTGTAGTTGCAAATGTTACTATTCTAACGGACTTTGTTATACTTGATATTCCCGAGGACGATAGTATGTCTATTATTCTTGGAAGACCTTTTCTGAATACTGCAGGGGTTGTTATTGATTGCAACAAAGGCAATGTCACGTTTCATGTCAATGGTAATGAGCATACGGTACATTTTCCGAGGAAGCAACCTCGGGTTCATAGTATCAATTATATTGGAAAAACTTCAACTATCACTATTGGAGGTTTTGAGTTTCCTATTCCTACTATCAAGAAGGCATATGACATACTTATTGTTGGGGACATACATATCCCCATTGAGGTAACCTAGTGTTATTCGAAAATTCCCCGGTTTCATGTTACTCGGAAAGAGTTTATTAACAAGACCTGATCAACCTTGTTAATGGATTCCTTTTGATGAGCATGGGATAGGTGAATCTAGATAGCACAAACCCTCTGTACCCTCCTTTTACTTTCTGTTAATTAGGTTAAATAAAAGAAAAATAGCATTATCTGTCTGTTTCCAGACTTATCCGTGCAATAAAAAATATCCCGAAAATAAAAGTTCTCCAACTGCCATGAAAATGAAATATGATTTTTTTAGAATATTTAAGAAAATATGGCACTGAACACACAACGAGGAGAGCTAGCACCGGGCCTCGAGGGCACAGGGCGCGCCCCCTGCCCAGGGCACGCCCCCTGCCTCGAGGGCCCACGTGGCCCCCCTCCACTTATCCTTTCACCCATGCTCTTCTTCTTACTCCCAAAAAAATCCCCAACCAGCTCAAACCCGAGTTCTAGCTCATTTTGCTGCCATTTTCGATCTCCTTGCTCAAAGCACCATTCACCAAACTATTTGGGGAGATTGTTCCTTGGTATGTGACTCCTCCATTCGCCCAATTAGTTTTTGTTCTAGTGCTTTATTTGTTGCAAATTTATGCTGCTGCGGTGACCTTGTTCTTGAGCTTGCATGTCAAATTTTCTTGGTCCCAAGTAGTTTTAATGCATGATATAGCCTCTAGGCACTTATAGGAGTCGTTGTTATCAATCTTGTTGAGTTTGGTTAACTTTTATTGTGAGTTACTAAAAATTTCAGAAATTTCCAGAAAAGAAAAATGTTAAAGAGATTGTTGAGGGGCTCCTCCAGCAAGAGCTCAGAGGAGAAGAAGAAATAAGAAAATAAGAAGCCCAAGTATAATCTCCCTCGCATGGCGGAAGTTCGACCGTGCGAATGGCCTTGTAATAATTTCATGATGTCCGCCGGTATTTACGAAGACTTTTATTGGTTGGCGAATAATGCAGGCCTCACCGACTTCCTCAACGACCAGAAAGAACAGTATCTCTTACTCACCAATATTTTCACACAAAGTTTTCATTTTCATTCTAGGAAAACACCACCTACGGTGGAGTTTCGCTTATATGATGTGTCGTGGAATTAACACGGCAGATGTCCGATTTAACGGACTTGATGATGGAACCATCGCACGGGTTAGCTTGAAGGGGTTAAAAGCACACAAAGGACACAGAGGGTTTATACTAGTTCGGCCCCTTCGATGAAGGTAAAAGCCTACGTCTAGTTTGGTTTGGTATTGCTTGGGCGTCGATCAACAGGGAGCGGATCACTTGCCTGTGTCTCGTCGGTTGTTTCTTGCTTGTCCCTGAACCGTCGCCGGGTCGTCCCTTTATATAGAGGCGACGCCCGGTCCGGTTTACAGAGTCCCGAGGCCGGCTCATACTCGTGTCCGCCTCGGTCTCTGCTCCTTCTTCCTTATCTCTCAAGTTACATGATCAGGCGGTTTACAAACCATAACTCTATACATGGGCCCTAAACCTTATGGGCCGTAGCCTTTACTAAATATTACAATCACACAACGATATTACCATAATCCGGTTTACACTAGCCGGTTCATACCTGCTAGTCATATCCCTGACATTAGGCCCCAGAATGATTTGAACTTGTTCACATCAATCTTCCCAGTCTTGCATAATCTTCCTTCTTGTGTCTTCTTATTTTTGTAAACCGGCCCTGACGTCATCCTCAAGAATCGCTTAATCTGACCGTGACATCACTTCCGCATTTAATGCGCCCAGCTGTCCATCGGCTTTGTTTAAGGGTCGTCCCGAGAATCGAGGCGCCAGAGGATCTTTATCCAATGTTTTGTCTCCTCAAATCTCGCGCCTGTTGTTTCAACTCTGCTCTTCTATAAATACTGCTGCCCTCATTATTTATCTCCCTCCGTTCGTTCTTCTTCCTCCGTCGCCCAAGCTCAAGACTCCATTGTCGCCCGAGCTCAAGCCGCCGCCATCGACCGTTGAATCTAAATCTTCGCCGGCCGCTGCATCGACCTGAGCTTGACCAGAGAAAACTCCGCCGCCACTTCTCAGGTACTCCATCTTCTTCCTCACTGTAGATCCGTAACCTCTAGGGTTCTTTCTCGCATCTCCGCCATTAAACTTCAGCGATAGTTTGTCCGTTCTTCGTAAGCGCCAAGTTGGCAGAATTTTTGACCTTTAAATCTTGCCTTTAGATCTTGCCTCTATTCTGCTGCTATATGCTTTAGATCTCGTCATTTATATTCAACCTGTAGATTTATCCGCTCTGTATAGGACCCTTGTAGTTCTTCCCGTAATATCCTTGTATTTGTTTTTCTTTTTCTTGGGTGCTCAGATTTTTTCTACTTTAGCTGTTTGTGAAAACCTGTTTCTTCCCCTTTGTATTTCTGTTAAGTATGCTCCGGTTTAAACAGTCATATGTTGATTCTGTAAAAATTCCATAATGAACGCGACGGTTTAGCTTTTCCTCCTTTGTGGTCATGAACCGGTAGTAATACAGTTTCCTGTTTATCACCGGGTTATCCATATCATTAGTCCCTTGCTTAAACCGTTGCGTAATCCTTTCATATATCTTCCGGTTTATGCCACTGTACTTGAGTAATCCGGGTTTATATTTTACCCTTTCAGCACTTGCTCTTCTGTTGCTATGGCCAAACAGTTTGTCTCCTACAACTGGGTTCCTTCCGTTATTACGGAACAAGATTTAGTCAATGCTGCTGCAATTGGCACCTTGGGCCCTCGATCCGTTTTAAAATGGCGGGCCCCAGGAGATGAATGTCCTCCTACTCCCAAAGAGGGGGAGGTTATAGTCTTCTTCAACCATATTGCCCGGGGTTTTACTCCTCCCGGTTCGAGGTTTTTCCGGGATGTGCTTGCTGCTTTCCAGCTTCATCCTCAGGACATAGGTCCTAACTCTGTTTCCAATATCTGCGATTTTCAAGTGTTTTCAGAGGTATATTTGCAAGAAGAGCCGTCAGTCGACCTGTTCCGGGATTTTTTCCACCTGAACCGGCGAACTGAATTTACTAGTGGACCGCATCAAGAACTAGGCGGGGTCAGTATTCAGAAAAGAAAAGATGCAGTCTTTCCTCATGTAGCTCTCCACACACATCCCAAGGACTGGAATAAATCTTGGTTTTACTGTATTGATACTTCACCTGAGGGGGAAAACCCATTGCCGGGTTATCGCGAGCACCGTCTTCCGGAGGATCACCCTTTGCCGCAGCGCCTCAGCTCCTCAGAGCGGCCCCGGTTTGCCTCTCAACTTTCCAAGTTAAAGGCCTTTATGGCCAATGGTTTAACCGGCATGGATTTCATGCGCTGCTGGCTCTCTTGGAGTATCCTTCCTCTGAGCCCGCGCCCGAGCTTGATGTATCAATACTCTGGTAAACCGGATGATCCTCAACGTTTTTCTAAGGACAAACTTTCTGAGTCGGAAGTCACTGAGTCCGCCAAGAAAATGCTTAACATCACTTTAGAAGAATGTAGCCAAACCGGACTGGCTCCATACTACAAGAAAAATAAGCTGCCTGCGGTATGTCTTACTTTCTTTCATATGCCTGTAATCCATTCCTTTAAATGGTTCTTTCAATTTATCTTTTACCTTTCGAACAGGTTAATGATCCTTTCTGGAAGAGGAAACCTCAGGAAAAAGCAGGAAAACTGCCACGCCGGAAAACCTTCGCTTCCAAAAAGAGAAAAGCGGCTGGTGGCTCCGGTTCTCACGCTGAGGACGACGATCCGGACTCTGAGGTATGAATTAATCCGGTTTTAACTTGCTCACTTTTACCCATATCTGTATCTAATGATAACTTTTCACAGGAGTTGGCTGAAGGAGATAAACCGGCCGAAATTGAGGTAACTATCCTTTCTTCCGATTCAGAACCACTTCCCCAAAAAAGTCGTCGGACAGTCCGGAAATATCATTTTTCTCACCCGTATGCTCAATTGGATCCTAATTTTCTTTTGAAGAAACAGCAACATGAAGCTCTTCGCCGGACCACTTGCCACAGCGGCCTTGCTGTGGAATCATCCGGAATATCTCTTACTCCGGCCCGGAAGCGCCGCTCTGAGGTTATACTCTCTCCAATCCTCCTTCATCCCAAGGCCGGGCTTATACGCAAACCTCTTAAACCGTCTGACCCTGATTATCAGGATACTCCGTTATCTTCTTCTGGCGAATCAACTGCCACTCAACTTCCACCTCTGAAAACTGTCCCAGGGTAAGTCTTTTTAGTTTATCTGGTTTATGATTGCACTTTTGCCTTACAGTTCTAACTTGTTTTTCCAACTTCCTCCAGCAAGCCAAAGCCTAGCAAAAAACCGAAAACCAATCAACCAACTGCTGAGACTGCCATTGGTGTTCATAACATTGCAGAAGATTTCGGAGTATGGAGGGCAGAGTCTGCAATGGAAGAACAGAGTGAAATAGGCGTACCCTCCCGGAAACATGTCGCAGGCCTCGGCGGGGAGGACCCTTGTGCGCGGGTGCGCCTTTGTCTCCCTCGACCAGAAGAGGTAGAAGGAGTCCTTCAGCTCCCTCGCGCCGAGCCTCGGCGGGAAGACCACCATCTTCTTCCGCATCGCCGCTAGCTTCAGCGCCCGGGCAGTCTTCGCGGCCTTCGCCTTGTCGCTCTTTGGGGCCATGGCGGGGACGGCGAGGGAAGTCGACGGCGCTGGGGAGGCTGGCGGCGGAAGAGGAAGGGCGGAGCGCTGCTCTCTTTCAACCTTCGGGGAGGAGGGGAGCAGCGGGGGTTTCTAGAGGTTGAAGAAGCAATGAGCGAATGGAAGGAACTGCCCCTGTTTCCCCTGCTTTTAAGGGGGAGAGGGGGACGTTCCGCATTTCCCCCATTAAAGAAACAGGCCACGATCTCTCCCACGACGCCGCAATCGACGCGTGCCGTTAGGGAGGGGCGCGGCGGATACAGAGTGGGATACGGCGCACCGTGGGCCGCGTGTGCCCGTGCACTGTTTTGGGCCTGGCCCAACAGCGCTCGGCACCGTGTGTGGCCCAGGCCCGGGGGCTCCTGTCGGTGTACTAAAGTAGGGGTACCTTAGTATCCCAACTTGTGCACGGGCAGTAGCAGCGTCCCATGGCAGGGCTTGCCACGCGCCCGCCAAGACCCGCTATGGTTCCTTTGGAGCCATTCAAGAACAAAGTATTCAAGTCAAAGAAGCAAGACCCCGGCAAGAGGAGCTTGCCGGGAAGGCCGCTCCAGGCTCAAGACCACCCATTTAGCACAAGACCCTGGCAAGAGGAGCTTGCCAGGAAGGCCAAAACATGGCATTTCAGGAGGCTTGCCGTAGCGCATCGCGCGCCCCGTCAAGGCCCGAAGAGCAACAAGCTCCCGGGCGCGACAAGTTAACAACCGCGGCAAGCTGCAAGCCGCGGCAAGCTTCCACTACGTGCCCACGCTCCAGCTCATCCGGCCACGCGTCACCCTGGGGCCCTTCCAGGTGCACGTGGCGGAAGGCTGTGCAGCCTGGGGTACACGGTGGCAAGCTGCGATGACGAGGCCACCATCGTGGCGAACGGAGACGCCCTGACGGACGCTTTTTGCACTGTTTGGGGGCGACGGCGACGGGCATTCAATGCCCTTGTCCCCTGCCGTCAGGGTTAGGTATAGAGCACTATGCATACACTGTTCCAACTACCACCATTTTTACATTTTTACCCTCATCTGCGTTGCCACCTGTCGGTGACCCCTTGACCTATAAAAGGAGGCCCATGCGCAACGTAGAAGGGGTTCCGACCTTCGATCACTCTCACGCTCGGTGTAGCCAGCGACAAACACTGTAGCTCTTCTTGCTCCCGAGCCAAGAACACAATACAAACCAAGGCAGGAGTAGGGTTTTACGCATCCGTGCGGCCCGAACCTGGGTAAACTGCTCGCGTGCATGCTTCAATCCGCTCTTTGTGCATCCTCCGCTCCCTCTCCGTACCGAAAAGGGGCTCCGGTCCCATAGGTGTTCGTGGGCGATCAGTTTCCCCGACACAACCCCTATGCATAGATTCCCAAGGTCACGGAACCCGCAAGTTGATCACGAAAACATACATCAAGTAGATCATGTGATATCCCATTGTCACCACAGATAAGCACATGCAAGACATACATCAAGTGTTCTCAAATCCTTAAAGACTCAATCCGATAAGATAACTTCAAAGGGAAAACTCAATTCATCACAAGAGAGTAGAGGGGGAGAAACATCATAAGATCCAACTATAATAGCAAAGCTCGCGATACATCAAGATTGTGCCATCTCAAAAACACGAGAGAGAGAGAGATCAAACACATAGCTACTGATACATACCCTCAGCCCCGAGGGTGAACTACTCCTCCCTCGTCATGGAGAGTGCCGGGTTTATGAAGATGGCCACCGGAGAGGGATTCCCCCCTCTGGCAGGGTGCTAGAACAGGTCTAGATTGGTTTTCGGTGGCAACAGAGGCTTTCGGCGGCGGAATTCCCGATCTAGGTTGTTTTTTGGAGGTTTATGTATATATAGGAGGTGTTGGAGTCGGGGACAAGCAAAGGGGGTCTCCGGGCTGTCCACGAGGCAGGTGGCGCACCCAGGGGGCGCCCCCTACCCTTGTGGGCAGCCTGGGAACCTTCTAGTCCCCCTCCGGCACTTCCTGGGTTTCTTCTGGTCCAAAGATAACCTCCGTTGAGTTTCAGGTCAATTGGGCTCCGTTTGATATTCCTTTTCTGCGATACTCTAAAACAAGGGGAAAACAGAAACTGGCACTAGGCTCTTGGTTAATAGGTTAGTCCCAAAAATCATATAAAAGTATATATAAAAGCCCATAAAACATCCTAGAAGGATAATATAATAGCATGGAACAATAAAAAATTATAGATACGTTGGAGACGTATCAAGCATCCCCAAGCTTAATTCATGCTCGTCCTCGAGTAGGTAAATGATAAAAACAAACTTTTTGATGTGGAATGCTACCTAACATAATTCTCAATGTAATTTTCTTTATTGTGGCATGAATGTTCAGATCCGAAAGATTCAAGACAAAAGTTTAATATTGATATAAGAATAATAATACTTCAACCATACTAACAAAGCAATTATGTCTTCTCAAAATAACATGGCCAAAGAAAGTTCATCCCTGCAAAATCATATAGTTTGGCTATGCTCCATCTTCGTCACACAAAATACTCAAATCATGCACAACCCCGGTTTCAACCAAGCAATTGTTTCATACCTTAATTTTTTCAAACTTTTTTCAACTTTGACGCAATACATGAGCGTGAGCCATGGATATAGCACTATGTGGAATAGAGTGGTGGTTGTGGAGAAGACAAAGAGGAAGATGATCTCACATCAACTAGGCGTATCAATGGGCTATGGAGATGCCCATCAATAGATATCAATGTGAGTGAGTAGGGATTGCCATGCAACGGATGCACTAGAGCTATAAATATATGAAAGCTCAACAAAGGAAACTAAGTGGGTGTGCATCCAACTTGCTTGTTCACGAAGACCTAGGGCATTTGAGGAAGCCCATCGTTGGAATATACAAGCCAAGTTATATAATGAAAATTCCCACTAGTATATGAAAGTGACTAAACAAGAGACTCTCTATCATGAAGATCAAGGTGCTACTTTGAAGCACAAGTGTGGAAAAAGATAGTAGCATTGTCCCTTTTTCTTTTTTCTTTTTTAGGCCTTTCCTTTTTGCTTTGGCCTTTCCTTCTTTTTTTTTCTTTGGGACAATGCTCCAAATGATGATCATCACACGTATATTGATTTACATCTCGATATTACAACTCGATACTAGAACAAAGTATGACTCTATATGAATGCCTCCGGCGGTGTACCGGGATGTGCAATGAATCAAGAGTGACATGTATGAAAAATTATGCATGGTGGCCTAGCCATGAATACAATGTCAACTACATGATCATGCATGGCAATGTGACAATGGTGAAGCGTGTCATAGCAAATGGAACGGTGGAAAGTTGCATGGCAATATATCTAGGAATGGCTATGGAAATGCCATGATAGGTAGGTATGGTGGCTGTTTTCAGGAAGATATATGGTGGTTTTATGGTACCGGCGAAAGTTGTGCGGTACTAGAGAGGCTAGCAATGGTGGAAGGGTGAGAGTGCGTATAATCCATGGACTCAACATTAGTCATAAAGAACTCACATACTTATTGCAAAAATCTACAAGTCATCAAAACAAAGTACTACACGCATGCTCCTAGGGGAAGGGTTGGTAGGAGTTAACCGTCGTGCGATCCCGACCTCCACACAAAGGATGACAATCAAAGAAATACCTCATGCTTCAAATTTGTCACACAACGGTTAGCATACGTGCATGCTACGGGACTTGCAAACCTCAACACAAGTATTTCTCAAATTCCTAATTACTCTACTAGTATGACTCTAATATCACCATCTTCATATATCAAAACAATCATCAAGTATCAAACTTCTCATAGTATTCAATGCACTTTATATGAAAGTTTTTATTATACCCATCTTGGATGCCTATCATATTAGGACTAATTTTTAACCAAAGCACATTACCATGTTGTTCTAGAAGACTCTCACAATAATATAAGTGAAGCATGAGAGATTCATAGTTTCTACAAAATAAAACCACCGCCGTGCTCTAAAAAGATATAAGTGAAGCCCTAGAGCAAACTACAAACTACTCCGAAAGATATAAGTGAAGATCAATGAGTAGTTGACTAATTATGTAACTATGTGAAGACTTTCTAACATTTAAGAATTTCATATCTTGGGATTTTATTCAAACAGCAAGCAAAAGAAAATAAAATGATGCTCCAAGCAAAACACATATCATGTGGTGAATAAAAATATAGCCTTAAGTAAAATTACCAATAGACGAAGACGAAAGAGGGGATGCCTTCTGGGGCATCCCCAAGCTTAGGCTTTTGGTTGTCCCTGAATTTTACCTTGGGGTGCCTTGGGAATCCCCAAGCTTAGGCTCTTGCCACTCCTTATTCCATAGTCCATCGAATCTTTACCCAAAACTTGAAAACTTCACAACACAAAACTCAACAGAAAACTTGTAAGCTCTGTTAGTATAAGAAAATAGAACCACCACTTAGGTACTGTTGTGAACTCATTATAAATTCATATTGGTGTAATATCTAATGTATTCCAACTTCTCTATGGTTCATACCCTCCGATACTACTCATAGATTCATCAAAATAAGCAAACAACACATAGAAAATAGAATCTACCAAAAACAGAACAGTCTGTAGCAATCTGTAACTTTTGAATACTTTTGTAACTCAAAAAATTCTCAAATAAAATGGTGGACGTGAGGAATTTGTCTATTAATTTTCTGCAAAAAGAATCAACTTAAAAGCACTCTCCCGTAAAAAATTGGCAGCTAATCTCGTGAGCGCAAAATTTCTGTTTTTTACAGCAAGATCACATTAACTTTCACACAAGTCTTCCCAAAGGTTCTACTTGGCACAAACACTAATTAAAACACAGAACCACATCTAAACGGAAGCTAGAAGCAATATTTATTCCTAAACAGAAGCAGAAATCTAAGAACAAAAATAAAGTTGGGTTGCCTCCCAACAAGTGCTATCGTTTAACGCCTCTAGCTAGGCATGATGATTTCAATGTTGCTCACGTAAAAGATAAGAATTAAAACATAACGGGAGCATCATGAAGAATATAATTGGCACATTTAAGTCTAACCCACTTCCTATGCATAGGGATTTTGTGAGCAAACAACTTATGGGAACGATAATCAACTAGCATAGGAAGGGAAAATGAGCATAACTTCAAGATTTTAAGCACATAGAGAGGAAACTTGATATTATTGCAATATGTAGAAACATATGATCCTCTCTCATAATAATTTTCAGTAGCATCATGAATGAATTCAACCATATAATCAGCACATAAAGCATTCTTTTCATGATCTACTTGCATAGAAATTTTACTACTCTCCACATAAGCTAAATTCTTCTCATTCGTAGTAGTGGGAGCAAATTCAACAAAATAACTATCATGTGAAGCATAATCCAATTAAAAACTAAAATCATGATGACAAGTTTCATGGTTATCATTATTCTTAATAGCATACAAGTCATCACAATAATCGTCATAAATAGGAGGCATGCTTTCATCTAAATAAGTTTGCTCATCAAAACTCGGGAGACTAAAAATATCATCTTCATCAAACATAGCATCCCCAAGCTTGTGGCTTTGCATATCATTAGCATCGTGGGTATTCAAAGAATTCATACTAACAACATTGCAATCATGCTCATCATTCACATATTTTATGCCAAGCATTCTATGTAACTCTTCTTCTAGTGCTTGAGCACAACTTTCCTTCCCATCATTTTCACGAAAGATGTTAAAAAGATGAAGCATATGAGGTAACCTTAATTCCATTTTTCTGTAGTTTTATTTTATAAACTAAAATAGTGATAAAACAAGAAACTAAAAGATTCGATTGCAAGATCTAAAGATATACCTTCAAGCACTCACCTCCCCAGCAACGGCGCCAGAAAAGAGCTTGATGTCTACTACACAACCTTCTTCTTGTAGACGTTGTTGGGCCTCCAAGTGCAGAGGTTTGTAGGACAGTAGCAAATTTCCCTCAAGTGGATGACCTAAGTTTTATCAATCCGTGGGAGGCCTAGGATGAAGATGGTCTCTCTCAAACAACCCTGCAACCAAATAACAAAGAGTCTCTTGTGTCCCCAACACACCCAATACAATGGTAAATTGTATAGGTGCACTAGTTCGGCGAAGAGATGGTGATACAAGTGCAATATGGATGGTAGATATAGGTTTTTGTATTCTGAAAATATAAAAACAGCAAGGTAACTAATGATAAAAGTGAGCATAAATGGTATTGCAATGCTAGGAAACAAGGCCTAGGGTTCGTACTTTCACTAGTGCAAGTTCTCTCAACAATAATAACATAACTGGATCATATAACTATCCCTCAACATGCAACAAAGAGTCACTCCAAAGTCACTAATAGCGGAGAACAAACGAAGAGATTATGGTAGGGTACGAAACCACCTCAAAGTTATCCTTTCTGATCGATCTATTCAAGAGTCCGTAGTAAAATAACATGAAGCTATTCTTTCTGTTCGATCTATCATAGAGTTCGTACTAGAATAACACCTTAAGACACAAATCAACCAAAACCCTAATGTCACCTAGATACTCCATTGTCACCTCAAGTATCAGTGGGCATGATTATACATATGCATCGCACAATCTCAGATTCATCTATTCAACCAACACAAAGTACTTCAAAGAGTGCCCCAAAGTTTCTATGGGAGAGTCAAGACGAAAACGTGTGCCAACCCCTATGCATAGATTCCCAAGGTCACGGAACCCGCAAGTTGATCACCAAAACATACATCAAGTAGATCACGTGATAACCCATTGTCACTACAGATAAGCACATGCAAGACATACATCAAGTGTTCTCAAATCCTTAAAGACTCAATCTGATAAGATAACTTCAAAGGGAAAACTCAATTCATCACAAGAGAGTAGAGGGGGAGAAACATCATAAGATCCAACTATAGTAGCAAAGCTCGCGATACATTAAGATCGTGCCATCTCAAGAACACGAGAGAGAGAGAGAGATCAAACACATAGCTACTGATACATACCCTCAGCCCCGACGGTGAACTACTCCTCCCTCATCATGGAGAGCACCGGGATGATGAAGATGGCCACTGGAGAGGGATTCCCCCCTCCGGCAGGGTGCCAGAATGGGTCTAGATTGGTTTTCGGTGGCAACAGAGGCTTTTGGCGGCGGAACTCCCGATCTAGGTTATTTTATGGAGGTTTCTGTATATATAGGAGGTGTTGGAGTCGGGGACAAGTAAAGGGGGTGTCCGGGTTGTCCACGCGGCAGGGGGGCGCGCCCAGGGGGCGCGCCGCCTACCCTCGTGGGTAGCCCAGGAACCTTCTGGTCCCCCTTCGGCACTTCCTAGCTTCTTCTGGTCCAAAAATAACCTTCGTTGAGTTTCGGGTCAATTTTGCTCCGTTTGATATTCCTTTTCTACGATACTCCAAAACAAGGGAAAAACAGAAACTGGCACTGGGCTCTGGGTTAATAGGTTAGTCCCAATAATCATATAAAAGTAAATATAAAAGCCCGTAAAACATCCTAGAAGGATAATATAATAGCATGGATCAATAAAAAATTATAGATACGTTGGAGACGTATCATCAATCAACCCTAAAGACAAAGGATATCTACTCAAAACATCATAGGATGGCAACACATCGTTGCATCATAATATGTGGCATAAAGCACCATGGTCAAGTAGGGGAATAGAACGGGGTGCAAGAGAGTGGACAGCTATAAAAGAGATGAGGAAGGTGATGAAGATGGTGATGTTGAGGAAGACGATCACCGTGGCGATGGTTCCCCCGATGGCACTCCGGCGCCACCGAGAGAGAGGGGGGAGAGAGTCTCCCCCTTGTGCTTCCTCCTCCATGCCCCTCCTTAGATCGGGAGAGGTTCTCCCTCTGGTTCTTGGCCTCCATGATGATGATGGCCTCTCCGGCTTCCTCCTCCATGGCCTCCGGTGATGATGGCCCCCTCCGGCAGGGTGCCAGAGAGGGCCTAGATTGATTTTTCGTGGCTATAGACGCTTGCGGTGGTGAAACTCCCAATTTGGGTTTATTTTCGGGGGGGTCTATATTTATAGGAATTTTTAGCGTCGGTTGATACATCTCCAACGTATCTACTTTTCCAAACCCTTTTGCCCTTGTTTTGGACTCTAACTTGCAGGATTTGAATGGAACTAACCCGGACTGACGCTGTTTTCAGCAGAACTGCCATGGTGTTGTTTTTGTGCAGAATAAAAAGTTCTCGAAATCGCATGAGAATCAATGGAGAATTATTTCAGAAAATATAAAAACTACCTGCAAAAAGATCCACACCGGGGGGCCCACGGCCTGTCCTCGAGGGTTGGGGCGCGCCCCCCTTCCTCGAGGGCCCCCCGATGCTCCACCGACGTACCCCCAGGTCCTATATATTCCGTTTCGGGGAGAAAAAATCAGAGAGAAAGAATTGTCGTGTTTCACGAGACGGAGCCGCCACCAAGCCCTAATCTCTCTCGGGAGGTCTGATCTTGAGTCCGTTCGGGGCTCCGGAGAGTAGAGATCGTCGCCATCGTCATCATCAACCTTCCTCCATCACCAATTCCATGATGCTCACCGCCGTGTGTGAGTAATTCCATCGTAGGCTTGCTGGACGGTGATGGGTTGGATGGGATCTATCATGTAATTGAGTTAGTTTTGTTAGGGTTTGATCCCTAGTATCCACTATGTTCTGAGATTGATGTTGCTATGACTTTGTTATGCTTAATGCTTGTCACTAGGGCCCGAGTGCCATGATTTCAGATCTGAACCTATTATGTTTTCATGAATATATGTGTGTTCTTGATCCTATCTTGCAAGTCTATAGTGTGCTTGTTAGTGGTTGGGGGAGTATAAACTTTACCATTCTGTTTGGGAACCGCCTATAATGTGCGTAGCATGGGAGATATCGAGATTCTTGGTTGTTATGTTGACAATGAAAGTATACCGCTCAAAATGTTATTCAATCTCTATGTAAAAAAATCGAGCTCTCGCACCTCTACAAATCCCTGCTTCCCTCTGCGAAGGGCCTATCTATTTACTTTTATGCAGAGTCATCACCCTCTTATCAAAAAGCACCAGTAGGAGAGCACCTCTATTGTTGCATGTATTACTATCAATTTGCAGTGAGTATGATCATGACTGGATCTCTTTTACCATGAATTACAATGTCTAGTCAGTCCTTGATCTTTAAAGGTGCTCTGCATTTATGTTTTGCGGTCTCAGAAAGGGCTAGCGAGATACCATCCTGTTATATCATATCATGATTGTTTTGAGAAGTGTTGTCATCCGAGTTTTATTATTATTGCTCGCTAGTTGATTATGCTATTGATGTGAGTAGTCTTGAGACCTAAAAGTTATTGTGAATATGGTTAGTTCATGATCTTGTTGAAAACCTAAATGCTAGCTTACATATTTACAACAACAAGAGCAAACAGAGTTTGTCAAAGTTTTTCTTTATCACTTTTAGTTTATCAACTGAATTGCTTGAGGACAAGCAAAGGTTTAAGCTTGGGGGAGTTGATACGTCTCCAACGTATCTACTTTTCCAAACCCTTTTGCCCTTGTTTTGGACTCTAACTTGCATGATTTGAATGGAACTAACCAAGACTGTCGCTGTTTTCAGCAGAACTGCCATCGTGTTGTTTTTGTGCAGAATAAAAAGTTCTCAAAATCGCCTGAAAATCAACGGAGAGTTATTTCAGAAAATATAAAAAATACCTGCAAAAAGATCCACACCGGGGGGCCACGGCTTGTCCTCAAGGGTGGGGGGTGCGCCCCCCTTCCCTGGGCGCACCCCCTGCCTCGAGGCCCCCCCGATGCTCCACGGACGTACCCCCAGGTCCTATATCTTCCGTTTCGGGGAGAGAAAAATCAGAGAGAAAGAATTATCGCGTTTCACGAGACAGAGCTGCCGCCAAGCCCTAATCTCTCTCGGGAGGGCTGATCTGAAGTCTGTTCGGGGCTCCGGAGAGTGGAGATCGTCGCCATCATCATCATCAACGTTCCTCCATCACCACTTCCATGATGTTCACCGTCATGTGTGAGTAATTCCATCGCATGCTTGCTGGATGGTGATGGGTTGGATGGGATCTATCATGTAATAGAGTTAGTTTTGTTAGGGTTTGATCCCTAGTATCCACTATGTTCTGAGATTGATGTTGCTATCACTTTGCTATGCTTAATGCTTGTCACTAGGGCCCGAGTGTCATGATTTCAGATCTGAACCTATTATGTTTTCATGAATATATGTGTGTTCTTGATCCTTTCTTGCAAGTCTATAATCACCTACTATGTGTTATGATCCGGCAACCCCGAAGTGACAATAATCGGGACCACTCCCGGTGATGACCATAGTTTGAGGAGTTCATGTATTCACTATGTGTTAATGCTTTGGTCCAGTACTCTATTAAAAGGAGGCCTTAATATCCCTTAGTTTCCAATAGGACCCCGCTGCCACGGGAGGGTAGGACAAAAGATGTCAAGCAAGTTCTTTTCCATAAGCACGTATGACTATATTCAGAATACATGCCTACATTGCATTGATGAACTGGAGCTAGTTCTGTGTCACCCTAGGTTATAACTTCTACATGATGAATTGCATCCGACATAATTTCCCATCACCGATCCAATGCCTACGAGCTTTACCTATATTTCTTGCCGCTTATTTACTTTTCCGTTGCTACTATCACAAAAACTACAAAAACACTATCGTTACTTTTATTGCTGCTACCGCCACTATCATATTACTTTGCTACTAAACTATCTTGCCGCAGATACTAAGTTTCCTGGTATGGTTGAATTGACAACACAACTACTAATACTAAAGAGTATTCTTTGGCTCCCCTTGTGTCGAATCAACAAATTTGGGTTTAATACTTTACCCTCGAAAACTATTGCGATCCCCTACACTTGTGGGTTATCAAGACTATTTTCTGGCGCTGTTGCCGGGGAGCATAGCTCTATTCTTTAAGTCACTTCGGATTTATATTTGCTGGTCACTATGAAGAATTTGAAGGACTCAAAAACCAAGATCTTACCCTCAACTATGAGGGGAGGTAAGGAACTGCCATCTAGCTCTGCACTTGATTCTCCTTCTGTTATGAGTAAACTTGCGACACCTACTTCTGCTATGTATGATGAAACTACCTCTATGCCTGATACTGTGCCACTAGGTGAATTTCTAGATGAACTAATTGCTAAGGTTAGGGAGAGTGCAAATGTTGATGATATTTATGAAAGTGATGATGAAACTACTCCCAATAGATATGAATTGCCTGTTGTGCCTGAGGGTTATGTTATGGATGAAGAAACTGCTAGAGACTTTCTTGCTTGCAATGATAGATATGATCTTAAGAAGTTATTAGCTAAGTTGAAAGAAAAGTCCTTGAATGCTAGAATGAAACATGACCCCGCTTTTGCTACTTCACCTATTTGTGACACTAATAAGGATTGAATTCTCTGTTGATCCTAAGTTAATTACTTTGGTTGAATCTGATCCTTTCCATGGCTATGAGTCTCAAACTGTTGTGGCACATCTTACCAGGTTGAATGATATAGCCACCCTGTTTACTAATGATGAAAAGATTCGCTACTATTATATCCTTAAGTTGTTTACGTTCTCGTTAAAGGGTGATGCTAAGACTTGGTTTAATTCTCTTGATCCTCGTTGTGTGCGTAGTCCCCAGGATATGATGTATTACTTCTCTACTAAATATTTTCCCGCTCATAAGAAACAAGCTGCCTTACGGGCAATATATAACTTTGCTCAAACTGAAGAAGAGAGTCTCCCACAAGCTTGGGGGAGGCTTCTCCAGTTACTTAATGCTTTGCCTGATCATCCTCTTGAGATGCTTGGTATACTTGATGTCTTTTATAATGGACTAACCGATGCTTCCAGAGACCACCTGGATAGTTGTGCTGGTTGTGTTTTCAGGGAAAGAACAGTTGAACAAGCTGAATTACTATTGAATAATATGCTGGCCAATGAAAATAATTGGACACTTCCTGAACCATCCCCTAAGCCAACTCCGAAGAAAAGAGGTGTTCTATTTCTCAGTCCTGAAGACATGCAGGAGGCAAAGAAATCTATGAAAGAAAAAGGTATTAAAGCTGAAGATGTTAAGAATTTACCGCCTATTGAAGAAATACATGGTCTTGATAACCCGACACAGGTAGTAAAGGTAAATTCTCTTTATAGATTTGATGAAGGTGATATCCCTCGTTATAAGTCTGCTAGCCAATGCTTAGATGAGTTTGACAATTTCATTGTGAAACAAGAAAACTGCAATGCTTATGTTGGTAGACAATTACAACACAATGCTTATATGATTGAACACTTGAGTGATTATCTGTCTAGTGCTAAGGGTGAACTGAAACTTATTAGTATACATGCTTCCATGGTCACCACTCAAGTAGAACAAGTACTTAAGGCTCAGAATGATTTGCTCAATGAATTAAATAGTAAGAGTAATGATAATGACATTAGAGTTGTGACTAGAGGTGGTAGAATAACTCGGGAACCTCTGTATCCTGAAGGCCACCCTAATAGAATTGAGCAAGATTCTCAGAGAGGTAATTTAGATGCACCTAGTTCTTCTAAGAAGAAGAAAAAGAAAAATGATAGGACATTGCATGCTTCTAGTGAACCTGTAGCTCACCCACGTGAGAATCCCAATGATATATCTGTTTCTGATGCTGAGACACAATCTGGTAATGAACATGAGCCTAGTGATAATATTAATGATGATGTTCATGATGATGCTCAACCTAGCAATGATAATGATGTAGAGATTGAACCTGCTGTTGATCTTGATAACCCACAATGAAGGAATCAACGTTATGATAAGAGAGACTTTGTTGCTAGGAAGCACGGTAGGGAAAGAGAACCATGGGTTCAGAAACCCATGCCTTTTCCTCCAAAACCATCCAAGAAAAAGGATGATGAAGATTTTGAGCGCTTCGCTGAAATGATTAGACCTATCTTTTTGCGTATGCGTTTGACTGATGTGCTTAAAACAAATCCTTATGCCAAATATATGAAAGATATTATTACCAACAAAAGAAAGATACCCGAAGTAGAAATTTCCACCATGCTTGCCAATTACACTTTGAAGGTGGAATGCCTAAGAAATTAGGAGATCCAGGAGTACCTACTATACCTTGCTCCATTAAGAGAAACTATGTTAAAACTGCTCTGTGTGATCTTGGAGCCGATGTCAGTGTTATGCCTCTCTCTTTATATCGTAGACTTGACTTGAGTAAGCTGACACCTACTGAAATATCCTTGCAAATGGCTGATAAATCAACTGCTATACCTGTCGGAATTTGTGAGGATGTGCCTGTTGTAGTTGCAAATGTTACTATTCTAACGGACTTTGTTATACTTGATATTCCCGAGGACGATAGTATGTCTATTATTCTTGGAAGACCTTTTCTGAATACTGCAGGGGTTGTTATTAATTGCAACAAAGGCAATGTCACTTTTCATGTCAATGGTAATGAGCATACGGTACATTTTCCGAGGAAGCAACCTCGGGTTCATAGTATCAATTATATTGGAAAAACTTCAACTATCACTATTGGAGGTTTTGAGTTTCCTATTCCTACTATCAAGAAGGCATATGACATACTTATTGTTGGGGACATACATATCCCCATTGAGGTAACCTAGTGTTATTCGAAAATTCCCCGGTTTCATGTTACTCGGAAAGAGTTTATTAACAAGACCTGATCAACCTTGTTAATGGATTCCTTTTGATGAGCATGGGATAGGTGAATCTAGATAGCACAAACCCTCTGTACCCTCCTTTTACTTTCTGTTAATTAGGTTAAATAAAAGAAAAATAGCATTATCTGTCTGTTTCCAGACTTATCCGTGCAATAAAAAATATCCCGAAAATAAAAGTTCTCCAAATGCCATGAAAATGAAATATGATTTTTTTAGAATATTTAAGAAAATATGGCACTGAACACACAACGAGGAGAGCTAGCACCGGGCCTCGAGGGCACAGGGCGCGCCCCCTGCCCAGGGCGCGCCCCCTGCCTCGAGGGCCCACGTGGCCCCCCTCCACTTATCCTTTCACCCATGCTCTTCTTCTTACTCCCAAAAAAATCCCCAACCAGCTCAAACCCGAGTTCTAGCTCATTTTGCTGCCATTTTCGATCTCCTTGCTCAAAGCACCATTCACCAAACTATTTGGGGAGATTGTTCCTTGGTATGTGACTCCTCCATTCGCCCAATTAGTTTTTGTTCTAGTGCTTTATTTGTTGCAAATTTATGCTGCTGCGGTGACCTTGTTCTTGAGCTTGCATGTCAAATTTTCTTGGTCCCAAGTAGTTTTAATGCATGATATAGCCTCTAGGCACTTATAGGAGTCGTTGTTATCAATCTTGTTGAGTTTGGTTAACTTTTATTGTGAGTTACTAAAAATTTCAGAAATTTCCAGAAAAGAAAAATGTTAAAGAGATTGTTGAGGGGCTCCTCCAGCAAGAGCTCAGAGGAGAAGAAGAAATAAGAAAATAAGAAGCCCAAGTATAATCTCCCTCGCATGGCGGAAGTTCGACCGTGCGAATGGCCTTGTAATAATTTCATGATGTCCGCCGGTATTTACGAAGACTTTTATTGGTTGGCGAATAATGCAGGCCTCACCGACTTCCTCAACGACCAGAAAGAACAGTATCTCTTACTCACCAATATTTTCACACAAAGTTTTCATTTTCATTCTAGGAAAACACCACCTACGGTGGAGTTTCACTTATATGATGTGTCGTGGAATTAACACGGCAGATGTCCGATTTAACGGACTTGATGATGGAACCATCGCACGGGTTAGCTTGAAGGGGTTAAAAGCACACAAAGGACACAGAGGGTTTATACTAGTTCGGCCCCTTCGATGAAGGTAAAAGCCTACGTCTAGTTTGGTTTGGTATTGCTTGGGCGTCGATCAACAGGGAGCGGATCACTTGCCTGTGTCTCGTCGGTTGTTTCTTGCTTGTCCCTGAACCGTCGCCCGGTCGTCCCTTTATATAGAGGCGACGCCCGGTCCGGTTTACAGAGTCCCGAGGCCGGCTCATACTCGTGTCCGCCTCGGTCTCTGCTCCTTCTTACTTATCTCTCAAGTTACATGATCAGGCGGTTTACAAACCATAACTCTATACATGGGCCCTAAACCTTATGGGCCGTAGCCTTTACTAAATATTACAATCACACAACGATATTACCATAATCCGGTTTACACTAGCCGGTTCATACCTGCTAGTCATATCCCTGACATTAGGCCCCAGAATGATTTGAACTTGTTCACATCAATCTTCCCAGTCTTGCATAATCTTCCTTCTTGTGTCTTCTTATTTTTGTAAACCGGCCCTGACGTCATCCTCAAGAATCGCTTAATCTGACCGTGACATCACTTCCGCATTTAATGCGCCCAGCTGTCCATCGGCTTTGTTTAAGGGTCGTCCCGAGAATCGAGGCGCCAGAGGATCTTTATCCAATGTTTTGTCTCCTCAAATCTCGCGCCTGTTGTTTCAACTCTGCTCTTCTATAAATACTGCTGCCCTCATTATTTATCTCCCTCCGTTCGTTCTTCTTCCTCCGTCGCCCAAGCTCAAGACTCCATTGTCGCCCGAGCTCAAGCCGCCGCCGTCGACCGTTGAATCTAAATCTTCGCCGGCCGCTGCATCGACCTGAGCTTGACCAGAGAAAACTCCGCCGCCACTTCTCAGGTACTCCATCTTCTTCCTCACTGTAGATCCGTAACCTCTAGGGTTCTTTCTCGCATCTCCGCCATTAAACTTCAGCGATAGTTTGTCCGTTCTTCGTAAGCGCCAAGTTGGCAGAATTTTTGACCTTTAAATCTTGCCTTTAGATCTTGCCTCTATTCTGCTGCTATATGCTTTAGATCTCGTCATTTATATTCAACCTGTAGATTTATCCGCTCTGTATAGGACCCTTGTAGTTCTTCCCGTAATATCCTTGTATTTGTTTTTCTTTTTCTTGGGTGCTCAGATTTGTTCTACTTTAGCTGTTTGTGAAAACCTGTTTCTTCCCCTTTGTAGATCTGTTAAGTATGCTCCGGTTTAAACAGTCATATGTTGATTCTGTAAAAAATCCATAATGAACACGACGGTTTAGCTTTTCCTCCTTTGTGGTCATGAACCGGTAGTAATACAGTTTCCTGTTTATCGCCGGGTTATCCATATCATTAGTCCCTTGCTTAAACCGTTGCGTAATCCTTTCATATATCTTCCGGTTTATGCCACTGTACTTGAGTAATCCGGGTTTATATTTTACCCTTTCAGCACTTGCTCTTCTGTTGCTATGGCCAAACAGTTTGTCTCCTGCAACTGGGTTCCTTCCGTTATTACGGAACAAGATTTAGTCAATGCTGCTGCAATTGGCACCTTGGGCCCTCGATCCGTTTTAAAATGGCGGGCCCCAGGAGATGAATGTCCTCCTACTCCCAAAGAGGGGGAGGTTATAGTCTTCTTCAACCATATTGCCCGGGGTTTTACTCCTCCCGGTTCGAGGTTTTTCCGGGATGTGCTTGCTGCTTTCCAGCTTCATCCTCAGGACATAGGTCCCAACTCTGTTTCCAATATCTGCGATTTTCAAGTGTTTTCAGAGGTATATTTGCAAGAAGAGCCGTCAGTCGACCTGTTCCGGGATTTTTTCCACCTGAACCGGCGAACTGAATTTACTAGTGGACCGCATCAAGAACTAGGCGGGGTCAGTATTCAGAAAAGAAAAGATGCAGTCTTTCCTCATGTAGCTCTCCACACACATCCCAAGGACTGGAATAAATCTTGGTTTTACTGTATTGATACTTCACCTGAGGGGGAAAACCCATTGCCGGGTTATCGCGAGCACCGTCTTCCGGAGGATCACCCTTTGCCGCAGCGCCTCAGCTCCTCAGAGCGGCCCCGGTTTGCCTCTCAACTTTCCAAGTTAAAGGCCTTTATGGCCAATGGTTTAACCGGCGTGGATTTCATGCGCTGCTGGCTCTCTTGGAGTATCCTTCCTCTGAGCCCGCGCCCGAGCTTGATGTATCAATACTCTGGTAAACCGGATGATCCTCAACGTTTTTCTAAGGACAAACTTTCTGAGTCGGAAGTCACTGAGTCCGCCAAGAAAATGCTTAACATCACTTTAGAAGAATGTAGCCAAACCGGACTGGCTCCATACTACAAGAAAAATAAGCTGCCTGCGGTATGTCTTACTTTCTTTCATATGCCTGTAATCCATTCCTTTAAATGGTTCTTTCAATTTATCTTTTACCTTTCGAACAGGTTAATGATCCTTTCTGGAAGAGGAAACCTCAGGAAAAAGCAGGAAAACTGCCACGCCGGAAAACCTTCGCTTCCAAAAAGAGAAAAGCGGCTGGTGGCTCCGGTTCTCACGCTGAGGACGACGATCCGGACTCTGAGGTATGAATTAATCCGGTTTTAACTTGCTCACTTTTACCCATATCTGTATCTAATGATAACTTTTCACAGGAGTTGGCTGAAGGAGATAAACCGGCCGAAATTGAGGTAACTATCCTTTCTTCCGATTCAGAACCACTTCCCCAAAAAAGTTGTCGGACAGTCCGGAAATATCATTTTTCTCACCCGTATGCTCAATTGGATCCTAATTTTCTTTTGAAGAAACAGCAACATGAAGCTCTTCGCCGGACCACTTGCCACAGCGGCCTTGCTGTGGAATCATCCGGAATATCTCTTACTCCGGCCCGGAAGCGCCGCTCTGAGGTTATACTCTCTCCAACCCTCCTTCATCCCAAGGCCGGGCTTATACGCAAACCTCTTAAACCGTCTGACCCTGATTATCAGGATACTCCGTTATCTTCTTCTGGCGAATCAACTGCCACTCAACTTCCACCTCTGAAAACTGTCCCAGGGTAAGTCTTTTTAGTTTATCCGGTTTATGATTGCACTTTTGCCTTACAGTTCTAACTTGTTTTTCCAACTTCCTCCAGCAAGCCAAAGCCTAGCAAAAAACCGAAAACCAATCAACCAACTGCTGAGACTGCCATTGATGATCTGGCTGCTAATCCGGACTCAACTATCCCTCCGGAAGGCGAACCCACAATTCCACTTGAAGATCCTGCTCCTACAGATCACACTACTATGTCTGAGAACCCCAATGCTGAGAATGTTCATGAACCGGTTAGTCCTGCCCGGGCCAATTCTCCTCAGACCAATCCGGCCCCTGCCAGTTCGGTTCATACTGCAACCCCACCACAAACAACTGCTTCTCCGGAGGTGGAAATAACTCACACGGCTTATACCGCTCCTGCTGAGCCCACTGTCTTAACCAAACATACGGCTAAAGCGGAGAAGCTGCACAAAGAAAAGGGTAAATGGAGTACCGAACTGTCCAGCTTTGCTGACATGAGTGCCCAGGAGCTCTATTCCGGGTACTTGAACCGGCTCCACACTGGTCGAGACTATGAAGCATGCTTGATTAACATGATGAAGGACAAGTATGAGGTAATCCCTTGCATCTTCTTTTGACTTTCAATGTACTTCTGTCCATACCGTATCAGCCCCCAAGTTCCGGTTTAGCTATGTTTAGAAGGTGAACCGGTACTTCCTGATTAATCAAATGATCTTACATTAGCCGCCAAGTGCCAGGGGCATAACTCGGTTTATGTGCCTGGGACTTGCCTGACTTTTCCTTTAATACTTCAATTATCCATTAGTCCCCAAGTGTCAAGTAGACAACTTGTTTGTGTGCTTGAAACTTTGTCTTTGAATTGCTACTGCTTACTGCTTCAACTGCCCATTAGCCCCCAAGTGTCAAGTAGACAACTTGTTTGTGTGCTTGAAACTTTGTCTTTGAATTGCTGCTGCTTACTGCTTCAACTGCCCATTAGCCCCCAAGTGTCAAGTAGACAACTTGTTTGTGTGCTTGAAACTTTGTCTTTGAATTGCTGCTTACCACTTGATTTTCTTTGCAGGCTGATTTAAACCGGAGGGCTGAAGAAATCAGTGAACTCTGGAGCAGACTTGCTGAAATGGAGGCTGCTGCTTCTAAAGCCAAGAAAGATTTGAAGCTGAGTTTAAAGACTGCTGAACAGCTGAAGAAATTCTTTGAAGAAGAGCGGACCGCCTTTGAGGTTCAGAAAAAGGATCTGGAAAAAAGGGCCAAGGACGCTGAAGAAGCTCTTAATCCGGTTACTGAAGAGCTAACCGGTTTGAAGCGGCAAATAGAGCTGATGACTTCTGCAGTCTTCGGTAAGTTTTTGATCTATATTCCTGCTTTCATCCTTGTAATCTTCCATCCGTGCCGGTTTAATTGTGATAATCATATGCAGGGCGCCGTGTCACCCATCTTGGGGATGACTTACGGAAAAAACTCAAGGCATGTTATACTTTGGTCGAGCAGCTGTATTCCGGCGCTCAAAGGATCATAAGTGCAACATCATTCAATAAACCGGCCCCCACTACCATCCAAGGCACATTAGAAAAACTGTCTGTTTTGCCGGTGCGTTTGGAGGAAGTTAAGAAGTCTGTCGCCCGAGCCGGTTCCCTCATGGCGCTTACCAGAGCTAAAGCTTGTGTCCCGGATTTTGATCCGGAAGAAGCCTTGAGTGGGTATCCCGACACTAAAGAAGACGGATCAACTTTTACTGCAAAGGATCTCCATGCCTTGACGAATGAGATGCGTCCTCTCGCTAGTAAACTTGCAGCCGAATCAGATTTATCCAGGTATCATCCGGGATATGATTTGCAGAACGAGCGGGTGGAGCGGCCGGTTTATGATACCGTCAATCTAATCCCACCAGTGCGCCCTCATACCTTCGCTCCAGATATCGATCCGTCTGAACTCATCAATGAAGAAATGTACTTTCGTACCTTAACGAAAATCGACTGGTGCGTCCCTGACTTCCAGCCGCTTCAAGAAGAGGAGGAGACTCCGGACCAAGTTGATGCCCAGCCGTCGCAGCAGGAGGGAGCATAGCTCATAGCATATCTTTGTAGTTGTAGTCTCATTTTGCCGAACAATCTTTAATCCGCTAGGCTTGCTATGCCTTGTAATAGGATAGCTGAAAACATTGTCCGCTTTGATCCGGATACTCCGACTTCTTGTTTTAACATTGCCAATTTGGTCTAATATGGATTATCTTATATCTCATCTGTTCCTGCATAGATAATATTGAAAATATGTCCTAGCGGTTTTACCGCTGGACCCATTAAATTGTTCTTACAACATGTCAAACAAGTGTATCTTTATATCAGAAATAACTTTATACCTGAGATCAAATGTGCTTGATACTTTTAATCCGGTAGAATTTGAAATTTCCTGATGGAAACCTTCATAAATCCAATAATGATCCCGGGTTTGATAAAAGACACCGGTTTATATCACGCTGAAACTTTGTCCAGAAATTTGTGGCTTATACTTGGCTGTTGCCTGATGGATGATCCAGGTTATAATGAACACCGGTTTATCTCATGCTGGTATTCATGACCCATACTTTTAACTTTATAGATATGTGGTCAACTTCTGGAGCTGTTCCACTCCGGTTTAAAGAATCATAAAACATAAACACCAGAAATGCAAGTTTTGCAAGGAAGACCATGTAGTCGAGGCTTTTTACGAGCTGCCAGGCTCAAAGCAAGGTTCAGCCAATCAATGGAATGGGCTTACCATCCAGAGGGCCGGTCGATGGATGCGGGCACCATCCATAGGAACCATAAGAAAAACTTTAGCCAATCACTGGATGGGTGTCGCCTGTACAGAGGGCCTCCATGGTTCCATGGAACCATAGGTAAAACTTTAGCCAATCACTGGATGACTGTCGCCTGTCCAGAGGGCCTCCATGGTTCCATAGAACCATAGGTAAATCTTTAGCCAATCACTGGATGGCTGTCGCCTGTCCAGAGGGCCTCCATGGTTCCATAGAACCATAGGTAAATCTTTAGCCAATCACTGGATGGCTGTCGCCTGTCCAGAGGGCCTCCATGGTTCCATAGAACCATAGGTAAATCTTTAGCCAATCACTGGATGGCTGTCGCCTGTCCAGAGGGCCTCCATGGTTCTATAGGTAAAACTTTAGCCAATCACTGGATGGCTGTCGCCTGTTCAGAGGGCCTCCATGGTTCCATAGAACCATAGGTAAATCTTTAGCCAATCACTGGATGGTTGTCGCCTGTCCAGAGGGCCTCCATGGTTCCATAGAACCATAGGTAAATCTTTAGCCAATCACTGGATGGATTACCATCCAGAGGGCTTCCATGAAGTGTCCTCTTTGGTCCTGGTATAACCTTATGCTTGAAAAAAGCTCTTCAGGGAGTTATTGCTTCTGAGTGCATATGTTCTGTAAAATCAGTTTAAATCGATCGATCTGGTTGAAATATGACATATGATAATACATGTATGGTTGTCCTCATAAGATATTTGTATTGGAAAAAAGGCTGAGCCCCCGGTTTATCGAGGGTGCCGGTTTATTCATTAATCATAATATATACATAGGATACAGTGGAGCTCATGGCTCAGGTATAGTAGGGTCGTAAGAGGGCGATGTTCCACGGCCTCTTTGTCTCCTCTTCCGATGTCCGTGAATCCTTGTGTTCTCGAACGTCCACCAAGTAATATGAACCGTTGTGCAGATTCTTGCTGACCACAAAGGGCCCTTCCCAAGGCGGGGATAGCTTGTGCATATCTGTTTGGTCTTGGATGAGCCGGAGTACTAAGTCTCCCTCCTGGAATGTCCTGCTCTTGATCCGGCGGCTGTGATACCTGTGCAAGTCTTGTTGATAAATCGCAGACCGTGCTGCTGCTATATCACGCTCTTCATCCAGTCGGTCTAAACTGTTTTGTCTCGCCTGCTCGTTGGCCGTTTCAACATAGGCTGTTACCCTTGGTGAATCATGACGGATATCACTTGGCAGGACCGCTTCAGCACCATATACCATAAAGAAAGGTGTATAACCTATGGACCGTTTTGGCGTAGTGTTGATACTCCAAAGGACAGATGGTAACTCCTCAACCCAACATCCCGGGGTTCTTTGCAAGGGAGTCATAAGCCGGGGCTTGATACCTCGCAAAATCTCCTGGTTTGCTCTTTCAGCCTGACCATTGGTTTGAGGGTGGGCTACAGAAGATACATCTAGGCGAATATGTTCTCGTTGACAAAATTCTTCCATCTCACCCTTAGATAAATTGGTGTCGTTGTCTGTGATGATGCTGTGCGGAAAGCCAAACCGGAAAATTACCATTTTGATGAATTTGACTGCTGTGGCTGCATCACACTTGCTCACAGGCTCTGCCTCAATCCAGTTTGTAAACTTATCCACCGCCACAAGTAGATGATTTTTCTGATCTTGGGATCGCTTAAAGGGTCCAACCATATCAAGCCCCCAAGTCGCAAACGGCCAAGTTATTGGTATCATCCGGAGCTCCTGTGCCGGAACAAGAGCACGTCGCGAAAACTTCTGACAAGCATCACACTTCCGGACTAGATCCGCCGCATCAGCATGAGTTGTTAACCAATAGAAACCATGTTGAAAAGCTTTAGCCGCCAATGATTTTGAACCGGCATGATGACCACAATCCCCTTCATGGACCTCGCGAAGAATCTCACAACCTTCCTCAGCTGATACGCACCGCTGAAATGCTCCAGAGACGCTGCGATGATGAAGTTCCCCGTTGGCAATTGTCATGGATTTAGATCGCCGGACTATCTGTCGTGCCTCTATCTCATCGTCCAGTAGCTTGCCTCGGCTCAGATACGCCAAATAGGGCAGCGTCCAATCCAGAATAACATGAATCGCCGCAACTAGTTGTGCCTCCGGATCAGGAATAGCCAGGTCTTCCTCTGATGGTATTTGTACTGACGGACTGTGCAGCTCATCCAAAAAAGTATTTGGTGGTACCGGTTTACGTTGAGAACCCAGCCGGCTTAAAGCATCAGCCGCTTCATTCCTTCGCCGGTCTATGTGGTCCACCTGATACCCTTTGAAATATCCAGCAACTGCTTCCACTTCTCGTCTGTAAGCTGCCATGAGGGGATCTCTCGAATCCCACTTGCCTGAAACTTGCTGCGCCACTAAATCTGAATCGCCGAAGCACTTAACCCGGCTCAAGTTCATCTCCTTTGCCATCCGCAAGCCATGGAGTAATGCTTCATACTCTGCTGCATTATTAGTACAAGGAAACAATAAACGGAGGACGTAACAAAACTTATCACCTCGTGGGGAAGTTAAAACAACTCCAGCCCCCGAGCCTTCTAACTGTCTTGAACCGTCAAAGTGAATCGTCCAGTATGTATGATCCGGCTTCTCCTCAGGTGTTTGTAATTCTGTCCAATCATTGATGAAATCCACCAATGCCTGAGACTTTATAGCGGCGCGTGGCACATATTTCAACTCATGTGGGCTGAGCTCAATGGCCCACTTCGCCACTCTACCCGTAGCTTCCTTGTTCTGGATTATGTCCCCCAACGGTGCTGAACTAACCACGGTTATTGGATGACCCTGGAAATAGTGCTTCAACTTCCGGTTTGCCATGAACACACCATACACCAGCTTCTGCCAATGCGGGTATCTCTGCTTAGACTCAATGAGTACTTCACTCACATAATAAACCGGACGCTGAACCGGATATTCCTTCCCTGCTTCCTTGCGCTCCACTACGATCGCCACACTAACTGCCCGTGCGTTGGCGGCGACGTATAACAGCAAAGGTTCGTTATCAACAGGGGCAGCCAGGACCGGTGGCCTCACTAGCTGTCGCTTCAAATCCTCAAACGCAGTATTTGCCTCATCACTCCATATAAACGGATCCGTCTTTCTCAGCATCTGATAGAGCGGGATCGCCTTCTCCCCCAAACGGCTAATAAACCGGCTCAATGCTGTGATCCGGCCAGCGATACGCTGAACGTCATTAGTGCAAACCGGTTTTGTTAAAGATGTGATTGCCTTGATCTTCTCCGGATTAGCTTCGATTCCTCTGTTTGACACCAAAAACCCAAGGAGCTTGCCTGCCGGAACACCAAAAGCACACTTCTCCGGATTAAGCATCATCTTATAGGCCCGAAGATTGTCAAAGGTCTCCTTGAGGTCCTCTATCAGTGTCTCTTCCTTCCTTGACTTCACCACAATATCATCCACATAAGCATGAACGTTTCTCCCTATCTGCCCCTTAAGGCAGTTCTGTACACAACGCTGATAAGTTTCTTGGGCACTCTTGAGCCCAAAAGGCATAGATACATAGCAAAAAGCACCAAAAGGAGTTATGAAAGCTGTCTTCTCCTGGTCTTTAACTGCCATCTTGATCTGGTGATATCCTGAGTATGCATCCAAAAAACTTAGCCGCTCACATCCCGCTGTAGCGTCGATAATCTGATCAATGCGAGGGAGAGCAAAAGGATCGGTCGGACAAGCTTTGTTGAGGTCTGTGTAGTCCACACACATTCTCCACTTTCCATTCTTCTTTAACACCAGCACCGGATTAGCCAACCACTCCGGGTGAAAAACTTCCACTATGAACCCTGCAGCCAAAAGCCTGGCTACCTCCTCTCCTATAGCCTTGCGCCTCTCTTCGTTGAAGCGGCGCAGATACTGTTTGACCGGTTTAAACTTCGGATCAATATTAAGACTGTGCTCAGCGAGTTCCCTCGGTATACCTGGCATGTCAGAAGGTTTCCATGCAAAGATATCCCGGTTCTCACGGATGAACTCGATGAGCGCGCTTTCCTATTTGGGATCAAGGTTAGCGCTGATTGTGAACTGCTTGGATGAATCGCCTGGCACGAAATCAACTTGCTTGGTCTCCTCCGCCGATTTAAATTTCAACGCCGGATTGTGCTCTGTAGTTGGCTTCTTCAACGGGGTCATATCTGCCGGATCAACATTATCCTTATAAAACTTCAACTCTTCTGTGGCACATACTGCCTCCGCGTAAGCAGCGTCTCCTTCTTCACATTCCAATGCTATCTTGCGACTTCCATGAACCGTGATCGTGCCTTTGTGACCCGGCATCTTGAGCTACAGATAAACATAACACGGCCTAGCCATAAACTTGGCATAAACCGTCCTCCCGAACAGAGCGTGATAAGGGCTCCGGATTTTGACGACTTCAAAAGTTATCATCTCTGACCTGGAATCATGCTAATCTCCAAAGGTAACTTCTAAGTCAATTTTCCCAACTGGGTAAGCTGACTTACCTGGAACCACCCCATGGAACACCGTGTTTGACTGCCTTAGCTTCTTATCCGTCAAGCCCATTCGACGGAAGGTCTCATAATACAGAATATTGATGCTGCTGCCGCCGTCCATAAGAACTTTAGTGAACTTGTAGCCACCCACCTGTGGTGCTACCACCAAGGCCAAGTGGCCCGGATTATCCACCCGCATCGGGTGATCCTCCCTACTCCAGACGATGGGCTGCTCTGACCAGCGCAGGAATTGTGGCGTCGCCGGTTCAACCGCGTGGACTGCCCGCTTTAAAACCTTTTGATCTCGTTTACACAAACTCGTGGTGAACACATGATATTGCCCACTACTTAGCTCCTTCGGATTGCTCTGATATCCGGATTGCTGCTGCTGTTGCTGACGCTGCTGGTTACCTTGGTTGTTGTGATTACCTTGGCCCGGCTGTTGGCTGCCTTGGCTATTGTAACCACCCTGACCATGCGGCTGATTGCCTTGGTTATTATACCCACCTTGACCATATTGATTACTGGCCCGGCCATGATAACCACTGTTATTGCCCCAATATCCTGATCCGGAGCTATTCCCCTGATGACCCGGTGTAACACCCCTATGTACTAACTACTGTGATCAACTGCTAATGATGCCTTGTCATGTTCATTTGCAATGCTAAACACAGTGGTTATTCAAGCAACTCAAAACTTGCCCCTGAAAATTCCATTCAAACTTCAAGTGCAAAATGAAGTTGCTCCAAAAATTATGGGAAAATGTCCATGTGGTTGCAAATATTCCAAAACATTTGTTTCTGGAGAAAACAACATCACCATCATCTTGGATTGGGCTAGAGCATTTAAAACAACGCCAAAACAGCATTAAAAGTGCCCAAAACATTTTTGTAAATTTCAAAATTGTTCAAGTGCTGCCCAAACCATTTTCTAAAAGTGCAGGATAATCCAAAGTAATTATGTGACCAAGTTTCACATTTTTGCTAACTGTTATTGCAGCTCAAATATTGTAAACCATTCTGTTTAAAATTTAAACAGAAAAACAAAATAGAAAAGGCCTCCGGCCTACTGTGCACTAAGGCCCAGCCGGCCCAGCCTTCTCCCTCACCTGCCCCGTCGCCGTGTCGGCCGCGCGCTGGCCGCCGCGCGCCCGTCGCCGCTCCGGCCGCCACCTGCCGCCACAGGGCGCCGGAGGGGATAAGACCCAGCCCCAGCGGCCTCCCCCTCCATCCCTATCCATTTCTCCCCCGCTTCCCTCACTCGCCTCGCCTCGTTCCCCCCTCAGATCCGGGGCCGAGCGCCACCGCCGCCGCGTCTCCGTCGTTGTCGCGTCCACCGTCGCCGTCCCGTTGTGTCACCGCGCCGAGGAGCTGCGCCGTCCTCGACTACGTCGAGAGGAGCCCGCAGGAGGAGCCGGGGGGCACCGCTGACGACGCACGACGCCGCCCCCTTCTTCTCTGTCTCCGGTGCTCGCCGGCGACATCGAGCTCACCTGCTGCTCCTAAGCTTCCAAGGGCCTTCGGTGTGCCGCTCGGTGAGCTCTTGCGCCTCCTGTTCCTCTACGTTAGCCTCCCCGCACGCCGTAGCTAGCCTCCACCGTAGCCGCGCTCTGGCCGCCGCCGACGAGCTCGTGCTCGTAGCCATGGCCACTGCCATGGCCGGCTAGGCACCGCACCTTGCTCCTGGTGCTTCCAGGAGCCGAACGCACCTGCGCACGGGCCTCCCCGTGCCCTCTAGCCACTAGCCCGACGCACGCCCGAACGCACCTCCGCCAAAGCTCGCCGCCGGCGACGTTTCCGGCCACTTCAGGCTCGGCCACCACCACCGCTAGATGCGGCACTCGTTCCCCGTTCGAACAAGCCCAGCCACGGCCCGAACGGAGCCCCGTAGCGAATTTCCGACGAGCTTCCGACGAGCTCCGCCGCGGAAATGGTCGCCGGAGCTTTCTCCGGTGGCCGGCCGCCGCGGTTGACCTGGGGCCACCCCCCAGGGTCGCTGCCAGTGGGCCCTGGGGCCCCGTTGACTGGGTTGACCAGTCAACTCTGCTGACTGGGCAACCCCAGTCACTGACATGTGGGGCCCCGCGGTTTAAATCTAATTAAAAACGTTTTAGAAATAAAAACAAATTAGTTTAACTAAATGAGTATATGACAAGTGGGTCCCACCCCCTAATTAACCTGTTTTATTTAGTTTAAATCACTGTTTAAGTAACAGAGGCTGACATGTGGGTCCCACTGGACCCACATGTCAGGTTTGACTGGTCAGCCGACCTGTTGACTTGCTGATGTCAGCATGGCATCATGCTGATGTCATATTTCCTTTTTCTGTTAATTTAAATAAATCCAGAAATTCAAATAAACTTTGAAAAATCATATCTTTTAAACCGTAACTCCGATGAAAATAATTTATATATGAAAATTGATCAGAATTTCGATACGAATCTAGATACGCCCTCCGTATTCCCATCAGATGCCCCTAGCTAGATGAACATGCAACTTTTGACCTGTTTTCGATAAATGAATAGTGCCCAAATTTAATAAAATAAATTCAAACAATTTCCTAAAAATAACTAAAGTGACCTAGACATGTTTTTAGGCAACCCTACACTGCACGTTAGCTTAGCACGCGTTGTGATGCATGTTTGCTGTGTATTTATCTGTTTCTTCCCCCTCTTCTCTCTCGGTAGAGCCCGGCACTGACGCAGATCCCGAGACCGACGCTGTCCCGGTGATTGGTTCCCCCTCCGACGATCTTGCTTTTGCCGCCGAGCAACCAGGCAAGCAACCCCCCCCCTTGAGCATTTCCGATATCGCCTATATCTATTCTCTCTTATTCTTGCATTAGAATTGCTGCTACTGCTACTGCTCCTATTACTGTAGCATAGCCTGTTTTTGCTAAATTGTTGATACCTGTCATTGTTCTTAACTGCTTAGTATAGGTTGAGTAGCACTGCTGGTCCCGCACTCTCGTAGTTGCCTCGCATAGTACCCTTGCCTCGATCAAGCGATCGAGCCCCCTTCCCCTGACCCTCTTCACAGCACCGCACAAACCCCCCTAATATGCTCGACTCCGCAGGGTTAACATCGGGTGACGAGGGTGATACCTCCGAACTCACTTCTGATGTTGTCCCTGTATAGCTAGCTCGTCGTGGGTTACCGAGGGTGATTCCTCTTCCTACTTCCGGCTTAGCTTTGTCGTGCATCCGCTATGGTGAATACCGCCGAGGGTGATTCCTCCGGTACCACCTTATCGGGACTTGTCGTCTAGGAATCCAACGAGGGTGATTCCTCGGATTCCTCATCGGCATAAAACCACACGGATGCCCTGGTTCACTGTTCCGTGTTTAAAGACGTATCGATCCCCGAGGCCGGACGTCGCCAGGAACAAAGGCGTGCGGCCAGAGGTATCGTGCGTCTGATGACACTATATGGTGACTACTACACTTGTTGGATAGAGACGGGTTGACCCTGAGGGGTACCCGCGAGTGCCTTTTAGGCGTGAGCTGTGGAGTCGGGTGACCAGAGAGGGTACCCGCGAGATAACTACGAGGCGTGGCCGGTCTTTTCCAGTCCTTGTCACAAGTCCTCGAGACGGGACGACGGGGCCAACAGTATCGTAGGCTCTGCTCGTTGCCGCGCGCTCCCAAATCACTAAGCGATTTGGATATTTGATCCGAGAGGCCTCCGGGCCGATAGCACTAACCACCACGTGGGTGTGAGTGGGTGCTCTGCGTCGTATACATCAGCCGGAGTCGTCACGACGTCAGCGATTGAGCGGCCCGTTCGGATTGGACTTAGGATGCAACCGCGCTTGTATAAGGGGTTGCTAGGTCTGCTACCGAACGTCCTCGCAACGTACGGAGCGTCCGGGGCGATGGCCCCGACCCCCGGGGGCATAGGTTTAGTCCGACGTGCTCGATCCTCTCTGGCGGTATCCGGTCGGGTTGCGGCGTATGGTTTAGCCGAGGGCGGGCACGACCTGATGGTGTGTCCGGCCGGAGTTAAGCGAGCGTGGTGGGTAACTTGGTGCACCCCTGCAGGGAAGAAACAATCTATCGATAGCCTGTCCTACGGTAACGGACACTCGGAGTTGTATCCACTTCGGTACAACTAGAACTGGTGACTTGAGATATATGATATGAGATGATGTTGCTGCAAACACTATATATTATTATGATAAATTATTATGTTTCCCCCTAATTGCTGCAAGACGCTGAAGATGCTAGTCTTCGTTAGGACTAGGCTTTTCCCCCTCTACTCTGGCTTTCTGCAGTCTAGTCCACCCATATACAGCCTCCTTTGATAATATTGCATTGCTAGTATAGATCTGATGTAAGTCTTGCTGAGTACTTTGGATGAGTACTCACGGTTGCTTTGCTTCCTCTTTTGTCCTACCCACTTGATAAACCAGACGACGGAGCCATGGTGCCCGCAGTCCCTGTGGACGACTGCTGCTACCAGCCCGAGGCTGGCTTCTACTACTACCCGGCCGGCGAGTACTACTGCGAGGAGCCGGCGGACGACGACCAGGAGTAGGATCGGAGGTCCCAGGCAGGAGGCCTGCGCCTTTTCGATCGTAGCTTTTCTTTTGCCCCGCCTGTGTAACAGGCCTATCTTCTTCTATGTTGTATCTGTACCCAGATACCTAACGCTTCCGCTGACTATGTGTATGACATCATGTTATGTATTCGAGCCCTCGAGGCCCTGGCTTGTAATATATGACTTGTATGTATTTATTTATGTTTTAGAGTTGTGCTGTGATTTCCTTCACGTGAGTCCTTAGGCTTGATCGTGTGCATTTGCGTGTATGATTAGTGCACGATTAAGCCGGGGTCGTCACAGGTTGGTATCAGAGCCGACTGCCTGTAGGAACCCTCTTTCCAACTCCTTGGCCGAAGTCGAGTCTAGAGGTCCAAAAATGTTTTACTAACTTGGCTGTGTGGCTTATGGCCCCACGTCGCCACTTGGGTGGTGTAGCTTCTTTTATTCCTCGTCTATACTCTGGGACTCTGAATCTCTCGTCTATTCGGGTTAAAATTTTACTAACTCCATTAGGTTCTCGTTCTCACATCTACCCGGAGAGCTGGATATCAGTGCGATTTCTTTTCATTGACCTGATTAAATTTGATATTCATTCCTTCCATTTGTTTGTTTAACCTTTCCTATCAAGTTCCGATAATAATGAACTTGACAAGTCTGATTCTTCTTCTTTCAGATGAATCCTCTGTTTCCACCTCGCCCGGAGACTCAGCTTGTGCTTCGCACTTGGGCTCGAGATGCCCCTGGGTTTCCGGCTATTCTAGTCGCTCTCATGACCAGACTGGGCTACCGCTGGTACCCCGAGTACATGGTCTACGAGGAGTACCGCGAGTTCAACCAGGAGCAGTATTATGCTGTTGTTCGTATCTACGACCGGCAGGACGACTCAGACACCGAGCTGTACCGCTTTCACGGAAGTGGCGTGACGGTTGCGATGGCAGTCCATGATACTGCCTACGCTGCTGTCGCACGTCTCCGAGGAGAGCACAGAGATAGCTTGGATGCCTCTGAGTTTCGGTACATTCCGTATGCACCTGCTGGAGATGAGACTGGATACTACTCAGCTATCTGTGCCCCGTACGAGAGTCGACGTTATGACCCGCAGGTTCTGATTCAGCACACTCAGGCGCTGGATCGAACTGCTCGGGCCCTGGCAGTTGAGTTGTCCATCACTCGGACAGTTCTCTACCAGACGTTGACGCAGTTGGTACCGGCTGTCCAAGCAGGGACACTTCCTCAGTCTATCCTTTGCCCGCGCAGGATCAACACACCTCCAGGTGTCGAGTGGCCTGCGGTTGGAGGTCACACGCCAGTTCGTGGACCTCTGATTCCCGATCGATACCGGGTTCTGCATCAGAGTGCACATGGAGCTCAGGAACCTTCTGCGATCGAGATCCGCCGTCCGCACTTGCAGCTACCCCGTTTCAGTTCCCTTCTCCGACGTTGAGGTAGCCTTTGCTATGTCTCGTTGTGTATTTCCTTACCGCGGTCTGCGCGCCGCCTACTATGTCTAGCTTTTGATTTTGCACCGTTGTGCTGTCCGTTTGTAACCGACGCTATGTACGAACCCGTATGTCATGATGTGTATGATGTTGTATTATTGCACTTCTCTTATGTCGTGCATATTTACTTCATTATTGAATTCATGCAACGTGTATCTTTGTCACTAAACCACCCCTGTTGAAATTATCAGGATGGCTGGTAACGGTGATCCACCTCCACCTCCGCCTCCGCCTCCGCCGCCAGAATATATGGCTGCCGTAATGCAGACCCTTGAAATGCAGCGTCAGGTGCTGCAGGGTATGCTCAACCAGATGCCTCAGGCCAACGCCAATGCTCAGCCTCAGCCAGCCGCTATCACTCTGCAAGAATTTCTGCGGCTCAATCCAACGGTATTTCGCAGTGCCGCCAACCCCTTGGATGCCGATGATTGGCTGCGTGACATCTTCTTTGAGCTGGAATCTGCCACCGTGTCCCCTGACAACTATGTCAAGTTTGCGACATATTTCCTGAAGGGTCCGGCGGCCCAGTGGTGGGACACGCACCGGAACACAGTGCCTGCTGGGACTGTTATCTCCTGGGCAGACTTCAAGACTGCCTTCCGCGCTCGGTACATCCCCGAGGGTGTTATCGACCGCAAGCGTACGGAGTTTCGTAACTTGATTCAGGGCAACAAGTCAGTTGATGCCTATCAGCGGGAGTTCCTTGAGCTGTCCCGCTATGCTGAGGAAGATATCGCTACTGACGCAAGACGCCAAGAGAAGTTCAGGCGCGGACTTCACCATGATATTCTGCTTGCTTTAGTGGCGCTGGACTTTCCGGACTTCGCCACTTTAGTGAACAAGGCCATTCAGGTTGAAACCGGACTCAAGTTACACAAGGATGCTCTTAAGCGCTCTCGCGAGTCGGGCTCATCTTCGGGCTCGTCTTCTCAGAAGCGCCGCATATGGATTCCTCAGAGCATGTATCGTCCCAACGCTCCAGTGTACAGGCCTTCATATGCTGCACCTCGTCTGCCTCCTCCACCGCCAATGCAGTACAGGCCTGCTGTCCCAGCACCTCGAGCACCTGCGATTCGTCCAGAGAGTGGACTCTGCTTCAAGTGTGGCCGTCCGGGTCACCGTGCCAAAGACTGTCCACAGGCTCAGGGTCAGTTGGCTCTTCCTTCTGCTGGCCGTGGCAATGGACGTGGAATTCCTCCGCAACGCAACAATAACATCAGGCCTTCTAATGCTCGTGGTGGTCAGCTTCACCACGTCAATCTGAGTGACGACCCAGAACAGCCAGCCACCGTGATGGGTACACTTCTTGTCAACTCAGTATTTGCTAATGTCTTGTTTGATACTGGTGCATCTGATTCATTCATATCAGAACCATTTGCATTGAAACATGGTTTTAAACAAGAAAATTTATATCAAACGGTATCCGTACAAACCTCCGCGGGCCGGTGTAGGTCTACCCTATTCTGCCCGGAAGTGGTAGTGGAGATAGAAGAAAGGAAGTTTCAGGCACACCCCATTGTCCTGAAATCTTGCGGCATCGACCTTATCCTAGGAATGGATTGGTTGGAAGCTCACGAGGCCCTAATTGATTGTGCCACCAAGACTGTACGTCTTCGGCACCCCTCGAATCAACTCGTGAATTGCCGCGCTCGTGTATCCAATAATGCCGAAGCTCAAATTTATGCCTTAAATACCTTGAATGCTTCACCACTTGACGGGCTCGAGAACATACCAGTTGTATGTGAATTCCCGGATGTCTTCCCTGAAGAGCTTCCAGGAATACCCCCTGCTCGAGCCGTCGAATTTGTTATTGACCTGAAGCCGGGTACTACTCCTATTGCGAAGCGTCCTTACAAGATGCCACCGCATCATCTCCTCGAACTTAAGGAGGAAATCGACAAGTCGCTCAAGAAGGGCTTCATCCGTCCTAGTTCCTCTGCCTGGGGAGCACCGTCTCTTTTCGTCAAGAAGAAAGATGGTACGAATAGGCTGGTACAAGATTACCGACCTATCAACCAGGCAACCATCCAGAACAAATATCCACTTCCTCGGATCAACGACTTATATGATCAACTGGCTGGATCATCGGTGTTTTCTAAACTCGACTTGAGGTTGGGTTACCACCAGATCCGTGTTCGTGAAGAGGATATTCCAAAGACTGCATTCGTTACTCGCTATGGCTCTTATGAGTACACCGTCATGTCTTTTGGACTGACTAATGCTCCAGCTACCTTCTCCCGCCTGATGAATTATATATTCATGGATTACCTCGACAAGTTCGTCGTGGTATATCTAGATGATATTCTGGTATTCTCAAAGAACAAGGAAGAACACGCCGAACATCTTCGCCTTGTTCTAGAGAAGCTGCGAGAACATCAGCTTTATGCTAAATTTTCCAAATGCGAATTCTGGCTATCTGAAGTGACCTACCTTGGACATGTGATTTCCAAGGATGGCATTGCTGTTAATCCGGAACGGGTTCAGGCTATTCTTGACTGGACTCCTCCGAAGAATGTCAAGCAAGTGAGAAGTTTTCTCGGCCTTGCAAGTTATTGTCGTCGCTTCGTCGAGAACTTTTCCAAGATTGCCAAGCCCCTGACTAACCTGCTTCACAAAGGCGTCAAGTTTGAGTGGACAGATAAATGCCAGGAAAGCTTTCAAGCTCTTAAGGACAAGCTCGTTTCTGCTCCAGTGCTTGCTCCTCCAGATTCTCGCAAGGACTTTGTGATATATTGTGACGCCTCTCGTCAAGGCTTAGGCTGTGTCCTAATGCAAGAACGAAGAGTAGTTGCTTATGCATCGCGTCAACTGCGTCCGCATGAAGAGAATTATCCAGTGCATGATCTTGAACTTACTGCAGTGATCTTTGCATTGAAACTATGGCGACATTACCTTCTCGGTAACCGGTGTGAGATTTATACTGATCACCAAAGTTTGAAGTATTTATTCACTCAGCCGGATCTTAACCTCCGCCAACAGCGATGGTTGGAAACTATTTCTGAATATGACTGTGGTATTTCTTATACCCCTGGCAAGGCTAATGTGATGGCCGATGCCTTGAGTCGCAAGTCTTACAGCACCAACCTCAAGGTTAAGCGAGCTCAGCCTCGTCTTTATGAGGAATTGCGCAAGCTGAATCTGCATATTGTTCCACTTGGTTCGCTTAATGACCTTGTGATACAGCCGGATCTTGAGAAGGCTGTCAAGGTAGCGCAATCCAAAGATGCTTTCGTTGATGTTATAAAACAGGAACTGCATCTTCCGAAATACAGGGATTTCTCAGTATCCGAAGATGGAACCTTGTATTTCCGAGGCCGCATTGTCGTAACTCGTTACGACCTAATGACTGACAAGGTCATGAAGGAGGCACATGATACACCGCTGTCTATTCATCCTGGTAGTACTAAGATGTATCGTGATCTCCGCCAAAGGTACTGGTGGCCTAATATGAAGCGGGATATTGCTCGTCATGTTGCTGAATGCGATGTCTGTCGTCGCGTGAAGGCAGAGCATCAGAAGCCTGCTGGACTTCTGCAACCTCTTCCTATTCCGCTGTGGAAATGGGATAAGGTGCAGATGGATTTCATTACTGGATTTCCTAAGTCCCAGAAAGGTAACGATGCCATTCTTGTCGTCATCGACCAACTCTCGAAGGTTGCGCACTTCCTACCAGTCAAGGAGACTATCACTGCTAGCCAGTTAGCAGAATTGTATATCTCCAGAATCGTTTCACTCCACGGAATTCCGAAGGAGATCAGTTCGGACCGTGGCTCCCTGTTCACCTCCAAGTTCTGGGAAAGTTTTCTAGAAGCTTTGGGAACTCATATCCACTGGAGTTCAGCTTATCACCCCCAGTCCCAAGGTCAAGTTGAACGAGTCAACCAAGTGCTTGAAGATATGCTGCGAGCTTCTGTTATATCATTCGGTAAGAAATGGGAAGAATCCCTTCCATATGCCGAGTTCTCGTATAACAACAGCTATCAAGCAAGCTTGAAGATGGCCCCCTTTGAAGTTTTGTACGGACGTAAGTGTCGAACCCCTCTGAATTGGTCAGAAACTGGGGAACGACAAGTTATTGGTCCGGACATTATTCAACACGCCGAAGAGCAAGTCCGTATCGTACGTGAAAATCTCAAGGCGGCTCAAGACCGTCAGAAGAGCAACTATGATCGCAAGCGATGGGGTCTGACTTATCATCCCGGTGATCAAGTTTATCTTCGAGTCACCCCTATGAAGGGCACGCACCGTTTCGGTATCAAGGGCAAGTTAGCTCCACGCTACATTGGTCCCTTTCCCGTGGTTGCTAGACGTGGATTCGTGGCTTACAAATTGCAGTTGCCTCCGCAATTCTCGCATATCCACGATGTGTTCCACGTGTCGCAACTTCGTCGATCCTTCAAGGAATCCCCGCATCGTGCTGTGGATCACGAGATGCTTGAGCTTCAAGATGATCTGTCTTACAAGGAGCATCCGATCCGCGTCCTCGATCAAACTGAACGTCGGACCCGTCAGAAGACAACCAAGTTCCTGAAAGTGCAGTGGTCAAATCATACTGAAGATGAAGCCACTTGGGAACGTGAGGAAAATCTTCGGGCGGAATACCCCGACCTCTTTGCTTCTACCTCCTAAATTCTCGGGACGAGAATTTCTTTTAGAGGAGGAGAATTTGTAACACCCCTATGTACTAACTACTGTGATCAACTGCTAATGATGCCTTGTCATGTTCATTTGCAATGCTAAACACAGTGGTTATTCAAGCAACTCAAAACTTGCCCCTGAAAATTCCATTCAAACTTCAAGTGCAAAATGAAGTTGCTCCAAAAATTATGGGAAAATGTCCATGTGGTTGCAAATATTCCAAAACATTTGTTTCTGGAGAAAACAACATCACCATCATCTTGGATTGGGCTAGAGCATTTAAAACAACGCCAAAACAGCATTAAAAGTGCCCAAAACATTTTTGTAAATTTCAAAATTGTTCAAGTGCTGCCCAAACCATTTTCTAAAAGTGCAGGATAATCCAAAGTAATTATGTGACCAAGTTTCACATTTTTGCTAACTGTTATTGCAGCTCAAATATTGTAAACCATTCTGTTTAAAATTTAAACAGAAAAACAAAATAGAAAAGGCCTCCGGCCTACTGTGCACTAAGGCCCAGCCGGCCCAGCCTTCTCCCTCACCTGCCCCGTCGCCGTGTCGGCCGCGCGCTGGCCGCCGCGCGCCCGTCGCCGCTCCGGCCGCCACCTGCCGCCACAGGGCGCCGGAGGGGATAAGACCCAGCCCCAGCGGCCTCCCCCTCCATCCCTATCCATTTCTCCCCCGCTTCCCTCGCTCGCCTCGCCTCGTTCCCCCCTCAGATCCGGGGCCGAGCGCCACCGCCGCCGCGTCTCCGTCGTTGTCGCGTCCACCGTCGCCGTCCCGTTGTGTCACCGCGCCGAGGAGCTGCGCCGTCCTCGACTACGTCGAGAGGAGCCCGCAGGAGGAGCCGGGGGGCACCGCTGACGACGCACGACGCCGCCCCCTTCTTCTCTGTCTCCGGTGCTCGCCGGCGACATCGAGCTCACCTGCTGCTCCTAAGCTTCCAAGGGCCTTCGGTGTGCCGCTCGGTGAGCTCTTGCGCCTCCTGTTCCTCTACGTTAGCCTCCCCGCACGCCGTAGCTAGCCTCCACCGTAGCCGCGCTCTGGCCGCCGCCGACGAGCTCGTGCTCGTAGCCATGGCCACTGCCATGGCCGGCTAGGCACCGCACCTTGCTCCTGGTGCTTCCAGGAGCCGAACGCACCTGCGCACGGGCCTCCCCGTGCCCTCTAGCCACTAGCCCGACGCACGCCCGAACGCACCTCCGCCAAAGCTCGCCGCCGGCGACGTTTCCGGCCACTTCAGGCTCGGCCACCACCACCGCTAGATGCGGCACTCGTTCCCCGTTCGAACAAGCCCAGCCACGGCCCGAACGGAGCCCCGTAGCGAATTTCCGACGAGCTTCCGACGAGCTCCGCCGCGGAAATGGTCGCCGGAGCTTTCTCCGGTGGCCGGCCGCCGCGGTTGACCTGGGGCCACCCCCCAGGGTCGCTGCCAGTGGGCCCTGGGGCCCCGTTGACTGGGTTGACCAGTCAACTCTGCTGACTGGGCAACCCCAGTCACTGACATGTGGGGCCCCGCGGTTTAAATCTAATTAAAAACGTTTTAGAAATAAAAACAAATTAGTTTAACTAAATGAGTATATGACAAGTGGGTCCCACCCCCTAATTAACATGTTTTATTTAGTTTAAATCACTGTTTAAGTAACAGAGGCTGACATGTGGGTCCCACTGGACCCACATGTCAGGTTTGACTGGTCAGCCGACCTGTTGACTTGCTGATGTCAGCATGGCATCATGCTGATGTCATATTTCCTTTTTCTGTTAATTTAAATAAATCCAGAAATTCAAATAAACTTTGAAAAATCATATCTTTTAAACCGTAACTCCGATGAAAATAATTTATATATGAAAATTGATCAGAATTTCGATACGAATCTAGATACGCCCTCCGTATTCCCATCAGATGCCCCTAGCTAGATGAACATGCAACTTTTGACCTGTTTTCGATAAATGAATAGTGCCCAAATTTAATAAAATAAATTCAAACAATTTCCTAAAAATAACTAAAGTGACCTAGACATGTTTTTAGGCAACCCTACACTGCACGTTAGCTTAGCACGCGTTGTGATGCATGTTTGCTGTGTATTTATCTGTTTCTTCCCCCTCTTCTCTCTCGGTAGAGCCCGGCACTGACGCAGATCCCGAGACCGACGCTGTCCCGGTGATTGGTTCCCCCTCCGACGATCTTGCTTTTGCCGCCGAGCAACCAGGCAAGCAACCCCCCCCCTTGAGCATTTCCGATATCGCCTATATCTATTCTCTCTTATTCTTGCATTAGAATTGCTGCTACTGCTACTGCTCCTATTACTGTTGCATAGCCTGTTTTTGCTAAATTGTTGATACCTGTCATTGTTCTTAACTGCTTAGTATAGGTTGAGTAGCACTGCTGGTCCCGCACTCTCGTAGTTGCCTCGCATAGTACCCTTGCCTCGATCAAGCGATCGAGCCCCCTTCCCCTGACCCTCTTCACAGCACCGCACAAACCCCCCTAATATGCTCGACTCCGCAGGGTTAACATCGGGTGACGAGGGTGATACCTCCGAACTCACTTCTGATGTTGTCCCTGTATAGCTAGCTCGTCGTGGGTTACCGAGGGTGATTCCTCTTCCTACTTCCGGCTTAGCTTTGTCGTGCATCCGCTATGGTGAATACCGCCGAGGGTGATTCCTCCGGTACCACCTTATCGGGACTTGTCGTCTAGGAATCCAACGAGGGTGATTCCTCGGATTCCTCATCGGCATAAAACCACACGGATGCCCTGGTTCACTGTTCCGTGTTTAAAGACGTATCGATCCCCGAGGCCGGACGTCGCCAGGAACAAAGGCGTGCGGCCAGAGGTATCGTGCGTCTGATGACACTATATGGTGACTACTACACTTGTTGGATAGAGACGGGTTGACCCTGAGGGGTACCCGCGAGTGCCTTTTAGGCGTGAGCTGTGGAGTCGGGTGACCAGAGAGGGTACCCGCGAGATAACTATGAGGCGTGGCCGGTCTTTTCCAGTCCTTGTCACAAGTCCTCGAGACGGGACGACGGGGCCAACAGTATCGTAGGCTCTGCTCGTTGCCGCGCGCTCCCAAATCACTAAGCGATTTGGATATTTGATCCGAGAGGCCTCCGGGCCGATAGCACTAACCACCACGTGGGTGTGAGTGGGTGCTCTGCGTCGTATACATCAGCCGGAGTCGTCACGACGTCAGCGATTGAGCGGCCCGTTCGGATTGGACTTAGGATGCAACCGCGCTTGTATAAGGGGTTGCTAGGTCTGCTACCGAACGTCCTCGCAACGTACGGAGCGTCCGGGGCGATGGCCCCGACCCCCGGGGGCATAGGTTTAGTCCGACGTGCTCGATCCTCTCTGGCGGTATCCGGTCGGGTTGCGGCGTATGGTTTAGCCGAGGGCGGGCACGACCTGATGGTGTGTCCGGCCGGAGTTAAGCGAGCGTGGTGGGTAACTTGGTGCACCCCTGCAGGGAAGAAACAATCTATCGATAGCCTGTCCTACGGTAACGGACACTCGGAGTTGTATCCACTTCGGTACAACTAGAACTGGTGACTTGAGATATATGATATGAGATGATGTTGCTGCAAACACTATATATTATTATGATAAATTATTATGTTTCCCCCTAATTGCTGCAAGACGCTGAAGATGCTAGTCTTCGTTAGGACTAGTCTTTTCCCCCTCTACTCTGGCTTTCTGCAGTCTAGTCCACCCATATACAGCCTCCTTTGATAATATTGCATTGCTAGTATAGATCTGATGTAAGTCTTGCTGAGTACTTTGGATGAGTACTCACGGTTGCTTTGCTTCCTCTTTTGTCCTACCCACTTGATAAACCAGACGACGGAGCCATGGTGCCCGCAGTCCCTGTGGACGACTGCTGCTACCAGCCCGAGGCTGGCTTCTACTACTACCCGGCCGGCGAGTACTACTGCGAGGAGCCGGCGGACGACGACCAGGAGTAGGATCGGAGGTCCCAGGCAGGAGGCCTGCGCCTTTTCGATCGTAGCTTTTCTTTTGCCCCGCCTGTGTAACAGGCCTATCTTCTTCTATGTTGTATCTGTACCCAGATACCTAACGCTTCCGCTGACTATGTGTATGACATCATGTTATGTATTCGAGCCCTCGAGGCCCTGGCTTGTAATATATGACTTGTATGTATTTATTTATGTTTTAGAGTTGTGCTGTGATTTCCTTCACGTGAGTCCTTAGGCTTGATCGTGTGCATTTGCGTGTATGATTAGTGCACGATTAAGCCGGGGTCGTCACACCCGGACCATAGAACCCCGGGCCTGAACCACCATTTGGAGGCCTGTCATTAGAATTGAAGCGGCCCATTATGGCTTCCATCAAGGGCCTGCATTCTCCTATAGTGTGTTTCGCTGGGCGTCCCCTTGTGCTATGCTTCGGACAAGGCTGACTTAACTCCTGGTCCCAACTAACATCTCCTCCGCCGGTTTGTGGGGGTGGTTTGCCCCTATTGCGCTGGAAACCCTCTTGAACTTGGGTATTGGCCACGAAATCAGAGCCACCTTCTGCCTTCCGCTTGCCTAAGAAGCTTGCAGCAGCCGGATTAACCTGCGCCGGTTTACCAGGCTTGTTAAATTTTCCTGCTTTGTCCCCCTTCGCTTCTGGATATTTAGTATTATCAGAGTCCCCATACTTCACCAGAGCGCTCATGAGAGTTCCCATATCATTACAATCCCGTTTAAGCCATCCTAGTTTCAGCTTTAGAGACTCAAACCGGCAATTGTTTTCCAAAGTCACTATTGCCGTACTAGGATTGATACCGTTTGAAGAGTGTAAAATTTCTGATACTCGCCGCACCCATGCGCTTGTAGACTCCTGTTCTCCTTGTATACAGGCTGCTAGATCTACCACTGACATTGGCTGCTTGCACGTATCCTTGAAGTTTTTGATAAACTGGCTACGTAGCTCTCCCCATGATCCGATGGAATTAGGGGGTAAACCCTTTAGCCAGGTTCGAGCGGTACCTTCAAGCATCATAGTAAAGTACTTTGCACAAGCCGCTTCATCTACATCCAGCATCTCCATGGCCATCTCGTAACTCTCAACCCAAGCTTCTGGAGCCAAATCTGCTGGGTAATTAGGCACCTTACGCGGACCTTTGAAATCCTTGGGCAGCTTCAGAGCCAAATCTGATGTGAGTAAGGTGATATCACTGTTAGACTTTTGTGAAATATGCAAAGTACCCTTTGGAGGTAGACTTGATGAACCAGGTCATGAAGACGTCAAAGGGTTTATTGATATGATAGTCGTATGTGAAACTAATCAAGTTTCAGGGGCAAGAATCACTAGTATACACTTCCCTATTCTGCGCTACTTTGCTTTATTTGCCAGTAGATGTTTAATTGGTCGCGGGAACAGTGGGAATCTCAGTGCCCCTAATATTATCATTTTACGACATGCTTTGTTTCGCGACACAACTTTTAGCTTGGGCGCCGTCGTTGCCAAACGATTGAGTCTGAACCGCTCAAAGGGGCCCGTCTTTGGAGGCATCTTTGCTTCTCACCTTGTTGAACATTTTAATATACCTATTAGGCATCATGAGAAGGAAGAAAAATTGCTTGCCCCTGTTTATCTAGACTACAAGAGCATGGTAGCTCATGACTTTATTGTTAAAGACAAGAATATGCAACTCAATTATAAATTGAGGTTTGATGAAATATACTGTGAAATTGTTACCTTGCCTACACCTTCTTTGTTTGATCTATCTACAGGCGTATTCCTCATCACCTCAGATGTCTTCTAGAAGTACCAAGGCCATGCACAAGCTTCAGATCCTGAGCCAGAACTACCACTTGATCCTTCCCGACAATCTGTTTATGGGTGGGAGCTGGACGAGCTCGCCAACCAGTGGCATCCAGAGGACACATCTCAGTACACTGGAGGGAGTAGCTTCGATCCGTGGCCATAGACCAACTTAGGCCCAAAAGCCTAAGCTTGGGGGAGTACGTGTTTCTCACCGACTTACATTCATGTTCAAACTTATTCTAGCTGTCGGTGCTCACAATCTTTCATTGTACCATCCATGCTTAGCTTAAATTTCTTTTTCTTAGTCTTTTTATTGTGTGCTAGAAAAACGCAGAAAAACAAAAAAATATTAGCTGTAGCTTCTAGCTAGTTTACTTTCTTTTCTTGTAGTAGTAACTAAAAATGAAAACCCAAAAAGATTTCCCGTTCTTCTTTTGCTTGTTGGGAGCTTTCCCGTGTAAATAGTTTCTTTTCTTTTCCTTAGGGGTTAAGAGTAGAAGACCATGATTAAAATGCTTAGTGGCTCTTATATGCTTTGTTGTTGATTTAACCTTGAGCCATATTACCTTGTCTTCTCTCTTGTATTAAATGCATGCAGATTCCAGCTTAGTCCAATGCACGTGCACTATTATTATTATCCACACCATTCGGTCGTGCGAGTGAAAGGCAATAAGGATGATATATGATGAACTAATTGAGATGAGAAAAGCTGGTATGAACTCGAACTCTCTTGTTTTTGTAAATATGATTGCTCGTCGTTCTTGATTCAGCTTGTTATGAATGAAACATGTTTGCAATGACAATTAGAGATCATAGCTGTTTATGCCATGCTTAATTAGCTGAAAGTTTATAATGGTCTATCTTGCGTGCCAACATGATATTAAAATGGTTGTGATGTGGTATGATGGGTGGTATCCTCCTTTGAACGATTTAAGTGACTTGACTTGGCACATGTTCACGCATGTAGTTGAAACAAATCAACATAGCCTTCACGATATTTATGTTCATGGTGATTTATATCCTACTCATGCTTGCATTCATTGTTGATTAATTTTAATGCATGTTCATGACCGTTGTTGCTCTCTAGTTGGTCGCTTCCTAGTCTCTTTCTAACCTTCACCTGTACTAAGCGGGAATACTGCTTGTGCATCCACTTCCATACACCCCAAAGTTATTCCACATGAGTCCACCATACCTTCCTATATGCGGTATTTACCTACCGTTCCAAGTAAATTTGTATGTGCCAAACTCTAAACCTTCAAGTGAAATTCTGTTTTGTATGCTCGAACAGCTCGTGTATCAACTAGGGTTGTCTATATCTTCCATGCTAGGTGGGTTATTCTCACGATCAGTGGACTCCGCTCGTCATTAATGAGAAAATGGCTGGTAATCGGGATGCCCAGTCCCATGCTCAAAATCATAATAATTAAACAAAACTCCCCCAGGTCTGTTGCTTGTTTGGACAGTAACCCGTGGATTCGGCTGGCCGTGGAGTGTGCTTGTTAGTGGTTGGGGGAGTATAAACTTTACCATTCTGTTTGGGAACCGCCTATAATGTGCGTAGCATGGGAGATATCGAGATTCTTGGTTGTTATGTTGACAATGAAAGTATACCGCTCAAAATGTTATTCAATCTCTATTTAAAAAAATCGAGCTCTCGCACCTCTACAAATCCCTGCTTCCCTCTGCGAAGGGCCTATCTATTTACTTTCATGCAGAGTCATCACCCTCTTATCAAAAAGCACCAGTAGGAGAGCACCTCTATCGTTGCATGTATTACTATCAATTTGCAGTGAGTATGATCATGACTGGATCTCTTTTACCATGAATTACAATGTTTAGTCAGTCCTTGATCTTTAAAGGTGCTCTGCATTTATGTTTTGCGGTCTCAGAAAGGGCTAGCGAGATACCATCCTGTTATATCATATCATGATTGTTTTGAGAAGTGTTGTCATCCAAGGTTAGCTCGCTAGTTGATTATGCTATTGATGTGAGTAGTCTTGAGACCTAAATGTTATTGTGAATATGGTTAGTTCATGATCTTGTTGAAAACCTAAATGCTAGCTTACATATTTACAACAACAAGAGCAAACAGAGTTTGTCAAAGTTTTTCTTTATCACTTTTAGTTTATCAACTGAATTGCTTGAGGACAAGCAAAGGTTTAAGCTTGGGGGAGTTGATACGTCTCCAACGTATCTACTTTTCCAAACCCTTTTGCCCTTGTTTTGGACTCTAACTTGCATGATTTGAATGGAACTAACCAAGACTGTCGCTGTTTTCAGCAGAACTGCCATCGTGTTGTTTTTGTGCAGAATAAAAAGTTCTCAAAATCGCCTGAAAATCAACGGAGAGTTATTTCAGAAAATATAAAAAATACCTGCAAAAAGATCCACACCGGGGGGCCACGGCTTGTCCTCAAGGGTGGGGGGCGCGCCCCCCTTCCCTGGGCGCACCCCCTGCCTCGAGGCCCCCCCGATGCTCCACGGACGTACCCCCAGATCCTATATCTTCCGTTTCGGGGAGAGAAAAATCAGAGAGAAAGAATTATCGCGTTTCACGAGACGGAGCTGCCGCCAAGCCCTAATCTCTCTCGGGAGGGCTGATCTGAAGTCCGTTCGGGGCTCCGGAGAGTGGAGATCGTCGCCATCGTCATCATCAACCTTCCTCCATCACCAATTCCATGATGTTCACCGTCGTGTGTGAGTAATTCCATCGCATGCTTGCTGGATGGTGATGGGTTGGATGGGATCTATCATGTAATAGAGTTAGTTTTGTTAGGGTTTGATCCCTAGTATCCACTATGTTCTGAGATTGATGTTGCTATCACTTTGCTATGCTTAATGCTTGTCACTAGGGCCCGAGTGTCATGATTTCAGATCTGAACCTATTATGTTTTCATGAATATATGTGTGTTCTTGATCCTATCTTGCAAGTCTATAGTCACCTACTATGTGTTATGATCCGGCAACCCCGAAGTGACAATAATCGGGACCACTCCCGGTGATGACCATAGTTTGAGGAGTTCATGTATTCACTATGTGTTAATGCTTTGGTCCAGTACTCTATTAAAAGGAGGCCTTAATATCCCTTAGTTTCCAATAGGACCCCGCTACCACGGGAGGGTAGGACAAAAGATGTCATGCAAGTTCTTTTCCATAAGCACGTATGACTATATTCGGAATACATGCCTACATTGCATTGATGAACTGGAGCTAGTTCTGTGTCACCCTAGGTTATAACTTCTACATGATGAATTGCATCCGACATAATTTCCCATCACCGATCCAATGCCTACGAGCTTTACCTATATTGCTTGCCGCTTATTTACTTTTCCGTTGCTACTATCACAAAAACTACAAAAACACTATCGTTACTTTTATTGCTGCTACCGCCACTATCATATTACTTTGCTACTAAACTATCTTGATGCAGATACTAAGTTTCCAGGTGTGGTTGAATTGACAACTCAGCTGCTAATACTTAAGAGTATTCTTTGGCTCCCATTGTGTCGAATCAACAAATTTGGGTTTAATACTTTACTCTCAAAAACGGTTGTGATCCCCTACACTTGTGGGTTACCATCGGTTCACATCAAGGGGGTCCATGAGGCAGTGGCAAGATAGGGGGCGCGCCCTCCACCCATGCCACTTCCTCTTGAAGCTTCTTGTCCAACCCTTGTGCTTCGGGGTTCTCTTTTGGTCCATAAAAAATCACCGTAAATTTTCAGCCCATTCCGAGAACTTTTATTTCTGCACAAAAAACGACACCACGGTTGTTCTGCTGAAAACAACGTTGGTCCGGGTTAGTTCTAATCAAATCATATCAAAATCATATAAAATTGTTGGAAATATGGCATGAATACTTCATAAATTATAGATACGTTGGAGACATATCAGTAGCAGTTAGACTGTCGAAGTCCCTCGCACCCCATGCAGATAACGGGCCTTGCATGTTCTGAAGTGCGTTGAGCACACCGGCCAAACCTTGCTGACCTGACCCACTTTGCCAATTGTCCATCACCACTTGGTCATAGTCTGCATGTGTTTGCCATACATCCTCATAGCGAAATGGCTTCACTCCTCTTGTTATGTACCTGGCCTCATGCTCCTTCAGCTCTACTAGCATGAAACAGTGGTCTGAATCAGTCGTACTGATATGTCTCACTCGTATGCAGTCATACATGTGAAACATGTCTGGATTCCCAAAGGCTCTATCGAACCTAGCTTTCACATTATCATCACCCGATTGTCCATTATCCCATGTGTACTCTATCCCACTCCATCCTAGTGTTGGGGAACGTAGTAATAATTCAAAAAAAATCCTACGTGTCACCAAGATCAATCTAGGAGATACTAGCAATGAGAGAGAGGGAGTGCATCTTCATACCCTTGAAGATCGCTAAATGGAAGCATTGCAAAGAATGTGGTTGATGGAGTCGTACTCGCGGCGATTCAAATCGCGGAAGATCCGATCTATCGCCGAACGGACGGCGCCTCCACATTCAACACACATACAACCCGAGGATGTCTCCTCCTTCTTGATCCAGCAAGGGGGAGGAGAAGTTGAGGGAGAACTCCGGTAGCACGACAGCGTGGTGGCGGTGGAGCTCGTGGTTCTCCGGCAGGGCTTCGCTAAGCACTACGGAGGAGGAGGAGGTGTAGGAGGGGGAGGGCTGCGCCAGGGGGAAGGGTGCGGCTGCCCTCCCACCCCCCACTATATATAGGGGGAAGGGGAGAGGGGGCTGCCCCCATAGATGCATCTACATGCGGGGCGGCGGCTAGGGGGGAACTTGCCTCCCAAGCTCGTGGGAGGGCGCCCCCACTCCTAGGGTTTCCAACCCTAGGTGCCTTGGGCCCCTGGGGGGCGTACCAGCCCACTAAGGGGCTGGTCCCCACCCATATTCAGTCCATTAGGGCCTCCGCAGCAGGTGGCCCCTCTCGGTGGACCCCCAGAACCCTTTCGATGGTCCCGGTACAATACCGATAACCCCCAAAACCTTTCCGATGACTGAAACTGGACTTCCTGTATATAAATCTTCACCTCCAGACCATTTCGGAACTCTTCGTGATGTTTGGGATCTCATCCGGGACTCCTAACAACATTTGGTAACCACATACAATTCCCATTACAAGTCTAGCGTCACCCAACCTTAAGTGTGTAGACCCTACGGGTTCGGGAACCAAGCAGACATGACCAAGAAACCACTCCGGCCAATAACCAATAGCAGGATCAGGATACCCATATTGGCTCCCACATGTTCCACGATGATCTCGTCGGATGAACCACGATGTCGGGGATTCAATCAATCTAGTATACAATTCCCTTTATCCATCGGTATGTTACTTGCCCGAGATTCGATCGTCGGTATCCCTATACCTTGTTCAATCTCGTTATCGGCAAGTCTCTTTACTCATTCCGTAACACATGATCACATGACTAACTCCTTAGTCACATTGAGCTCATTATGATGATGCATTATCGAGTGGGCCCAGAGATACCTCTCCATCAAACGGAGTGACAAATCCCAGTGTCGAATCGTGCCAACCCAACAGACACTTTTGGAGATACATGTAGTGCACCTTTATAGTCACCCAGTTACGTTGTGACGTTTGATACACCCAAAGCATTCCTACGGTATCTGGGAGTTGCACAATCTCATGGTCTAAGGAAATGATACTTGACATTAGAAAAGTTATAGCAAACGAACTACATGATCTTTTGCTATGCTTCGGATTGGGTCTTGTCCATCACATCATTCTCCTAATGATGTGATCCCGTTATCAACGACATCCAATGTCCATGGTCAGGAAACCCCAATCATCTATTGATCAATGAATTAGTCAACTAGAGGCTCACTAGGGACATGTTGTGGTCTATATATTCACACATGTATTATGGTTTCTGGTTAATACAATTATAGCATGAAAAAATAAACAATTATCATGAACAAGGAATAATAACCATTTTATTATTGCCTCTAGGGCATATTTCCAACAGTATCCCACTTGCACTAGAGTCAATAATCTAGTTACATTGTGATGAATCGAACACCCATAGAGTTCTAGTGCTGATCATATTTTGCTCGTGGAAGAGGTTTAGTCAACGGATCTGTGACATTTAGATCTGTATGTACTTTACAAATATCTGTGTATCCATCTTGAAGATAACCACGAATGGATTTGAAGCGGCACTTGATGTGCTTGGTCTTCTTGTGAAACCTAGGCTCCTTGGCAATGGTAACAGCTCCAGTGTTGTCACAGAAGAGATTCATCGGGCCCGGCGCATTGGGAATCGCTCCTAGGTCGGTGATGAACTCCTTCATCCAGACTCCTTCATGCATTGCTTCCGAAGCAGCTATGTACTCCGCTTCACATGTAGATGCCGCCACGACGCTTTGCTTGCAACTGCACCAGCTGACTGCCCCACCATTCAAAATATACACGTATCCGGTTTGTGACTTGGAGTCATCCAGATATGTGTTCAAGCTAGCATCGACGTAAACCTTTATGACGTGCTCTTCGGCACCTCCATAAATGAGAAACATATCCTTAGTTGAAAGTGCAACTAATCCCTGGGTGGTTTTGGTAATTAAGAACAACATATAGCTCATTGAACTAATATCCTTTCAAGATAAATATTTCAGGAAGTTCAATGGTTGGCATGGCATGGATTTGAAATGTGGACCCCTCAAGATGCTAAGGACAAAGATTGGCAAAAGCTCAAGACCCTACATTTTCATTTTAGTGATCCAAGATCACATTGAGTCCATAGGAAAAGCCAATACTGTTAAAAGGGGATGAGGTGTTGCTTAATGGGTTACTTGCTTAAAATGCTTAGTGATATGCTCCAAATCCCTCAACCACTTTCTCATTTCCACATATGTCCCAAACCTAAAAGTCAAACTCAGCCCCATCGATTTGATCTATCCGGCGCCACCTGATACGTCCAAAACGTATCTATAATTTCTGCTTGCTCCATGCCTCTTTTGTGTGATATTGCTATGTTATTTATACACTTCCATACACTTTTGATCATATTTGGACTAACCTATTAACTCAGTGCACCCTAGTGCCAGTTTCTGTTTTCTGCTGTTTTTGTATTTCAGGTTTTCCCATTACGTAAATTGCCAGAAAAATTCCGGGAAAAATATATAAAAAATCAGCGTTCCGGAAGCTTCCATGCGGCCAAAGTAGGGCCGGAGGGGACCCACAGGGGCTCCAGGCGGCCTGCCCACGCGCCCCCCCCCCCTTGCCGCGCCGGGGGGGCGCCTGGGCACCCCTGACCCCCTCTGATGCCCCCCTTTGGCATATATTTACACCGTGTCGCGGAAACCCTGATTCCGGACCCCTTTTCTCCAGACGCAATTCCGATCTCCGCCGCCATCGCCATCAAGCTTCGGGGGACCAGAATTCCTGTGCCGGCACCCTGCCGGGACGAGGAAGTGCCCCCGGATTCATCTCCATCGACGTTGCTTCCTCCCTCCATGATGCGGGAGTAGTTCCTCCTCGGGGCTGAGGTTCTTACCAGTAGCTATGTGGTCAATTCTCTCTCCCATGATGTGATCTTCGTTGTGATCATAGGCTATGTTAATCTAGGGTGATCCCATGATATTTCCCCTTCCTCTATGTATTGGATTGATGTACTCACTTGTCTTTATCTAGTATAATCCCCGAGACCAAGGTGACAGCGGTCTATTGGACATGGATTAGAAGAATAATTTCATGAGTGATTTCCTTTTTGTGTGTTGATTGAAGATTGAGAGTCTCTTGGTGCTTGTCTTTGACTATCCTTTAGATATGTTGTGGTGATTGTGGTACTCTCTTTGGATGGCCGCGGTGACATTGGGAAATCCTTAGATTGAGAACTACGAACTTTGAGGTGTGATTTTGTAGCCCTACATAATTCTCGTCCTCTCTTGACCACGGAGGAATGACCTCCGGGTGCGTCTCCATTGCATGTTTTATGGGAAATATCATGTGATTCGATTATGTTAATGTTGTTGGGAGTTGCCACTAGTGAAAGTATGAACCCTAGGCCTTGTTTCCACCATTGCAATACCGTTTGTGCTCACGTTTACCACTTGTTTGCTTGCTGCACTTTTTATTACAGATTTATATTACCTTGTTTTGCCATCCATATCACTTGCCATTTAACCTCTCTTCGCCGAACTAGTGCACCTATACATCTAACAAGTGTATTAGGTGTGTTGGGGACACAAGAGACTTCTTGTATCTTAGTTGTAGGGTTGCTTGAGAGAGACCATCTTCAACCTCTACTTCCCTGAGTTCGATAAACCTTAGGTCATCCACTTGAGGGAAATTGTTGTTGTCCTACAAACCTCTGCACTTGGAGGCCCAACATAGTCTACAAGAGTAGAAGCGTGTGTAGACATCAAGCTATTTCTGGCGCCGTTGCCGGGGAAGTGAGCGCTTGAAGGTATATCTTTAGATCTTGCAATTAAATCTTTTCGTTTCTTGTTTTTAGTTTCACTAGTTATGTTTATGGAAAACCGTGCTATTGGATCGTTGCTTGCGGGAAGACGCCCCACACCTGTGGTGGTTGCTCCTCCCCCTACTGAAATTGTGCCCTATAAAATACCAGTTGGTATTATCGATTATGTTTTGGCTAATCGTTATGCAGGAGACAAACATCCCGGTGAACACTTGCTATATCTGTCACAACTATGTTCATTATTTAAGCTTGCAGGTGTATCAAAGGAGTTTGTCATGAGGAAATTATTTGCCTTGTCACTGAAAGGAAAAGCATTGGAATGGTATAGGCTACTAGATGACTCTCAGCTGCTGGATTGGGAAGAGATCCAGTCTCTCTTTTACTCCAAGTTTTATCCTCTTCATGAAGTCCATGAGAATAGGAATTATGTTTATAATTTCTATCCTCATGACGGAGAGAGCATAGCTCAAGCTTGGGGGAGACTGAAAACGTTAATGCTAAAATGTCCTAACCATGGGCTCCCCAAAGATATGATTATTACTAATTTCTATGCGAGGCTCTCTTGACAGAATAAAGATTTGCTCGATGCTTCCTCTATGGGTTCTTTCACAAACGAAAAGACTGATGCTAAATGGGATCTCCTTGAAAGAATTCAACGCAACACTGAAGATTGGGAGATCGACAAAGGTAAAGAGTCAGGTATAATTTATGAGTATGATTGCATTAAGTCCTTTGTTGAAACTACAAGTTTTAATAAGTTTAGTGCTAAGTTTGGACTTGATTCTCAACTCCTTGTTGATTTCCTCAAATCTTTTGCTTCACATCTTAATATGCCTAAGGAGGATTGGAACAAGCATCATAAACCTTTTAAAGAGATTTGCAAAGAAAATGAAATTGTTCATGATGATTGCAACATGCATGATCCAATTCCTAAAAATGAAGTTTTATATAAGCATGTTAATTTTTGTGGAGTGGATAGACCTTGTGAAAGGCCTATGATTGAAGAAGAGAAGTATTGTAAGCAACATAAGCATGAAAGAACAATCACTTGGGTTAGAGATTTAAATGAAATTGCTAGAGAATTGTGTGACCTTTATCCTTTTACTTGTGAACTTTGCCGTATAGAGGGTCACTTTAATTTTCAATGCATGAACTTTCAAAACATAACTGTTAACCAGTTGTGTGATAACATGATCACCTCTGATCTTTATGATGAGCTTATGTTATTTTTGATGTGTGAAGAGTTAACAGAAAAGACTCCTTGGCTAGATGTTAATGCCATAGGAATAAAAAACACTTTGCAAAATTGCCATCTCTATTGTGTTGTTAATTGCCATGAAAATGATTACATAAGTAAGATTAGAAAGGAGGGAACTTTACCAAAGTATAAAAATGTCTCTTATATTTCTGCTAATAAAAAGGAGAGTACCTCCCAAGTTTCCCCTATTATTTCTAATGGTAAACCAGGATATGCGGAGAAGCTTCATCTCCAACCACTCCCTCCTAAGGTGAGGAAGAAGAAAAAGAAGAGGAGGAGGAAGAGGAGCAAGAAGGAAGAAGAATGGGTATCAACCTGGCCTGAGCATATTCCTCCCATCAACTTTTATCCTAACGGTTGTAAGTTTAAAGAAGAAGGTGAAGTTTATTGCCTTAATTATCATCTTGATGATACGTCCGTAGGTACTATTGAAGATGATTTTGATTATGATATGCATGTTACTTATTGTGATTGGGAAAATGATGATAATGCTACTTATGATCTTGAAAATCTTTTTGGTACCAACTCTGAAAGTGATAATATGGGAAGCTCTAAGCTTGGGGATGATAGGGTTGCAAATCCTTTACCCACTAGTGATGTGATAATTGATAATTCTTTTGCTAGTAAGAATAAAGATAACATGATTACAAATATAGTTGCTAGCAATGATAATGCTCTTCTCTACTATGATGATGTTATAACTCCAATCTATAGTGATTATAAAGGTACCTATGACATAAGGAGAAATTATCCTTATGAAACTTGTCATAATCATGGAGGGAATTACTCCCTTGTTGAACACCACCCTCCTAATACACAATTAATCTATAGTGTTCAAGTTGTTTATGATAGTCCTACTCACTATTACCAATGAGAAAGATTATGCTTATGTGGAGAGTAAGACTACCTTTTTGCATGTGGATCATGGTAACAATGCTTTATGTGATGCTTATATTGTTGAGTTTATTCATGATCCCACTGAAAATTATTATGAGAAGGGAACATATGCTTATAGATATTTCAATAATATCAAGTTCCCTCTCTTTATGTTGAAGGTTTTGAAGCTACACTTGTTTTGTCTTCCTATGCTTATTGCTTTGTGCTTCAATGAATTATTCTATTGCAATATTCCTATGCATAGGAAGCATGTTAGGCTTAAATGTGTTTGGTATTTGCTTCTTGATGCTCTCTTTTGTTCTTCAGCTCTTATTCTTACGAGAGCATCATTAAAGTCTTATGCCTAGCTTAAAGGCATAAAAGAAAGCGCTTTTGGGAGGCAGCCCACAATGAATAAAATTTTATTTTGCTTTTGCTGTGTCTTGATGTTGTTACTACAGTAGCATCATCATTGTATCTTTACTTTTCAACTTTGTGCCAAGTGTAGCCTCTGATTGCAAGAAAGTTCAAAAGTTGTGACGTGCTGTCCAGGAAACAGATTCTGTCCTTGGATAGAAAAATTCGTATAAATCACCAGATCATCTTTTTTGTCTGAATTTTTTCGACAGCATGCTCTATATAATTTTCTTTCGTGCGTCTGTTTTGAGTTTTTTGATTAGAGTTGCAGAAGTGCCCCGAACAAATCATTTACTACCTGCTGTTCTGTTTTTCACAGATTCTGTCCTGTTTTGCCTTTCCTTCATATTGCAAACCTTGAGCTTGCTTTTTCTTTGCAAAAACCTTTTGCCAATCTTGAGAAACAGTAGACCTTCAAGAATATCCTTATTTCCAGCAAGGAAAAATTATTTTATTATGGGTACTAACCTCGCTAATCAGATTATGATGAGTTATGTATGAAGGGAGTTTTCAAGTGTGCGAGGGAAGATGATAAAAAGATTCAGGAGTGTCAAACGCTCAAGCTTGGGGATGCCCCCGTGCACCCCCAAGACATATTCAAGAAGACTCAAGCGTCTAAGCTTGGGGATGCCCCCGTGCATCCCCTTCTCCATCAACATTATCAGTTCGTCTTTCGTTCCACTATATTTTTATCACTTCATGTGTTATGTGCTATGCTTGGAGCGTCTTGCTTTTAGTTTCCTTTTTAGTTTTCTTTAGCTTTTCATAACGAGTCGGAACTCAGCTTTCTTTGTGTGGGAGAGAAACACGCTCCACTTCTACCTAGAACATAACATAGAATTTTCATGTCTATCTTTGCTGTGTATGTTCTTTGTCCTTCAATAGCTACTATCATGCTTAGCTCTTAGTTTTCATGCCTATCTTTTTAAAGAGCTTTTGTTTAGTTGGTTGCTTGAACTCTCTTTATTTATCATGATTACCTTATCAAGAGAGTTTGCTTCCGTTGCATTGGTTGGTATGTCTATGATAAAGATGCTACGTGCATAATGGTGCTTAGTAGTTCATGTTTTCTTATGGTTAGTCTCAAATAGCTGGGGGATTCCCAATGTGTTATTGGAGTACCAACATGATTTGTTTGCCTATGATGTGGTATGGTTTAGTAATATCTTCCTTCAAGAATTTATTTTTGATTGACTTGGCGTATGCTCACGCATATTTAAGACTGTAAAGAAAGTCTGTCAAGCCTTGATGATCTTTTGTTTCTGAGTAGTGATATAACTTCCATGCCTGATTCCATGTTGCTTTGTCGCTCTGCATGATTATGACCGTCATTGCTCTCTTAGTTGGTCGCTCCCAGTCTTTTGCTAACCTTCGCCTGTACTAAGCAGACTGACTGCTTGTGCATCCAAATTCTTTTAAACCAGTTATGCCATATGAGTCCACCATACCTTCCTACATGGTATTTACCTGCCATTCCTAACGGAGACTTGCATGTACCATCTCGAAATTATTCAAAGAAAAAATGCATTCCTATTTTGTGCCTCTGTTTTAAGTTCATGAGGAAGTAGTAGTTAATTCATGATCTTTTTAAGTTGGACAAGCTTCACCCCGGGATTGCATGTATAATGTGCAAACCCATAATACGAGAAGGAACTGGCATTGAGTGCGCCCGGCTCAAAATTAATATAACAAACAAACCCTCCTTCACGCTTTGTTCATGAGAAATCAGAAAACTTTGGCAGTGATAAACAAAGGAGATTAAGAGGATGTGATCGTCCTCATTCGGGAGCCGTTCCTCGAAACTTGTCCATCTCAAGAAGTGATTGAGTTGTCTGCTAGCATTCGTTGACAGAACAGGCATAATCAAAAAAAAATATTACCTTTGTTTTTAAAACCAAGAGCTCTGGTACATGTTTTGTCTTTGTTTCCGACTACGGGTTTTCAAACTTGCCAACAAAAGCCACGGTTCGAGAGTCTCCACCTTCTTTTAAAGCACCAACTACTGAGAGCATGATTGTCATTCTGAGTGTAATGTGCATTGTCCCAAAGTAGCATTGTCTTTTGCATGATTGTGATATCGTTTATTCTGAAACCATTGTATCTAGTCATCACTTAAACCTTGGAGGTGCCCCTGCATTTATGTTTTGCTTCACTAAAGGGGGCAAGAGAGATATCACTTTATCGTATTTGCACACCATGCTCATTACAAATCTATTTGATGTTTCAGTATCATATTGTAAAACTTTCAGTTCTTTGTGATTTTCTAATAAGGCAACTTAATTACTACAGATTCATTGTCTCAGTAAGCTTTTGTCATGTGACTATGAAAAGTCCTTATATGGTTAATAGCATGTCACCACAGAAATTATGCTTGTTATCATTTACCTACTCGAGGACGAGCAGGAATTAAGCTTGGGGATGTTGATACGGCCAAAACATATCTATAATTTCTGCTTGCTCCATGCCTCTTTTGTGTGATATTGCTATGTTATTTATACACTTCCATACACTTTTGATCATATTTGGACTAACCTATTAACTCAGTGCACCCCAGTGCCAGTTTCTATTTTCTGCTGTTTTGTATTTCGGGTTTTCCCATTACGTAAATTGCCAGAAAAATTCCGGGAAAAATATATAAAAAATCAGCGTTCCGGAAGCTTCCATGCGGCCAAAGTAGGGCCGGAGGGGACCCACAGGGGCTCCAGGCGGCCTGCCCACGCGCCCCCCCCCCC
>LR738709.1:449638183-449713796 GCA_902687465.1 Secale cereale
CCTGGCCGCGCCGGGGGGGCGCCTGGGCACCCCTGACCCCCTCTGATGCCCCCCTTTGGCATATATTTACACCGTGTCGCGGAAACCCTGATTCCGGACCCCTTTTCTCCAGACGCAATTCCGATCCCCGCCGCCATCGCCATCAAGCTTCGGGGGACCAGAATTCCTGTGCCGGCACCCTGCCGGAACGAGGAAGTGCCCCCGGATTCATCTCCATCGACGTTGCTTCCTCCCTCCATGATGCGGGAGTAGTTCCTCCTCGGGGCTGAGGTTCTTACCAGTAGCTATGTGGTCAATTCTCTCTCCCATGATGTGATCTTCGTTGTGATCATAGGCTATGTTAATCTAGGGTGATCCCATGATATTTCCTCTTCCTCTATGTATTGGATTGATGTACTCACTTGTCTTTATCTAGTATAATCCCCGAGACCAAGGTGACAGCGGTCTATTGGACATGGATTAGAAGAATAATTTCATGAGTGATTTCCTTTTTGTGTGTTGATTGAAGATTGAGAGTCTCTTGGTGCTTGTCTTTGACTATCCTTTAGATATGTTGTGGTGATTGTGGTACTCTCTTTGGATGGCCGCGGTGACATTGGGAAATCCTTAGATTGAGAACTACGAACTTTGAGGTGTGCTTTTGTAGCCCTACATAATTCTCGTCCTCTCTTGACCGCGGAGGAATGACCTCCGGGTGCATCTCCATTGCATGTTTTATGGGAAATATCATGTGATTCGATTATGTTAATGTTGTTGGGAGTTGCCACTAGTGAAAGTATGAACCCTAGGCCTTGTTTCCACCATTGCAATACCGTTTGTGCTCACGTTTACCACTTGTTTGCTTGCTGCACTTTTTATTACAGATTTATATTACCTTGTTTTGCCATCCATATCACTTGCCATTTAACCTCTCTTCGCCGAACTAGTGCACCTATACATCTAACAAGTGTATTAGGTGTGTTGGGGACACAAGAGACTTCTTGTATCTTAGTTGCAGGGTTGCTTGAGAGAGACCATCTTCAACCTCTACTTCCCTGAGTTCGATAAACCTTAGGTCATCCACTTGAGGGAAATTGCTGCTGTCCTACAAACCTCTGCGCTTGGAGGCCCAACATAGTCTACAAGAGTAGAAGCGTGTGTAGACATCACCACCGAGTTCACTTGACATAGCCACTGCCACAAACCCTAATCTGTTCAGTCTCACCGACAGGGATCTCGGTCTCACAGAGATGGGAATGCAAACTCTCTGTTTCCTCTTCGTAACATTTCGGTCTAACCGAGATGAGCAGATTGGTCCCACCGAGTTGGCATTGCAAACTCTTTGTTTCCTCTTCGTAACATTTCGGTCTCAGCGAGATGAGCGAATCGGTCCCATCGAGTTTGCCTGACCAACACTATGTTAGCCTATTACCAAAATCGGTCTCACCGAGTTTGTGTAACCGGTCAAACCGAGTTGAGGTTTTTCCCTAACCCTAACGCATCGGTCTCACTAAGTTGATACTGTTGATCCCACCGAAATGTCTAGCATTCACATTTTGAACTGCTTCGGTCTGACTGAGTTCATTTATTCGGTCTGACCAAGTTGGGTCAAATGTGTGTAATGGCGAGATTTTGTGTGAAGGCTATATATACCCCTCCACCCCTTCTCCATCGGCGAGAGAGCCATCAGAACGTGCCTACAATTCCACTATTCATTTTCTAAGAGAGAACCACCTGCTCATGTGTTGAGACCAAGATATTCCAATCCAACAACAAGAATCTTGATTTCTAGCCTTCCCCAAATTGCTTTCCACTCAAATCTTCTTTCCACCATATCCAAATCTATGAGAGAGAGTTGAGTGTTGGGGAGACTATCATTTGAAGCACTAGAGCAAGGAGTTCATCATCAACACACCATTTATTACCTTTTGGAGAGTCGTGTCTCCTAGATTGGTTAGGTGTCACTTGGGAGCCTCCGACAAGATTGTGGAGTTGAACCAAGGAGTTTGTAAGGGCAAGGAGATCGCCTAATTCGTGAAGATCTACCCTAGTGAGGCAAGTCCTTCGTGGGCGACAACCATGGTGGGATAGACAAGGTTGCTTCTTCGTGGACCCTTCGTGGGTGGAGCCCTCCGTGGACTCGCGCAGACGTTACCCTTCGTGGGTTGAAGTCTCCATCAACGTGGATGTATGATAGCACCACCTATCAGAACCCCGCCAAAAACATCCATGTCTCCAATTGTGTTTGCACTCTCCAACCCCTCCCTTTACCTTCATATGCAATGCTTTACTTTCCGCCGACATAACTCTAGAATTGCATGTGTAGGAAGATTGCTTGACTTGTGCTAAATTGCTAAAATCTATCAAAACTTAAAATTGGGAAAAGGCTAAGTTTTATTGGTCAAGTAGTCTAATCACCCCCCCCCCCCTCTAGACATACTTTCGATCCTACAAGTGGTATCAGAGCTTTGGTCTCCTTTTGCCTTGATTCCATAGCTTTGGTGATCATAGCATTGGTTTCACAACCTAGGAGAGTATGGCGTCTAGCGAGGGAAGTTACCACCGTAGAGGTCCTTACTTTGATGGTACTAATTTTGCTAGTTGGAAGCATAAGATGAAAATGTATAATCTTGGACATAACCCCGCCGTTTGGGCTATTGTGTGTATTGGTTTGCAAGGTGAATTCTTCGATGGGAAGGAACCGAATCGTGAAGCTACCGCTGAAGAATTGAAGATGTTGCAATACAATGCTTAAGCTTGCAATATCCTCTTCAATGGATTGTGTACCGAAGAATTCAACAAAATCAGCCGTCTTGAGAATGCAAAGGAAATTTTGGATACTTTTATTGATATGCACGGAGGTACCGACTCCGTCAAGAAATCCAAGTTGGATGTGCTTCAAAGTCAACTTGACAAGTTCAAAATGAAGGATGGTGAAGGTGTCGCTGAAATGTATTCTAGGATTGCTCTCATCACAAATGAGATTGCCGACTTAGGAAGCGAAGAGATGACCGATAGATTCATCATCAAGAAGATCCTAAGAACCTTGGATGGAAAATATGATACTGTGTGCACATTTATCCAAATGATGCCCAATTACAAAGATCTCAAGCCAATGGATGTCATTGGTATAATTGTTGCTCATGAGATGTCACTTGAGGATAAAGAAGAGCTTCACAACAAGTCTAGTGGCGCATACAAAGCTTCATGTGATGCTCCTACATCATCAAGTGGGAAACAAGTCTTCAATGAAGAATTCAGCTTAATGGTGAAGAACTTCAACAAATTCTACAAGAATAGAAGCAAAGACAGAAACTCCAAGTCAAGGTCCTACAATGACAAAAGATCTTCTAGTCGTGATCGGAATTGCTACAATTGTGGGAGACCCAGACACTACTCAAATGAGTGTACGGCTCCATATAAGAGAAGACAAGACTCACCAAAAAGGAGAAGTAAAAGAGACGAATCACCACAAAGAGAGAGAGGGAGTAGAGATGATCGTTATGAACGAAGACCCTCTCGTAGAAGCAAGGATTCAGAAAGGAAGGACAAATCATCAAAGAGATATACAAGACGAAGACATCAAGCTCATGTTGGTGAATGGGTATCCGGTTCCGACTCCGATGACCACTCTGAGAGAAGCTATTACTCCAACTCCGAAGATACTCAAGATGAAGGTGTTGCCGGAATTGCTCTTGTGTCATCCAACTCCTACGACATATTTGACTCATCAAATGAAGGAATTGGAAGATGCTTCATGGCTAAAGGCCCTAAGGTATCACACCCCGAATATCTTGATTTCAATAGTGATGAAGATGATTTGCTAGGAGATGATGATTTACTTGTTGGTACCAATAGTGATGAAAACTATGATGAAATTGCTATTAATCATGCTAATCAAGATAAAACAAATGACGATGATAAGGAGAATATTGAGCGTCTAACTAAATAACTAAACATTCTTAAGTTAGCTCATGAAACTAGCTCAGAAGATCATCGAGAACTTTTGAGGACTCATGAGAAGCTACACTTTGAAAAGGTAAATCTAGAGAAAGAGCATGAGTTCTTAAAAGCAATCAATGATGATCTTCGTAAGAAAAGTTCTTCTTACATTGCCTAGCGTTTACTCTTGTATACCTACATGCCACAAGTAAAATCTAGCAATAAGAACAAGAAAGATTCTTCCTCTAGTAGTAACAATAATCATGATAAATCCAATATTGTTGCTTCTAGTAGTTCTTTTGATTCCACTAACGATTCTCTTAGCCAAGTTACACTTGAGCAAGAAAATATCTTATTGAAGGGAATTATAGAGAAAGGTGTTTATAAGAGCCTTGCCGGGAGTAAGCAATTCGAGGAAATTGTACGCAAGCAAGGAAGGCACCGGAAGAATCAAGGTGTTGGTTTTGAACCGAAGTTCGATGCCAATGAAGTTGAGTGGGAAGAAGACCAATACCCAAAGACAAAGTTTGTTCCTTAACAAGAGAAGTATGGTCCTACTTCCTTCAAGGGCACACAAGCCCAAGATGATCTTCCACCACAAGACCAGAAGCTAAAAGGCAAGGACAAGCTTCAAGAGGAGATTGATGCATTTGAAGAAGCTCCTAAGGCCTTGGTCAAGTGGGTTCCCAAGACTACGTCAAGTTCTACTTCATCAAGTACATATACAACTCCAAGGATTCCCATCAAGATGATGTGGATCCCGAAAAAGAAGAACTAGAGAGTTCTTGAGGGTGACTCCGCCAACATACTTCACTCATATTCATATTGGCAAGGACAAGTGCAATCAACTTCCACATCTTGCACTAGTTCAAGGAGTCACAAACCCTCTTGTTGGTAATACAAGGGACAAGGTAACCTAATGCTTTCATGGACATCATCTTGTGTGTAATCCACTCTATGTCCATGGATATCTTTGCTTGTTCCTTGTGAGACTAACCCATGTAGGTATTGAAAGTGCAACTCATCCAACGGCTTGCTCCAAATGATCTACATCAACACTGAGCATCTACATCTTCAACTCCTACATGAAGTCATCATCGAAAAAACCCAAGGTTAGTTCATCCCTCTTAGGGGGATATCACATCTAGGGGGAGCTTTACTCTAAGAATTGAGCTAAAGCAACTCTAATGGTGTGGACACAACAATGCTTTATGTAGAAGTGGTAACCCCACTTGTGCTTAAACGATGAGTATGACCTATGATCAAATGTTCTCATTTAACTCATAAGTCAATGTACTCATATATAGATGACCTAGTCATCGCCAAGTGCTTGATAGATGCTGGAGTGTTTGTGCATGCTTTGCCACATATTTCATTTGCTATCTTATTGTGTGAGCATGTTGAGTGCATGTTTTTCTCATTCGAGGACATCCATTTGTTGCTTTGATTGTTTGGCTTTCTTCTTTTGCCAAATGGATGGACAAGAATGCCTAAGAACTTCCTCTAGCCATCTATGCTTTTCTTGCCTCAAACTCTATTCATGCTACATCACAAAGTTTGATCAAGCCAGATTCGAACCCTCTGGGTGAGGAGCACTTGGAGTCACCGATTCGTCATAGACTTAAACTTCCAAAACCTCTTAGGGCATTTTGGTCTGACCGATTCATCCCTTTTGGTCATACCGAGTCCATTAAGTTGATCTAGATTTTCAATCTCGGTGCAACCAATTAGAACAATTTGGTCACACCGAGTTGCAGTAACTACTAGCAGTTTTGCATCTCGGTGCCACCGAGTCGTTCCACTCGGTCACACCAATAGGGTCTGGATATAAATACCCACGGGCTGAACTTTGGAAAGTTTTCCAAAAAGATTTGCCTGCACGTGTCCAGCTCTGCCGACTAGAGGTCTCCGGATCGTCCTCTCATCGCCAGCGACCCCCTGCCGCTAGTCTCCGCCGCCGTCAATGGGAATCTCCACCGCCGCTGTCGCCATAGTGAACTCATCGCCGAATTAGGGTATGAGTTCGATTCTTTGTGCTTTCTCAATCCGATTCTTAGCACAAAGTCAATGCCATGTTTCTTTCCACGTTTGAGATCATCCTATCCAGAGAAAACTCCCTTTAGATTAGATTTGATTCAAAATTTTAGGGTTAGGTTTCCGCTGAACTCATCTTGGACCGACCGAGTTGTAGAAATCGGTCTCACCGATTTGGCTTAGGCCATTGCACTTGTAACTTTCGTTCTGACCAAAACTTACAAATTGGTGTGACCGAGTTCAACTCTGAGTGAAACCCTAGCAATCTCGGAGTCACCGAACTGTGTCTCGGTCTGACTGATTTCACCAGTTTAGAATCTAAAAGTTGATTCTGTTTCACCAAGTTTAATAAATCGGTAACTCCAAAATGCTTTATGAAGAAACCTAAAACTAAGTTTTGACTCAATTGTTTTGCAAAAATCTCTGCACTTTGTGATGCTCATCCACTCTACCTCAACTATATATATTCACAGGGTCAGCTTGCAGTTTCAGTCATGTCTGAGGGCAGTGACAGCCAGAACAGGTCAGTGGAGCATGCAGATCTGAGTGAGGGCTCTAGTCCCTCCAACAACAGCTACTATGAGAGCAGCAGAAGCACTCCAAGCAATCTGCCAAAGGCTGCCACCAAGACAAGGAAGAAAAAATCTGACAGTGAGGATGAAGACTTTGTGGCTCATGAGGAGGTCACTTCAAAGAAATAGCCCATGAGGAAGGAGGAAATTGCTAGAGTTGTCAAGCCTAGTCTGAACAACAAGGCCCCTCCCAAGAGAGCTCCAATGTCAAAGGCCAGAGCTTCCACACAAGAAACCATGGTGTTTACTCTTGAAACAAGAGATGATGAGCCAACATGAACCAAGCAGAGAGCTAGGAAGACTATTGCCAGAGTGATTGGCAAGCCATCCATGAGAGATGATGATGATGCAGATGAGCCTGTTGCACCTGCTGCAATGACTCATAAGCTGATGGGGGATGCCATCAAAGCCAGGGCTGCTCCATCCAAGCCCAAAGCTGCCCCCAAGGCTTCAGCACCCAAGAGATCCACCAGAGACATTCCTGAAGCTGAGAAGAACAAGGCCCCAGTGCCAAATGTTCCACAAGAAGGGCAAGATCAAGAAGAGGAATCCTCAGATGATGATGATGATTCTATGATGCTCGGGAAGCTTAAGCCAAAAATTCCAGATCATAATGATGCCCATCTTGTAGTAGAAAACATGAAACTGAGAAAGGATGCAGGTCTGAGACGTTGGAGACAAACTGATCCATATGCTACCAGGAGGAGAACTGATGTGGACTATAGATTTCACACCAAGGAACAACATGACTTCTATGAGACAGTCTTGTTGAATAAGAAGCCCATTGTTTGTGACATGAAGTGGGTTGACTGGAAATACATTGATAAGCACATTGATTTCTTTCTAGGTGTGCATGAAAGCTTCAGGCAGAGTGAGGTTGACAAGTTTGTTGGAAAGAAACTGACCAGATGGAACGGTGAGATGATCATGCAATTCTACTCCACTCCTCATTTCTATCCATATGGTAGAATTGTATGGACGGCATGAAGGAACAAGATACCAATCAACAGTTGCTGAATGGGCAAGTTTGATCAATGCCCCCAAGGAGGATGACAATGACACAGATGTGTATTCCAAGCCCAAGAAGGATCATGACTCTATGGCAAACATGTACAAGCCAATTCCCGACAAAGACTTGAAGACTCACAAGCTTGGTTCTATATATCATCTAATGTCTGGACTGACCACCATCAACACCATATTGAGGCACACCTTGTTGCCCAAGTCAGGAGATCATAGGATGATCCTAGGTCACTCTGTCAACTTGCTCCATATGTTTGATGTTCCAGAGAAGTTCAAGGTCATGAGCCTGATTGTGGAGACAATCAAGAGGATAGCAGCAGACCAGAAGAGGTCTTATGTATATGCCCCTCACATTCAGATGCTGATCAACTCCAAGTTGGAGAAAGAGACATATCTGCTTGACAAGAGGCATCTACCTCTTAGGCCAGAATTTCAGGAAAATGAAGTTGTCATGGATGCATCCCATCCTACATCTGTTGAAGGGCAAGAGAAGATTGCACAAGCAAAGGCAGCAAAGCTAGCAAGTGCTTCTGGAATTCCCAAGACCAAGCAAGATTAGCTTAGTTATTTGCTTGAGGCCACTCTAAGGATTGAGAAGATTTTGGCCAACTTGACTCAGAATCAAGCGAGTCTTGAGAGGATCATTGAGACTAAGTTCTATGATCTAGATGTGAAGGTCATAGAGATCCAGACTACTGTGGAGAAGCTCAACGAAGATGCTGAAGACAGAGATACAACCAATGCTTTTCAGAGAGTCCCAAGAGGGCCAAGATCTTCAACTGTGCCAGTTGTCGAGCCCAGGCCTACACTTTCAGCTCCTGCAGCTACTACCACAATTGTTCCTCCAGAATCAACACCTCCAGTTCCTCAGACTTCATCAGAAGCATTTGCAGATGCTCTTATCTCCACGCCATCTACGTACACCGGAGCCACCCGCGAGAAGACTTCTTCAGCAGCTCCCGGAGATTGTGCCTAGAGTGTCGTATAGCACTATGCATTTTTGAGCTTTTTGGTAACTTGTTTCCAAAGGGGTAGAAAGTGTATAGATCATTAGGCTTCGAGAGAGAGTGTCTTGCTTCTCTTTGTTGGTTTTTTGCTTCCTACTTCATTTGTTCGTTTGGTTATTGCTACAATTTGCTTATGTGTGTAAGATACTTTTTGTCCTTGATCATATCATACTATGCTTAATGTGTGCTTATTTGATTGTGTATGATCATTCACTTTGTTATTTTGGTGATGAGTGCCTATTGCTTAAATCTTATCATTTTGAGCGCTCCACCAAGATGTATGTGACATGGAAGAGTAACCCATGATCCTAATCGATTGAGCATTTGCATTCTAAAGCAAATCTCAAATAATGCACAAATTTAGGGGGAGCTCTTGCTTATCACATACTTCTCAAAGCAACGATATATTTCACTCTTATTATCATTTGTCGAAGCTTTGATCTATATGTTGTCATCAATTACCAAAAAGGGGGAGATTGAAAGTGCAACTAATCCCCGGGTGGTTTTGGTAATTAATAACAACATATAGCTCATTGAACTAATATCCTTCAAGGTAAATATTTCAGGAAGTTCAATGGTTGGCATGGAATGGATTAGAAATGTGGACCCCTAAAGATGCTAAGGACAAAGATTGGCAAAAGCTCAAGACTCTACATTTTCATTTTAGTGATCCAAGATCACATTGAGTCCATAGGAAAAGCCAATACTATTAAAAGAGGGTGAGGTGTTGCTTAATGGGTTACTTGATCAAAATGCTTAGTGATATGCTCCAAATCCCTCAACCACTTTCTCATTTCCGCATATGTCCCAAACCTAAAAGTCAAACTCGCCCCCACTAATTTGATCTATCCGGCGCCACCGAGTTCATTTGACATAGCCACTGCCACAAACCCTAATAGTTCGGTCTCACCGATAGGGATATCGGTCTCACCGAGATGGGAATGCAAACTCTTTGTTTCCTCTTCGTAATGTTTTGGTCTAACCGAGATGAGCCAATCGGTCCCATCAAGTTGGCACTGCAAACTCTCTGTTTCCTCTTCGCAATGTTTCGGTCTCACTGAGATGAGCGAATCGGTCCCACCAAGTTTGCCTGACCAACACTTTGTTAGCCTATTACCAAAATTGGTCTCACCGAGTTGAGGTTTTGCCCTAACCCTTACGCATTGGTCTCACCGAGTTGATACTGTCGGTCCCACCGAAATGTCTAACGTTCACATTTTGAACTGCTTTGGTCTGACCGAGTTCGTTTATTCGGTCTGACCGAGTTGGGTCAAATGTGTGTGACGGCTAGATTTTGTGTGAAGGTTATATATACCCATCAACCCCTTCTCTATCAGTGAGAGAGCCATCAGAATGTGCCTACACTTCCACTATTCATTTTCTGAGAGAGAACCACCTGCTCATGTGTTGAGACCAAGATATTCCAATCCAACCACAAGAATCTTGATCTCTAGCCTTCCCCAAGTTGCTTTCCACTCAAATATTATTTCCACCAAATCCAAATCTGTGAGAGAGAGTTGAGTGGTGGGGAGACTATCATTTGAAGCACTAGAGCAAGGAGTTCATCATCAACGCACCATTTATTACCTTTTGGAGAGTGGTGTCTCCTAAATTGGTTAGGTGTCACTTGGGAGCCTCCAACAAGATTGTGGAGTTGAACCAAGGAATTTGTAAGGGCAAGAAGATCGCCTACTTCATGAAGATCTACCCTAGTGAGGCAAGTCCTTCGTGGGCGACGGCCATGGTGGGATATACAAGGTTGCTTCTTCGTGGACCCTTCGTGGGTCGAGCCCTCCGTGGACTCGTGCAGCTGTTACCCTTCGTGGGTTGAAGTCTGCATCAACATGGATGTACGATAGCACCATCTATCAGAACCACACCAAAAACATCCGTGTCTCCAATTGCGTTTGCACTCTCGAACCCCTCCCTTTACTTTCATATGCAATGATTTACTTTCCGCTGCCATAACTCTAGAATTGCATGTGTAGGAAGATTGCTTGACTTGTGCTGAATTGCTAAAAACTGATAAAACTTAAAATTGGGAAAAGGCTAAGTTTTTATTGGTCAAGTAGTCTAATCACCCCCTCTAGACATACTTTCGATCCTACATTAGTCCTTTTCAGGTACTTCAGGATATTCTTGACCGCTGTCCAGTGTTCCATTCCGGGATCACTTTGGTACCTCCCTACCAAACTTATGGCAAGGTTCACATCAGGTCTGGTACACAGCATGGCATACATAATAGAGCCTATGTCTGTAATGCCCCGGACACACCCGCCGGTGGTCGTTACTCCTGGCGAGATCTAGACTGGCCCCACATATCAATACTAGTCTTTTTTGCGCACTTTGTCCTCACTCGTGCGCACCCGGGAGCAACTTCCCGGTCGGTCACCCATCCTGAAATTACTCCAAGCTGAGCACGCTTAACTTTGGAGTTCTGTCCGAATGGGCTTCGGGAAAAGAAGTAATTCCTTATTGATATGAGTAGTCTATCATCCCTAATAAGCCAGGCTATCTCACACACCCCCACTCAGAGAAACCGACGTCCTCGTCGGGCCACAGAAACGTTCCCTCTTGGCACATACGTCTGTGCTTCCAGTCTGGCACATGTGCCATGCCGTGTGCCACGACAGGTCACAAACGTCATGCACAACATGACCGCGCACCTGTCCGCAAACATCCGTGTAACCGCGAGGGTCGGCTCTGATACCAACTTGTAACGCTCCGGACACACCCGCCAGTGGTCGTTACTCTTGGCGGGAACTAGACTCGCCCCACATATCAATACTAGTCTTTTCTGCGCACTTTGTCCTCACTCATGCGCACCCGGGAGCAACTTCCCGGTCGGTCACCCATCCTAAAATTACTCCCGGTCGGTCACCCATCCTAAAATTACTCCAAGCTGAGCACGCTTAACTTTGGAGTTTTGTCTGAATGGGCTTCCGAAAAAGACGGAATTCCTTATTGATATGAGTAGTCTATCATCCCTAATAAGCCAGGCTATCAAAATGTCTGAGGCATAGGGGATGACACTCATCTTTTCTCTATCTTCTACTGAGGTCGGGCATTGAGCTGCGCTCAATTTCACACCTTACAATACAGGCAAGAACCCCTTCTTGGGCTGATCCATATTGAACTTCTTCAATATCTTGTCAAAGTATGTGCTTTGTGAAAGACCAATGAGGCGTATCGATCTATCTCTATAGATCTTGATGCCTAATATGTAAGCAGCTTCTCCAAGGTCCTTCATTGAAAAACACTTATTCAAGTAGGCCTTTATGCTTTCCAAAAGTTCCATATCATTTCCCATCAAGAATATGTCATCCACATATAATATGAGAAATGTTACAGAGCTCCCACTCACTTTCTTGTAAATACAGGCTTCTCCATAAGTCTGTATGAACCCAAACACTTTGATCACTTCATCAAAGCGAATGTTCCAACTCCGAGATGCTTGCACTAGCCCATAGATAGAGCGCTGGAGCTTGCATACCTTGTCAGCATTTTAGGATCGACAAAACCTTCTGGTTGCATCATATACAATTCTTCCTTAAGGAAATCGTCAAGGAATGTCGTTTTGACATCCATTTGCCAGATCTCATAATCATAAAATGCGGCAATTGCTAACATGATTCGGACGAACTTCAGCATCGCCACGGGTGAGAAAGTCTCATCATAGTCAACTCCTTGAACTTGTCGATAACCCTTAGTGACAAGCCGAGCCTTATAGACGGTCACATTACCATTCGCGCCAGTCTTCTTCTTAAAGATCCATTTGTTCTCTATGGCGTGCCGATCATCGGGCAAGTCCACCAAAGTCCATACTTTATTATCATACATGGATCCTATCTCAGATTTCATGGCTTCAAGCCATTTGTTGGAATTCGGGCCCGCCATCGCTTCTTCATAGTTTGAAGGTTCACCATTGTCTAACAACATGATTTCGAGGACAGGGTTGCCGTACCACTCTGGTGCGGAATGTGTCCTCGTGGACCTACGAAGTTCAGTAGCAACTTGATCCGAAGTTTCATGATCACCATCATTAGCTTCCTCTCTAGTCGGTGCAGGCACCACAGAAACATCTTCCTGCGTTGCGCTACTCTCCGGTTCAAGAGGGGGTACAATTACCTCATCGAGTTCTACTTTCCTCCCACTTACTTCTTTCGAGAGAAACTCTTTCTCCAGAAAGGATCCATTCTTAGCAACAAAGGTCTTACCTTTGGATCTGAGGTAGAAGGTATACCCAATAATTTCCTTAGGGTATCCTATGAAGACACACTTTTCCGATCTGGGTTCGAGCTTTTCAGGTTGAAGTTTCTTGACATAAGCATCGCATCCCCAAACTTTCAGAAATGACAGCTTAGGTTTCTTCCCAAACGATAATTCATACGGTGTCATCTCAAGGGATTTAGACGGTGCCCTATTTAAAGTGAATGTGGCAGTCTCTAAAGCAAAACCCCAAAATGATAGCGGTAGATCGGTAAGAGACATCATAGACCGCACCATATCCATGTTGGGAATGTAGGATGCAATTCAAAAAAAATCCTACGCTCACGCAAGATCTATCTAGGAAATGCATAGCAACTAGACGGGGATAGTGTGTCCATGATACGTCTCCAACGTATCTATAATTTTTTATTGTTCCATGCTATTATTTATGATGTTTTGGATGTTTAATGGGCTTTGTTATACACTTTCATATTATTTTTGGGCTAACCTACTAACCCAAAGGCCCAGTCCAGATTGCTGTTTTTTGCCTGTTTTAGGGTTTAATAGAAAAGGAATATCAAACGGAGTCCAGACGGAATGAAACCTTCGGGAGAGATATTTTTGGGGAAAAATACGCACGGGAGACTTGAGAACCACGGAGTAGGGCTGACGTGGCGTCCACGAGGGTGGCCCCCCCCTATAGGGCGCGCCCCCTACCTCGTGGGCACCCCGTCTGGCCCCCGGTGTCCTACTTCCTCTTATATATACCTACGTACCCCGAAACTATGAGAACAACAAAGAAAACCCAAGTTCCACTCCCGCAACCTTCTGTTCCCGTGAGATCCCATCTTGGGGCCTATTCCGGAGCTCCAGCGGAGGGGGGATCTACCATGGAGTGCTTCTACATCATCATCATCGCCTCACCATGAGTTGTGAGTAGTTTATCACAGACCTTTGGGTCCATAGCTAGTATCTAGATGGCTTCTTCTCTCTCTTTGGATCTCAATACCAAGTTCTCCTCGGTCTTCGAGGAGATCTATTCGATGTAATCTCTTTTTGCGGTGTGTTTGTCGAGATCCGATGAATTGTGGGTTTATGATCACGATTATCTATGAGAAATACTTGGTTCTTCTCTGAACTCTTTATGTATGATTATAATATCCTTGCAAGTCTCTTCAAATTATTGGTTTAGTTTGGCCTACTAGATCTATAGTTCTTGCAATGGGAGAAGTGCTTGGCTTTGGGTCCAATCTTGCGGTGTCCTTTCCCAGTGATAGTAGGGGCAGCAAGGCACGTATTGTATTGTTGCCATCGAGGATAAAAAGATGGGGTTTATATCACTAAGTTTGAGTTTATCCCTCTACATCATGTCATCTTGCTTAAGGCGTTACTCCGTTCTTATGAACTTAATACTCTAGATGCATGTTGGATAGCGGTCGATGTGTGGAGTAATAGTAGTAGATGCAGAATCATTTTGGTCTACTTGTCTCGGACGTGATGCCTATATATAATGATCATGCCTAGATAGTCTCATAATTATTCGCTTTTCTATCAATTGCTCGACAGTAATTTGTTTACCCGCCGTAGAATATCGATATCATGAGAGAAGTCACTAGAGAAAACTATGGCCCCCGGGTCTATTCTCAACATATCAATCTACAATCTACTTTACTTTTCCGCTTTTACTTTATGTTCTTATATCCAAAAATACCAAAGATATCAAACTATCATCTCTATCATATCTCACTTTCGTAAGTGACCGTAAAGGGATTGACAACCCCTTATCGTGTTGGCTGCGAAGTTCTTATTTGTTTGTGCAGGTGCGAGGGACTCGCGTGTGGTCTCCTACTGGATTGATACCTTGGTTCTCAAAAACTGAGGGAAATACTTACGCTACTGTGGTGCATCACCCTTTGCTCTTCGAGGGAATACAACGCAAGCTCGAGAAGTAGCAAGAAGAATTTCTGGCGTCGTTGCCAGGGAGGCTTACGCAAAAGTCATATACCAAGTACCTATCACAAACCCTTATCCTTCGCATTACATTTTTTGCCTCTCATTTTCCTCTCCCCCACTTCACCTTTGCCGTTTTATTCGCCCTTTCTCCGTTCGCCTTTCTGTTTGCTTGTGTTGCAACGTGCCCTCTATTAGCTTGCATCTTCGCTTGCTAAATTATGGATCGTCATCCACTTGCTAATCTTTTTAAGAGATCCAATTATGTTGAACCAATTGCTAGTGAGTTGAGTGTACTAGATTATCTTTATGGGGTTTTGCTTTAAATTCATGAATATGAAAATTGTGAGGAATTGTTAAAAGAAAAGGTGATTCATGATAGATTGTTAAATAAAAAGCATGATTGCAATGATGTTACGATAAATTCTATTGATGTCAATTGTGTTAATAATATGCAAAACCCTAAGCTTGGGGATGCTTATTTTGCTATGCCCGCTACTTGTTGCAATGATCATGATTGGGGTGATTCTTCTTATGATCTTGAAAATTTATTTAAGCCCCATGATATATATGAGATTGATAATAATGTTTGCAATAATATTGAAAGTGGGTTTGGAGAGGTCATGACTTTAGTTAATGTTGATCCCACTATTTTGGAAGAGAGTCAACTTTGTATGCATGTGGATCGTGTTGAGAATATGTCCTATGATAGCTATATTGTTGAATTTATTATGATCCTACATGCAATTATTGTGAGAGAGGAAAATATGGTTGTAGAAATCTTCATGTTACTAAATTACCTCTCTTCATGTTGAGATTGATCTTGTTTCTTTCCGCTCCCTTGCATATGCTAGTTTTTGCCTGCTATGATAATTTGTTTTCCTATAAAATGCCTATGCATAGGAAGTATGTTAGACTTAGATGTGTTTTTCACAAGTTTTATGATGCTCTCTTTGTGCTTCAATTCTTGTCCTTCATGTGAGCATCATTGAAATCTCAATGCCTAGCTAGGGGCGTAAAATGATAGCGCTTGTTGGGAGGCAACCCAATTTTATATTTTTTGTTTTTGCTTCTGTTTAGGAATAAATATTGCATCTAGCTTCTGTTTAGATGTGGTTTTGTGTTTTAATTAGTGTTTGTGCCAAGTAGAACCTTTGGGAAGACTTGTGTGAAGTTTATGTGATCTTGCTGTGAAAAACAGAATCGTTAGCGCCCCCTAGAATGGTCACCAGATTTTACTGGAGCATGCTATTTAGTTGATTCTTTTTGCAGATGATTAATAGACAAATTCCTCATGTTTACCAATTTATTTCATTTTTTGGAGTTACAGAAGTATGCGAAAACTGCAGATTACTACAGACTGTTCTGTTTTTGACAGATTCTGTTTTTCATGTGTTGTTTGCTTATTTCAATGCATCTATGAGTAGTATTGGGAAGTATGAACCATAGAGAAGTTGGAACACAGTAGGTTTAACACCAATATAAAAAAAGAATGAGTTCATTGCAGTACCTTTGAGTAATGGTTTGTTTTCTTATACTAACGGAGCTCACGAGATTTTTGTCTAAGTTTTTTGTTGTCAAGTTTTCAAGTTTTGAGTATTGCTTTGATGGACTATGGAACAAAGAGTGGCAAGAGCCTAAGCTAGGGGATGCCCAAGGCACCCCAAGGTAAAATTCAAGGACAACCAAAAGCCTAAGCTTGGGGATGCCCCGGGAAGGCATCCCCTCTTTCGTCTTCATCCATCGGTAACTATACTCGGAGCTATATTTTTATTCACCACATGATATGTGTTTTACTTGGAGCGTCTTGTATAATTTGAGTCTTTGCTTGTTAGTTTGCCACAATCATCCTTGCTGGACACACCTATTAGAGAGAGTTAAATATGGCCTAGGAATTGATAGAACACTCTATGTGCTTCACTTATATCTTTTGAGTTGAATAGTTTTTGCTCTAGTGCTTCACTTATATCTTTTAGAGCATGGTGGTGATTATATTTTGTAGAAATTGTTGATCTCTCATGATTCACTTATATCCTTTTGAGAGTCTATTAAAACAGCATGGTAATGTGCTTTGGCTATAAAACTAGCCTTCACATGATAGACATCCAATATCAATGTAGTAAAAACTTTCACACTAAGTGCATTGAATATGATGAGAAGTTGGATGCTTGATAATTGTTTTGAGATATGAGGATAGTGATATTAGAGTCATGCTAGTGGATTTATTATGAAATTGAGAAATGCTTGTGTTAAGGTTAGTGATTCCTGTAGCATGCACATATGGTGAACCGCTATGTGACGAAGTTAGAGCATGAGGTATTTGTAATGTGTGAACCTTTGTGTGGAGGTCGGGGGCGCGCGATGGTTAACTCCTACCAACCTCCCCCCTAGGAGCATGCGTTGATTGCTTTGTTTTGATGACTCATAAATTTTTGCAATAAGTATATGAGTTCTCATGACTAATGTTGAGTCCATGGATATTACGCACTCTCACCCTTCCACCATTGCTAGCCTCTCTTGTACCGCGCAACTTTCGCCGGTACCATACACCCACTATATATCCTTCCTCAAAACATCCACCATATAATTTCCTCAAAACAGCCACCATACCTACCTATCATGGCATTTCCATAGCCATTCCGAGATATATTGCCATGCAACTTTCCACCATTCCATTCATATGACACGCTTCATATTGTCATATTGCCATGCATGATCATGTAGTTGACATCGTATTTGTGGCAAAGCCACCATGCATAATTTTTCATACATGTCACTCTTGATTCATTGCATATCCCGGTACACTGCCGGAGGCATTCATATAGAGTCATACTTGTTCTAGTATCGAGTTGTAATTCAATATAAGTGTGATGATCATCATTATTAGAGCATTGTCCCATGTGAGGAAAGGCCAACAACCAAAAAAAGGAGATGGCCCAAAAAAATAGAGAGGGGCTAAATAAAAAAAGGGGGAGAGAAAGCCCCTTCAAAAAAATGAGAGAAAAGAGAGAAGGGACAATTGCTACTATCTTTTTCCACACTTGTGCTTCAAAGTAACACCATGTTCTTCATGATAGAGAGTCTCATATTTAGTCACTTTCATATACTAGTGGGAATTTTCATTATAGAACTTGGCTTGTATATTCCAACGATGGGCTTCCTCAAATGCCCTAGGTCTTTGTGAGCAAGCAAGTTGGATGCACACCCAATAGTTTCTTTTGTTGAGCTTTCATACATATTTAGCTCTAGTGCATCTATTGCATGGCAATCCCTACTCACTCACATTGATATCTATTGATGGGAATCTCCATAGCCCATTGATACACCTAGTTGATGTGAGACTATCTCCCTCCTTTTTGTCTTCTCCACAACCACCTCTCTATTCCACATAGTGCTATGTCCATGGCTCGCGCTCATGTATTGCGTGAAAGTTGAAAGGTTTGAAAGAATAGAGTATGAAAACAAGTGCTTGGCTGAAACTGGGGTTGTGCATGATATGAATATTTTGTGTGATGAAGAGGGAGCATAGCCAGACTATATGATTTCGTAGGGATAACCTTCTTTAGCCATAGTATTTTGAGAAGACATGATTGCTTTGTTAGTATGCTTGAAATATTATTATTTCTTATGTCAATATAGACTTTTGTCTTGAATCTTTCAGATCTGAACATTCATGCCACAATTAAGAGAATTACATTGAAAAACTATGTTGGTTAGCATTCCAGATCAAAAATTATGTTCTTATCATTTACCTACTCGAGGACAAGCAGAATTTAAGCTTGGGGATGCTTGATACGTCTCCAACGTATCTATAATTTTTTATTGTTCCATGTTATTATTTATGATGTTTTGGATGTTTAATGGGCTTTGTTATACACTTTCATATTATTTTTTGGGACTAACCTACTAACCCAAAGGCCCAGTCCAAATTGTTGGTTTTTGCCCGTTTTAGGGTTTTACAGAAAAGGAATATCAAACGGAGTCCAAACGTAATGAAACCTCCGGGAGAGATATTTTTGGAGCAAAATACGCACGGGGGACTTGAGAACCACGGAGTAGGGCTGCCGTGGCATCCACGAGGGTGGGGGCGCCCCCCCCCCCCCCTATAGGGCGGGCCTCCCTGCCTCGTGGGCACCCCGTCTGGCCCCCGGTATCCTCCTTACTCCAATATATACCTACGTACCCCGAAACTATCAGAACAACAGAGAAAAACCTAGTTCCACCGCCGCAACCTTTTGTTCCCGTGAGATCCCATCTTGGGGCCTGTTCCGAAGCTCTGCCGGAGGGGGGATCTACCACGGAGTGCTTCTACATCATCATCATCGCCTCACCATGAGTTGTGAGTAGTTTATCACAGACCTTCGGGTCCATAGCTAGTATCTAGATGGATTCTTCTCTCTCTTTGGATCTCAATACCAAGTTCTCCTCGGTCTTCGAGGAGGTCTATTCGATGTAATCTCTTTTTGCAGTGTGTTTGTCGAGATCCGATGAATTGTGGGTTTATGATCAAGAATATATATGAGAAATATTTGGTTCTTCTCTGAACTCTTTATGTATGATTATAATATCCTTGCAAGTCTCTTCGAATTATTGGTTTGGTTTGGCCTACTAGATCTATAGTTCTTGCAATGGGAGAAGTTCTTGGCTTTGGGTTCAATCTTGCGGTGTCATTTCCCAGTGACAGTAGGGGCAGCAAGGCACGTATTGTATTGTTGTCATAGAGGATAAAAATATGGGGTTTATATCACTAAGTTTGAGTTTATCTCTCTACATCATGTCATCTTGCTTAAGGCGTTACTCCGTTCTTATGAACTTTATACTCTAGATGCATGCTGGATAGCGGTCGATGTGTGGAGTAATAGTAGTAGATGCAGAATCGTTTCGGTCTACTTGTCTCGGACGTGATGCCTATATATAATGATCATGCCTAGATAGTCTCATAATTATTCGCTTTTCTATCAATTGCTCGACAGTAATTTGTTTACCTGCCGTAGAATATCGCTATCATGAGAGAAGTCACTAGAGAAAACTATGGCCCCCGGGTCTATTCTCAACATATCAATCTACAATCTACTTCTCTTTTCCGCTTTTACTTTCTGTTCTTATATCCAAAATACCAAAAATATCAAACTATCATCTCTATCATATCTCACTTTCGTAAGTGACCGTAAAGGGATTGACAACCCCTTGTCGCGTTGGCTGCGAAGTTCTTATTTGTTTGTGCAGGTGCGAGGGACTCGCGCGTGGTCTCCTACTGGATTGATACCTTGGTTCTCAAAAACTGAGGGAAATACTTACGCTACTGTGCTGCATCACCCTTTCCTCTTCGAGGGAATACAACGCAAGCTCGAGAAGTAGCAGTCCACGTACACTCGTAGACCGAAAGCGGAAGTGTTATGTTAACGCGGTTGATGTAGTCGAACGTCTTCATGATCCAACCGATCCAAGTACCGAACGTACGGCACCTTCGTGTTCAACACACGTTCAGCTCGATGATGTCCCTCGAGCTCTTGATCCAGTAGAGGGTCGAGGTAGAGTTCCGTCAGCACGACGGCGTGGTGACGGTGTTGGTGATGTCATCCGCGCAGGGCTTCGCCTAAGCACTACGACGCTATGACCTGAGGAGTAAACTGTGGAGGGGCCACCACACACGGATAAGACAAATCTTGGTGTGCCTTTGGGGTGCCGCCTGCCCATGTATATAAAGGATAGAGGGAGGAGGAAGCCGGCCCTAGGGGTGGCGCGCCATGGGGGGAGTCCTACTAGGACTCCGTTCCTAGTAGGATTCGCCCTCCCCCCTTCCTTCCAATGTAGAGGGAGAAAGAGGAAAGGGGGGAGAGGAGAAGGAAAGGGGGGTCGCGCCCCTCAACCCCTAGTCCAATTCGGTTTGGGCTTGGGGGGGCATGCCCCACCTCCTGTGGCAGCCTCCCTCTCTCCACTATGGCCCAATAGGCCCATTAACTTTCCCGGGGGATTCCGATAGCCTCCCGGTACTCCGATAAATCCCCGAACCTCTCCGGAACCATTCTAGTGTCTGTATACAACCTTCCAATATATGAATCTTTACCTCTCAACCATCTCGAGACTCCTCATCATGTCCGTGATCTCATCTGGGACTCCGAACAAACTTCGGTCACCAAAACACAAAACTCATAATACAAATCGTCATTGAATGTTAAGCGTGCGGACCCTACGGGTTCGAGAACTATGTAGACATGACCGAGACACATCTCCGGTCAATAACCAATAGCGGAACCTGGATGCTCATATTGGCTCCTACATATTCTACGAAGATCTTTATTGGTAAAACCGCATAACAACATATGTTGTTCCCTTTGTCATTAGTATGTTACTTGCCCGAGATTTGATGCTCGGTATCATCATACCTAGTTCAATCTCGTTACCGGCAAGTCTCTTTACTCGTTTCCGTAATGCATCATCCTATAACTAACTCATTAGTCACATTGCTTGCTGATGGCTTCTCGCCCCTCGTTGGTTACCCCAAGTGGAAGGTTTGAGATGCAGTGTAGCAGTAGTTTTCCCTTGGCAAAGATACCAAGGATCGAATTCCCCTGAGACTCCAAGGTTCAACAAGAAGGTGTCAACTGCTAATGGCGCCAGATATTTAGCAATTGACTGGACCTGCACACAGATACAAATAACTTTGCTCCCAACGAGTACAAAGAGGTTGTCAATCCATCCGGCCTTGTCGTTTACAAAGGATCAAACGCAAGAGATAATAGTGATAGGTATAACTGCAACTGGTAAGTAAGAACAGAAAGTAAATAACGGGTGTTATCAGTGATGGTAATATGGAGCGGGGTCCCATGATGTTCACTAGTGATGTCTCTCTCCCAAAAGACGATAAAACAGCTAAGCGAGGTAAACAAATTACAGCTGGGCAATTGACAGGATTATGTGCGCAAACCAATGCTAACTATGCTGCAAGAAAGGTAGAGGCTCAAAAGCATGGGCAGTACGCCAAGGCAAGTCAACCGAAATCCATCTGCATCTACTACTAATCATCCACCTTGAGATATCTATCCAGAACATCTCGCTGGTATTAAGTTGCGAGTCCCACCCATAGTGTAAACTCAAAGCAACAGACAACTGCATTAAAAGAACTTTGCGTAAAGTAAACAATCCTTGCACCCGCAAGTACAAGCACCGTTGTTTCCCCCTTGTGGCAACAGCACATCCCCTAGACTCATGTTTCTGTCACTCAAGCTAGTCATCGAGGGGCATGAACCCACAATCAAGCATAACGTTCCCTCTTGGAGTTACTACCTACTACTTGGCCAAAGCAATAAACAGCAACGGAGAACATGCAAGAATTACTCAAGAACATAAATATAAAAGAGGTGAATCAAATATATTACTCAAACACAATCTGAACATAATCTCATAATCCATCGGATCCCAGCAAACTCATCATAGCAACAGCATAAGGATTACATATGTGCCTCGATCATGTAGGGCAGCTCACGAGGTCTAATCGGTGAAGAACAAAGAGGGGAGGAGAACATCACATAGCTACTGGTCATGGACCCATGGTCCAAGGGAGACTACTCACAACTCATCCGGGAGGCGTCCATGGTGGTGGAGAAGCTCCCGGTGGTGATCCTCCCCTCCGGCAGGGTGCCGGGAAGAGTTCTCCTGGTGCTCCCGATCTTGGAAGCGCGGCGGCGGCGGAACAGAGATGAGATCGCGAAAAAGGGTTCCGTCCTCGAGGGTTTCGGGACGCGGTGTAAATATATGCCAAAGGGGGCGTCAGAGGAGGCCTGGGGGGCCCAGGCGCCCTGGCGGCGCGGCCAGGAGGGGGGCGCGCCCTCTGGACGCCTGGAGCCTTGGTGGCCCCCCTCCGGCCCTACTTTGGCCGCATGGAAGCTTCCGGAACACTGATTTTTTATATATTTTTCCCGGAATTTTTCTGGCAGTTTACGTAATGGGAAAACCTGAAATACAAAAACAGCAGAAAACAAAAACTGGCACTGGGGTGCACTGAGTTAATAGGTTAGTCCAAATATGATCAAAAGTGTATGGAAGTGCATAAATAACATAGCAATATCACACAAAAGAGGCATGGAGCAAGCAGAAATTATAGATATGTTTTGGACGTATCAACATCCCCAAGCTTAATTCCTGCTCGTCCTCGAGTAGGTAAATGATAACAAGCATAATTTCTGTGGTGACATGCTATTAACCATGTAAGGACTTTTCACAGTCACATGACAAAAGCTTACTGAGACAATGAATCTGTAGTAATTAAGTTGCCTCATGAGAAAATCACAAAGAACTGAAAGTTTTACAATATGATACTGAAACATCAAATAGATTTGTAGTGAGCATGGTGTGCAAATATGATAAAGTGGTACCTCGCTTGCCCCCTTTAGTGAAGCAAAACATAAATGCAGGGGCACCTCCAAGGTTTAAGTGACGACTAGATACAATGATTTCAGAATAAACGATATCATAATCATGCAAAAGACAATGGTACTTTGGGACAATGCACATTACACTCAGAATGACAATCATGCTCTCAATAGTTGGTGCTTTAAAGAAGGTGGAGACTCTCGAACCGTGGCTTTTGATGGCAAGGTTGAAAACCCGTGGTCGGAAACAAAAACTAAACATGTACCAGAGCTCTTGGTTTTAAAAACAGAGGTAAAATTATTTTTGGGATATGCATATTTCGTCAACGAATGCTAGCAGATAACTCAATTACTTCTCGAGCTGGACAAGTTTCGAGGAACGGCTCCCGCATGAGGACGATCACATCCTCTTAATCTCCTTTGTTTATCACTGCCAAAGTTTTCTGATTTCTCATGAACAAAGCGTGAAGGAGGGTTTGTTTGTTGTATTATTTTTTAATGAGCCGGGCGCACTCTATGCCAGTTCCTTCTCGTATTAGGGGTTTGCACATTAGACATGCAATCCCGGGGTGAAGCTTGTCCAACTTAAAAAGATCATGAATTAACTACTACTTCCTCATGAGCTAAAACAGAGGCACAAAAGAGAAATGCTTTTTTTTGAATAATTTCGAGGTGGTACATGAAAGTCTTCGTTAGGAATGGCAGGTAAATACCATGTATAGGAAGGTATGGTGGACTCATATGGCATAACTGGTTTAAAGGATTTTGGATGCACAAGCAGTCAGTCCGCTTAGTACAGGCGAAGGTTAGCAAAAGACTGGGAGCGACCAACTAAGAGAGCAATGACGGTCATAATCATGCAGAGCGACAAAGCAACATTGAATCGGGCATGGAAGTTGTATCGCTACTCAGAAATAAAAGATCATCAAGGCTTGATAGACTTTCTTTACAGTCTTAAATATGCGTGAGCATATGCCAAGTCAATCAAAATAAATTCTTGAAGGAAGATATCACTAAACCATACCACATCATAGGCAAACAAATCATGTTGGTACTCCAATAACACATTAAAAAAACCCAGCTATTTGAGACTAACCATAAGAAAACATGAACTACTAAGCACCATTATGCACATAGCATTTTTATCATGGACATATCAACCAGTGCAACAGAAGCCAACTCTCTTAACAAGATAAGCATGATAACTAAAGAGAGTTCCAGCGACCAACTAAACAAAAGCTCTTTTAAAAAGTAAAGCATGAAAACTAAGAGCTAAGCATGACAGTAGCTATTGAAAGACCAAGAACATACACAGCAAAGATAAACATGAAAATTCTATGTTGTGTTCTAGGTTGAAGTGGAGCGTGTTTCTCTCCCACACAAAGAAAGCTGAGTTCCAACTCGTTATGAAAAGCAAGCAAAGCTAAAGACATAACACATGAAGTGATTAAAATATAGTGGAACGAAAGACGAACTGATAATGTTGATGGAGAAGGGGATGCACGGGGGCATCCCCAAGCTTAGACGCTTGAGTCTTCTTGAATATTTCTTGGGGGTGCATGGGGGCATCCCCAAGCTTGAGCGTTTGACACTCCTGAATCTTTTTATCATCTTCCCTCGCACACTTGAAAACTCCCTTCATACATAACTCATCATAATCTGATTAGCGAGGTTAGTACCCATAATAAAATAATTTTTTCTTGCTGTAAATAAGGATATTTTTGAAGGTCTACTGTTTATCAAGATTGCCAAAAGGTTTTTGCAAAGAAAAAGCAAGCTCAAGGTTTGCAAAACGAAGAAAAGGCAAAACAGGACAGAATCTGTGAAAAACAGACCAGCAGGTAGTAAATAATTTTTTCGTGGCACTTCTGCAACTCAAATCAAAAAACTCAGAACATACGCCCGAAAGCCTATTGTATAGAGCACGCTGTCGAAAAAATTCAGACCAAAAAGATGATCTGGTGATTTTATACGAATTTTTCTGTCCAAGGACATAATCTGTTTCCTGGACAGCACGTCACAACTTTTGAACTTTCTTGCAATCGGAGGCTAAACTTGGCACAAAGCTAAAAAGTAAAGATACAATGATGATGCTACTGTAGTAACAAACATCAAGACCACTAAAAACTGAAAGAACAAAACTGAAAGCAAAGATAACAAGGGTTGTCTCCCTAGAGCTCTTTCTTTATAGCCATAAAGATAGGCTTAAGACTTTAATGATGCTCTCGTAGGAGAACAAAAGAGAGCATCAAGAAGCAAATACCAAACACATTTAAGCCTAATATGCTTCCTATGCATAGGAATATTGCAATAGAATAATTCATTGAAGCACAAAGCAATAAGCATAGGAAGACAAAACAAGTGCAGCTTCAAAACCTTCAACATAGAGAGGGACTTTGATATTATTGAAATATCTATAAGCATATGTTCCCTTCTCATAATAATTTTCAGTGGGATCATGGATGAACTCAACAATATAACTATCACATAAGGCATTATTTCCATGATCCAAAAGCATAAAAGTGTCATTACTCTTCATATAAGCAAAATCTTTCTTATTAGGAATAGTGAGAGTAAGACTATCATAACCATCATGGTAATCATTGTATTTAGGAGGCATATCATAATCATAATAAATTTTATCCTCACTATTAGGTGGACTGAAAACATCATATTCATCATTGTAATCATCATATATAAGAAGCAAAGTATCATCAAAGTAAATTTTCTCTTCAAAAGTTGGGGGACTAAAAATATCATGTTCATCAAACGTGTCATCCCCAAGCTTAGAGCTTTCCATGTCATTAGCAATATTGATATTCAAAGAAAGCATACTAATAACATCACCACCATCATGATTTTCATGCAAATAATAAAGTTCCATAGGTTTTTTAATTTTCTATTCAAACACATCATGTCCCAAAGCAAGGTAGAGCTTATAAAGCTCTCTCATATTTTTGTTGTTTTCCATTAAGCAAAACTAGTGAAAAGACATAAAGAAAACTGAAAGGTAAACTAACAAGACTAAAAAGCAAAGATAAAAGATAGCGTGCAACTCCCCTATCTTGAAGAGTGGAGTCCCCGGCAACGGCGCCAGAAAACTTTGCTTGATGGCTTCTCGCCCCTCGTTGGTTACCCCAAGTGGAAGGTTTGAGATGCAGTGTAGCGGTAGTTTTCCCTTGGCAAAGATACCAAGGATCGAATTCCCCTGAGACTCCAAGGTTCAACAAGAAGGTGTCAACTGCTAATGGCGCCAGATATTTAGCAATTGACTAGACCTGCACACAGATACAAATAACTTTGCTCCCAACGAGAACAGAGAGGTTGTCAATCCCTCCGGCCTTGTCGTTTACAAAGGATCAAACGCAAGAGATAATAGTGATAGGTATAACTGCAACTGGTAAGTAAGAACAGAAAGTAAATAACAGGTGTGATCAGTGATGGTAATATGGACCAGGGTCCCATGATGTTCACTAGTGATGTCTCTCTCCCAAAAGACGATAAAACAGCTAAGCGAGGTAAACAAATTACAGCTGGGCAATTGACAGGATTATGTGCGCAAACCAATGCTAACTATGCTGCAAGAAAGGTAGAGGCTCAAAAGCATGGGCGGTACGCCAAGGCAAGTAGACCGAAATCCATCTGCATCTACTACTAATCATCCACCTTGAGATATCTATCCAGAACATCTCGCTGGTATTAAGTTGCGAGTCCCACCCATAGTGTAAACTCAAAGCAACAGACAACTGCATTAAAAGAACTTTGCGTAAAGTAAACAATCCTTGCACCCGCAAGTACAAGCACCGTTGTTTTCCCCCTTGTGGCAACAGCACATCCCCTAGACTCATGTTTCTGTCACTCAAGCTAGTCATCGAGGGGCATGAACCCACAATCAAGCATAACGTTCCCTCTTGGAGTTACTACCTACTACTTGGCCAAAGCAATAAACAGCAACGGAGAACATGCAAGAATTACTCAAGAACAAAAATATAAAAGAGGTGAATCAAATATATTACTCAAACACAATCTGAACATAATCTCATAATTCATCGGATCCCAGCAAACTCATCATAGCAACAGCATAAGGATTACATATGTGCCTCGATCATGTAGGGCAGCTCACGAGGTCTAATCAGTGAAGAACAAAGAGGGGAGGAGAACATCACATAGCTACTGGTCATGGACCCATGGTCCAAGGGAGACTACTCATAACTCATCCGGGAGGCGTCCATGGTGGTGGAGAAGCTCCCGGTGGTGATCCTCCCCTCCGGCAGGGTGCCGGGAAGAGTTCTCCTGGTGCTCCCGATCTTGGAAGCGCGGCGGCGGCGGAACAGAGATGAGATCGCGAAAAAGGGTTCCGTCCTCGAGGGTTTCGGGATGCGGTGTAAATATATGCCAAAGGGGGGCGTCAGAGGAGGCCTGGGGGGCCAGGCGCCCTAGCGGCGCGGCCAGGAGGGGGGGCGCGCCCTCTGGCCGCCTGGAGCCCTGGTGGCCCCCCTCCGGCCCTACTTTGGCCGCATGGAAGCTTCCGGAACGCTGATTTTTTATATATTTTTCCCGGAATTTTTCTGGCAGTTTACGTAATGGGAAAACCTGAAATACAAAAACAGCAGAAAACAGAAACTGGCACTGGGGTGCACTGAGTTAATAGGTTAGTCCAAATATGATCAAAAGTGTATGGAAGTGCATAAATAACATAGCAATATCACACAAAAGAGGCATGGAGCAAGCAGAAATTATAGATACGTTTTGGACGTATGACTTGCAAAGCTTATAGTGATGTGCATTACCGAGAGGGCCCAGAGATACCTCTCCGATGCACGGAGTGACAAATCCTAATCTCGATCTATGCCAACTCAACAAACACCTTCGAAGACACCTGTAGAGCATCTTTATAATCATCTAGTTACGTTGTGACGTTTGATAGCACACAAGGTGTTCCTCCGGTATTCGGGTGTTGCATAATCTCATAGTCAGAGGAACATGTATAAGTCATGAAGAAAGCAATAGTAATAAAACTAAACGATCATTATGCTAAGCTAACGGATGGGTCATGTCCATCACATCATTCTCCTAATTATGTCATCCCGTTTATCAAATGACAACACATGTCTATGTTTAGGAAACTCAACAATCTTTGCTTAACGAGCTAGTCTAGTAGAGGCTTATTAGGGACACTGTGCTTCTTCTATGTATTCACACATGTATCAAGTTTCCGGTTAATACAATTCTAGCATGAATAAAAGACATTTATTATGATATATAAGGAAATATAAATAACAATTTATTATTGCCTCTAGGGCATATTTCCTTCAGTCTCCCACTTGCACTAGAGTCAATAATCTAGATTACATAGTAATGATTCTAACACCCATGGAGTCTTGGTGGTGATCATGTTTTGCTTGTGGAAGAGGCTTAGTCAACGGGTCTGCAACATTCAGATCGGTGTGTATTTTGCAAATCTCTATGTCTCCTTCTTTGACTTGATCGCGGATAGAGTTGAAGTGTCTCTTGATGTGCTTGGTTCTCTTGTGAAACTTGGATTCCTTCGCCAAGGCAATTGCTCCAGTCTTGTCACAAAAGATTTCCATTAGACCCGATGCACTAGGTATTACACCTAGATCGGATATGAACTCCTTCATCCAGACGCCTTCATTTGCTGCTTCCGAAGCAGCTATGTACTCCGCTTCACACGTAGATCCCGCCATGACGCTCTGCTTGGAACTGCACCAACTGACAGCTCCACCGTTCAACAAAAATACGTATCCGATGTGTGACTTAGAGTCATCCAGATTAGTGTCAAAGCTAGCATCGACGTAACCATTTACGATGAGCTCTTTGTCACCTCCATAAACGGGAAACATATACTTGGTCCTTTTCAGGTACTTCAGGATGTTCTTGACCGCTGTCAAGTGATCCACTCCTGGATTACTTTGGTACCTCCCTGCTAGACTTATAGCAAGGCACACATCAGGTCTGGTGCACAGCATTGCATACATGATAGAACCTATGGCTGAAGCATAGGGAATGACTTTCATTTTCTCTTTATCTTCTGCAGTGGTCGGGCATTGAGTCTGACTCAACTTCACACCTTGTAACACAGGCAAGAACCTTTTCTTTGACTGGTCCATTTTGAATTTCTTCAAAACTTCATCAAGGTATGTGCTTTGTGAAAGTCCATTAAGCGTCTTGATCTATCTCTATAGATCTTGATGCCCAATATATAAGCAGCTTCACCGAGGTCTTTCATTGAAAAATTCTTATTCAAGTATCCTTTTATGCTATCCAGTAATTCTACATCATTTCCAATCAACAATATGTCATCCACATATAATATCAGAAATGCTACAGAGCTCCCACTCACTTTCTTGTAAATACAGGCTTCTCCAAAAGTCTGTATAAAACCATATGCTTTGATCACTTCATCAAAGCGTATATTCCAACTCCGAGATGCTTGCACCAGTCCATAGATGGATCGCTGGAGCTTGCACACTTTGTCAGCACCTTTAGGAACGACAAAACCTTCTGGTTGCATCATATACAACTCCTCTTTGAGAAATCCATTAAGGAATGCAGTTTTGACATCCATTTGCTAGATTTCATAATCATAAAATGCGGTAATTGCTAACATGATCCAGACAAACTTAAGTATCGCTACGGGTGAGAAGGTCTCATCGTAGTAAACTCCGTGAACTTGTCAAAAACCTTTCGCAACAAGTCGAGCTTTGTAGACAGTAACATTACCATCGGCGTCAGTCTTCTTCTTAAAGATCCATTTATTTTCAATGGCTTGCCGATCATCGGGCAAGTCAACTAAAGTCCACACTTTGTTCTCATACATGGATCCCATCTCAGATTTCACGGCCTCAAGCCATTTTGCGGAATCATGGCTCATCATTGCTTCCTCATAGTTCGTAGGTTTGTCATGGTCTAGTAACATGACTTCCAGAACAGGGTTACCATACCACTCTGGCATGGAACGTACTTTGGTTGACCTACGAGGTTCGGTAGTAACTTGATCTGAAGTTTCATGATCATCATAATTAGCTTCCTCACTAATTGGTGTAGGAATCACTGGAACTGATTTCTGTGACAAACTACTTTCCAATTCAGGGGAAGGTACAATTACCTCATCAAGTTCTACTTTCCTCCCACTCACTTCTTTTGAGAGAAACTCTTTCTCTATAAAGGATCCATTCTTAGCAACGAATATCTTGCCTTCGGATCTGTGATAGAAGGTGTACCCAATAGTTTCCTTTGGGTATCCTATGAAGACACATTTCTCCAATTTGGGTTCGAGCTTATCTGGTTGAAGCTTTTTCGAATAAGCATCGCAACCCCAAACTTTAAGAAACAACAACTTGGGTTTCTTGCCAAACCACAATTCATAAGGTGTCGTCTCAACGGATTTAGATGGTGCGCTATTTAATGTGAATGCAGTTGTCTCTAAAGCATAACCCCAAAACGATAGCGGTAAATCGGTAAGAGACATCATAGATCACACCATATCTAATAAAGTACGGTTACGACGTTCGGACACACCATTACGCTGTGGTGTTCCCGGTGGCGTGAGTTGCGAAACTATTCCACATTGTTTCAAATGAAGACCAAACTTGTAACTCAAATATTCGCCTCCGCGATCTGATCGTAGAAACTTTATTTTTCTTGTTACGATGATTCTCTACTTCACTCTGAAATTCTTTGAACTTTTTAAATGTTTCAGACTTATCTTTCATTAAGTAGATATACCCATATCTGCTCAAATCATCTGTGAAGTTCAGAAAATAACGATGCCCACCGCGAGCCTCAACACTCATCGAACTGCATACATCGGTATGTATTATTTCCAACAAGCCAGTTGCTCGCTCCATTGTTCCGGAGAACGGAGTTTTAGTCATCTTGCCCAATAGGCATGGTTCGCAAGTATCAAGTGATTACAAAAGCCCATCGGCATGGAGTTTCTTCATGCGCTTTACACCAATATGACCTAAACGGCAGTGCCGCAAATAAGTTGCACTATCATTATTAACTTGACATCTTTTGGCATCAATATTATGAATATGTGTATCACTACAATCGAGATTCAACAAAAATAGACCACTCATCAAGGGTGAATGACCATAAAAGATATTACTCACATATATAGAAGAACCATTATTGTCTGATTTAAATGAATAACCGTCTCACAACAAACAAGATCCAGATATAATGTTCATGCTGAACATTGGTACGAAATAACAATTATTTAGGTCTAAAACTAATCCCGAAGGTAGATGTAGAGGTAGCGTGTTGACGGCGATCACATCGACTTTGGAACCATTTCCTACGCGCATCGTCACCTCGTCCTTAGCCAATCTTCGCTTAATCCATAGCCTCTGTTTCGAGTTACAAATGTGAGAAACCAAACCAATATCAAATACCCAGGTGCTACTACGAGCATTAGTAAGGTACACATCAATAACATGTATATCAAATATACCTTTGTTCACTTTGCCATCCTTCTTATCCGCCAAATACTTGGGGCAGTTCCGCTTCCAGTGACCAGTCCCTTTGCAGTAGAAGCACTCAGTTTCAGGCTTGGCTCCAGACTTGGGTTTCTTTTGGGAGTAGCAACTGGCTTGCTATTCTTCTTGAAGTTCCCCTTCTTTCCCTTGCGCTTTTTCTTGAAACTAGTGGTCTTGTTAACCATCAACACTTGATGCTCCTTTTTTATTTCTACCTCCGCAGCTTTGAGCATTGCGAAGAGCTCGGGAATTGTCTTCTGCATCCCTTGCATATTATAGTTCATCACAAAGTCTTTATAGCTTGGTGGCAGTGATTGAAGGACTCTGTCAATAACACTATCATCATCAACTTTAACTCCAAGCTGAGTCATATGGTTATGGTACCCAGACATTCTGAGTAAGTGTTCATTGACAGAAGTGTTCTCCCCCATCTTGCAGCTATAGAACTTGTTGGAGACTTCATATCTCTCAACTCGGGCATTTGCTTGAAATATTAACTTCAACTCTTGGAACATCTCATATGCTCCATGACGTTCAAAACGTCTTTGAAGTCTCGATTCTAAGCCGTAAAGCATGGCACACTGAACTATCGAGTAGTCATCAGATCGAGCTTGCCAGACGTTCATAACGTCAGGAGTTGCTCCTGCAGCAGGCCATTCACCTAGCAATGCTTCAAGGACATAATTCTTCTGTGCAACAATGAGGATAATCCTCAAGTTATGGACCCAGTCCGTGTAGTTGCTACCATCATATTTCAACTTAGCTTTCTCTAGGAACGCATTAAAATTCAAGAGAACGGTAGCACGGGCCAATGATCTACAACATAGATATACAAAAACTAACATGACTAAGTTCATGATAAATTAAGTTCAATTAATCATATTACTAAAGGACTCCCACTTAGATAGACATCCCTCAAGTCATCTAAATGATCACGTGATCTAAATCAACTATACCATGTCTGATCATCACGTGAGATGGAGTAGTTTTCAATGGTGAACATCTTATGTTGATCATATCTACTATATGATTCACACTCGACCTTCCGGTCCCTAGTGTTCCGAGGCCATGTCTATACATGCTAGGCTCGTCAAGATTAACCCGAGTATTCTGCACGTGCAAAACTATCTTACACCCGTTGTATGTGAATGTAGAGCTTATCACACCCGATCATCACGTGGTGTCTCGGCACGATGAACTGTCGCAACGGTGCATACTCAGGGAGAACACTTGTACCTTGAATTTTTGTAATGGATCATCTTATAATGCCACTGTCGTTCTAAGCAAAATAAGATGCATAATAAGATAAACATCACATGCAATCAAAATATGTGACATGATATGGCCATCATCATCTTGTGATTTTGATCTCCATCTCCAAAGCATCATCATGATCTCCATCATCACCGGCTTGACACCATGATCTTCATCGTAGCGTCGTGATCATCTCGCCAACTATTGCTTCTACTACTATCGCTAACTCATAGTGATAAAGTAAAGCAATTACATGGCGTTCGCAATTCATACAATAAAGTGACAACCATAAGGCTCCTGTCGGTTGCCGATAATTTACAAAACATGATCATCTCATACAATAACATATAACTCAGCACGTCTTGACCATTTCACATCACAACATGCCCTGCAAAAACAAGTTAGATGTCCTCTACTTTGTTGTTGAAAGTTTTACGTGGCTCTATGGGCTTCTAGCAAGAACCGTTCTTACCTACAAATCAAAACCACAACGATTTTTCGTCAAGTGTGCTTTTTAAACCTTCAACAGGGACCAGTCGTAGTCACACTCGATTCAACTAAAGTTGGAGAAACAAACACCCGCCAGCCACCTATGTGCAAAGCACGTCGGTAGAACCAGTCTCATGAACGCGGTCATGTAATGTCGGTCCGGGCCGCTTCATCCAACAATACTGCCGAATCAAAGTAAGATGTTGGTGGTAAGCAGTATGAAAATTATCGCCCACAACTCTTTGTGTTCTACTAGTGCATATCATCTACGCATAGACCTGGCTCATGATTCCGCTATTGGGGAACATAGCATGCAATTCAAAAAAAATCCTACGCTCACGCAATATATATCTAGGAGATGCATAGCAACGAGACGGGGAGAGTGTGTCCACGTACCCTCGTAAACCGAAAGCAGAAGCGTTATGTTAACGTGGTTGATGTAGTCGAACGTCTTCATGATCCAACCGATCCAAGTACCAAACGTACGGCACCTCCGTGTTCAGCACACATTCAGCTCGATGGCGTCCCTCGTGCTCTTGATCTAGTAGAGGGTCGAGGGAGAGTTCCGTCAGCACGACGGCATGGCGACGGTGTTGGTAATGTGATCCACGCAGGGATTTGCCTAAGCACTATGACGCTATGACCTGAGGAGTAAACTGTGTAGGGGGGCACCGCACACGGCTAATACACATCTTGGTGTGCCTTTGGGGTGCCTCCTCGTCATGTCCGTGATCTTATCCAGGACTCCGAACTACCTTCGGTACATCAAAACTCATAAACTCATAATACCGATCATCATCAAACGTTAAGCGTGCGAACCCTAATGGTTCGAGAACTATGTAGACATGACCGAGACACATCTCCGGTCAATAACCAATAGCGGAACCTGGATGCTCATATTGGCTCCTACATATTCTACGAAGATCTTTATAGGTCAAACCGCATAACAACATATGTTGTTCCCTTTGTCATCGGTATGTTTCTTGCCCGAGATTCGACCGTCGGTATCATCATACCTAGTTCAATCTCATTACCGGCAAGTCTCTTTACTCATTTCCGTAATGCATCATTCTGTAACTAACTCGTTAGTCACATTGTTTGCAAGGCTTATAGTGATGTGCATTACCGAGAGGGCCCAGAGATACCACTCAGATACATGGAGTGACAAATCCTAATGTCGATCTATGCCAACTCAACAAACACCTTCGGAGACACCTGTAGAGCATCTTTATAATCACCCAGTTACGTTTTGACGTTTGATAGCACACAAGGTGTTCATCTGGTATTCGGGAGTTGCATAATCTCATAGTCAGAGGAACATGTATAAGTCATGAAGAAAGCAATAGCAATAAAACTAAACGATCATTATGCTAAGCTAACGGATGGGTCATGTCCATCATATCATTCTCCTAATGATGTGATCCTGTTTACCAAATGACAACACATTTCTATGCTTAGGAAACTCAACCATCTTTGATTAATGAGCTAGTCTAGTAGAGGCTTACTAGGGACACTATGTTTCGTCTATGTATTCACACATGTATCAAGTTTCCGGTTAATACAATTCTAGCATGAATAAAAGACATTTATCATGATATATAAGAAATATAAATAACAACTTTATTATTGCCTCTAGGGCATATTTCCTTCAATCCAATAGAGTGTGATTACGACGTTCGGACACAGCATTACGCTAAGGTGTTCCAGGCGGCGTGAGTTGTGAAACAATTCCACATTTTCTTAAGTGTGTGCCAAACTCGTGAATCAAATATTCTCCTCCACGATCAAATCGTAAGAACTTTATTTTCTTGTCACGTTGATTCTCTACCTTGCTATGAAATTCCTTGAACTTTTCAAAGGTCTCAGACTTATGTTTCATTAAGTAGACATACTCACATCTACTTAAGTCATCAGTGGGGGTGAGAACATAACGATAGCCACCGCGAGCCTCAACGCTCATTGGACCGCATACATCAGTATGTATTATTTCCAACAAGTTGGTTGCTCGCTCCATTGTTCCGGAGAACAGAGTCTTGCTCATCTTGCCTAGGAGGCATGGTTCGCACGTGTCAAATGATTCATAATCAAGAGACTCTAAAAGTCCATCTGCATGGAGTTTCTTCATGCGTTTGACACCAATATGACCAAGGTGGTAGTGCCACAAGTATGTGGGACTATCATTATCAACCTTACATCTTTTGGCATTCACACTATGAATATGTGTAACATCACATTCGAGATTCAATAAAAACAAACCATTGACCAGCGGGGCATGACCATAAAACATATCTCTCATGAACAAACATTATTCTCAGATTTAAATGAGTAGCCATCTCGCATCAAACGATATCCAGATACAATGTTCATGCTCAAAGCTGGTACTAAATAACAATTATTAAGGTTTAAAACTAACCCCGAAGGTAGATGCAGAGGTAGCGTGCCGACGACAATCACATCGACCTTGGAACCATTCCCGACGCGCATTGTCACCTCGTCCTTTGCCAATCTCTGCTTATTCCACAACTCATGTTTTGAGTTACAAATGTGAGCAACTGCACCGGTATAAAATACCCATGAGCTACTACGAGCGCTGGCAAGGTACAATCAATAACATGTATATCATATATACCTTTGACGTTGCCGGCCTTCTTATCCGCTAAGAACTTGGGGCAGTTCCGCTTCCACTGACCATTTCCCTTGCAATAAAAACACTCAGTCTCAGGCTTGGGTCCATTCTTTGGCATCTTCCCGTTAACTGACTTACCAGGAACGGCAACTCCCTTGCCGTCATTCTTGAAGTTCTTCTTACCCCTGCCTTTCTTGAACTTAGTGGTCTTATTCACCAGCAACACTTGATGTTCCTTTTTGATCTCCACCTCCGCTGATTTCAGCATCGAATATAACTCAGTAATGGACTTCTCCATCCCTTGCATATTGTAGTTCATCACAAAGCTCTTGTAGCTAGGTGGAAGCGACTAGAGGATTCTGTCAATGACTGAGTCATCTGGAAGATTAACTCCCAGCTGAGACAAGTGGTTGTGCAACCCAGGCATTTTGAGTATATGCTCGCTGACAGAACTGTTTTCCTCCATCTTACAACTAAAGAACTTGTCGGGGACTTCATATATCTCGACCCAGGCATGAGCTTGGAAAACCATTTTCAGCTCTTGGACTGTTGCTCAAAATGCTTTTGGATCCCCGGTTCTAAGCTGTAAAGCATGCCGCACTGAACCAGGGAGCAATCATCACTACGCGACTGCGAGACATTCATAACGTCTTGAGCTGCTGGGAAAATGGGTGCGTCACCTAGCGGTGCTTCAAGGACATATGCTTTCTTGGAAGCTATGAGGATGATCCTCAAGTTACGGACCCAGTCCATATAGTTGCTTCCATCGTATTTTAGTTTGGTTTTCTCTAGGAACGCGTTGAAGTTGAGGGCAACATTAGCATGGGCCATTGGATCTACAAGATAGATTGTAAAGATAATTTTAGACTAAGTTCATGATAATTCAGTTCATCTAATCAAATTATTTAATGAACTCCCACTCAGATAGACATCCCTCTAGTCATCCAAGTGACACATGATCCGAATCGACTAGGCCGTGTCCGATCATCACGTGAGACGGATTAGTCATCAACAGTGAACATCTCCATATTTATCGCATCTACTATACGACTCATGTTCAATCTTTTGGTCTCTCGTGTTCCGAGGCCATGTCTGTACATGCTAGGCTCGTCAGGTCAACCTAAGTGTTTCGTATGTGTAAATTTGGCTTACACCCGTTGTATGCGAACGTTAGAATCTATCACACCCGGTCATCACGTGGTGCTTCGAAACAACGAACCTTCGCAACGGTGCACACTTAGGGGGAACAAATTTCTTGAAATTTCAGTGAGTGATCATCTTATTTATGCTACCATCGCTCTAAGCAAATAAGATGCAAACATAATAAACATCGCATGCAAATCATAAAGTGACATGATATGGCCAATATCATATTGCGCCTTTGATCTCCATCTTCGAGGCGCGGCATGATCACCATCGTCACCGGCATGACACCATGATCTCCATCATCGTGTCTTGATGAAGTTGTCTCGCCAACTATTACTTCTACTACTATGGCTAACGGTTAGCAATGAAGTAAAGTAATTACATGGCGTTTTTATTGACTCGCGGTTCATACAATAAATTAAGACAACTCCTATGGCTCCTGCCGGTTGTCGTACTCATCGACATGCAAGTCATGATTCCTATTACAAGAACATGATCAATCTCATACATCACATATATAATTCATCACATCATTTTGGCCATATCACATCACATAGCATACCCTGCAAAAACAAGTTAGACGTCCTCTAATTGTTGTTGCATGTTTTACGTGGTTGCTATGGGTTTCTAGCAAGAACGTTTCTTACCTACGCAAAAGCCACAACGGTGATATGCCAATTGCTATTTACCCTTCATAAGGACCCTTCTCATCGAATCCGATCCGGCTAAAGTGGGAGAGACAGACATCGCTAGCCACCTTTTGCAACAAAGTGCTTGTCAAACGGTGGAACCTGTCTCACGTAAGCGTACATGTAAAGTCAGTTTGGGACGCTTCATCCCACAATGCCGCCGAATCAATATAGGACAAGTAGCGGCAAGCAAATTGACCAAATCATCGCCCACAACTACTTGTGTTCTACTCGTGCATAGAATCTACGCATAGACCTAGATCATGATGCCACTGTTGGGGAACGAGTAATAATTGAAAAAAAAATCCTACGTGTCACCAAGATCAATCTAGGATATGCTAGCAATGAGAGAGAGGGAGTGCATCTTCATACCTTTGAAGATCGCTAAGCGGAAACATTGCAAAGAACGCGGTTGATGGAGTCGTACTCGCGGCGGTTCAAATCACAGAAGATCCGATCTAGCGCCGAACAGACGCCGCCTCCACGTTCAACACACGTACAACCCGAGGACGTCTCCTCCTTCTTGATCCAACAAGGGGGGAGGATAATTTGAGGAAGAACTCCGACATCACGACGGCGTGGTGGCGGTGGAGCTCGTGGTTCTCCGGCACGGCTTCGCTAAGCACTACGAAGGAGGAGGAGGTGTAGGAGGGGGAGGGTTGTGCCAGGGGGAATGGTGTGGCTGCCCTCCCACCCCCTACTATATATAGGGGGAGGTGGAGAGGGGCCGGCCCCCTAGATGCATCTACATGGGGGCGGCCAGGGGGAAACTTGCCCCCCAAGATGGTGGGGGCGCCCCCATCCCTATGGTTTCCAACCCTAGGCACCTTGGGCCCCTGGGTGGGGGCGCACCAGCCCACTAAGGGGCTGGTCCCCACCCATATTCAGCCCATTAGGCCCTCCGGGGCTGGTGGCCCCTCCCGGTGGACCCCGGAACCCTTTCAGTGGTCCTGGTACAATACCGATAACCCTTGAAACCTTTCCAGCGATTGAAACTAGACTTCCCACATATAAATCTTCACCTACATACCACTCTGGAACTCCTCGTGACGTGCGGGATCTCATCCGGGACTCCGAACAACTTTCGGTAACCACATACAATTCCCATTACAACTCTAGCGTGATCGAACCTTAAGTGTGTAGACCCTACGGGTTCGGGAACCATGCAGACATGACCGAGAAACCTCTCCAGCCAATAACCAATAGCGGGATCTGGATACCCATATTGGCTCCCACATGTTCCACGATGATCTCATCGGATGAACCACGATGTTGGGGATTCAATCAATCCCGTATACAATTCCCTTGTCCATCGGTATGTTACTTGCTCGAGATTCGATCGTCGGTATCCCTATACCTTGTTCAATCTCGTTATCGGCTAGTCTCTTTACTCGTTCCATAACACATGATCCCGTGACTAACTCCTTAGTCACATTGAGCTCATTATGATGATGCATTACTGAGTGGGCCTAGAGATACCTCTCCCTCAAACGGAGTGACAAATCTAGTCTCGATTCATGCCAACCCAACAGGCACTTTCGGAGATACCTGTAGTGCACCTTTATAGTCAACCAGTTACGTTGTGATGTTTGATACACCCAAAGCATTCTCACGGTGTCCGGGAGTTGCACAATCTCATGGTCTAAGGAAAGGATACTTGGCATTAGAAAAGCTCTAGCAAACGAACTACATGATCTTGTGCTATGCTTAGGATCGGGTCTTCTCCATCACATCATTCTCCTAATGATGTGATCCTATTATCAACGACATCCAATGTCCATGGCCAGGAAACCACAACCATCTATTGATCAACGAGCTAGTCAACTAGAGGCTCCCTAGGGACATGTTGTGGTCTATGTATTCACACATGTATTGCAGTTTTCGGTTAATACAATTATAGCATGAACAATAGACAATTATCATGAACAAGGAATAATAACAATTTTATTATTGCCTCTAGGGAATATTTCCAACACCTAGATCCTGGAACAAGCATTCGTCAACGACCTCCCGGAACACTCGCATCTGCCACTCAGGCCGGGCAGCTCGCGAGAAGTGTTCCGAAGCGTATAGTGTCTCATTAAAGTCACACACACACATTCAAGCTGCGTGTGGTAATGCCAGCAATGTACGAAGAAACCTCCAGCTGTGATGGGGATCACCTGCTCTATAAGCTCCATGGAACCCCGTGAGTCTCCATGGGCTGGAATTTTGATCACTTTTCTACACCATAATATCAATATGGCAAGACCTATAGTTATTGAGCTCAACTTGACATCGGCTGACCGGAATAAGGCAATTCCTCCACTCAATCCCTCACCGTTCATAGCAAAACAACCTGCAAAACCGAAGGTGGTATGTAGGTTTTCGACTCGTTTTGCCAAAAAAAAAATTGGTCTCCATCAGAAAAAGGAGACTAGCCCCTTCCTGCTTCACAATGCTGCGAAGCTCTCGAACTGCCGTTGGGTTCCCAAGCGCGTGGCAGTTCCAGCTAAGGCAATTCATTGCGGCGGGCAGGGCTGCGCCGCAGCATCTGGCGAATGCCTAGAGTTGACCAGGGTTGGTTTCTTCTTTTTGGGCACTCTATCCCCATCTGCATCAACACAAGAGCCACCAGAGTCTTCCTATTTAGCTCTTGTGATGCGGAGCATCCTAAGGTCAACCCCATGGACCCTTCATCGCATCATCAAGTGCCCAAAGGACCAATGACTCGAGCCCGTGCAAGAGCTCTCGAGACCGAGGTGGCTTCACTCCTTGCTCTAAATCCTTCAGATTCACTTGAGACATGGCTTCTACCCTCATCAGGAACTCTGTGCATACTCAGGTACTTGGATGAAGGCCACGGGACAGCTCTGCACAATGGTCAAGACGGCGAGTTCGACAAGTGCCGGGAACAAGAAGAAGGAAGGCTGAAGATGCTACAGGCACCGGACGTCCGGCCTGCACCGGACGACCGGCGACTCCCAGACGACCGGACGACCGGAAGCCACCGGACGTCCGTGACTCCGACCACAGAAGCTAAATAGCGGAAATCCGAGGATTACCGGACGTCCGGTCCCTCCGGAACCTCTGGACGTCCGGTAACCAGCGGACGTCTGCCCCGACGGCGACCACTCGTGTAATATATACTCGTTGACTCCCATCCTTTCGAGGCAGCTTTTGGGATAACTCATCATAGACCTCTGTGGATTCTCTCCTACAAGACCGCTGCCTCTTCGGAGAAGATCCACCTCGTATTCAAGACCTCCACATCGGGGAAGATCCCAAGGGATATTCAAGACCTCCTCCGGGAGAAGACTATCCTTGTACCACCGTCGTTGACTATGGACCGTGTATCTCGATGTGTATCGTGGATCTAGCACTTGTGTGACCGTATTCGTGTTGATTTGAGTGTTTCCTCTCGTGTTTTCCTCCGTTCCCTCCTTGTGTTCTCCGTGTTCGTCGTGGGATATTCTCCAATCGTGAAAGATCTGCTGATTAGGGTTCCACCCTACATCATCTTATGGTATCAGAGCATAGGTTGATCACGAATTTGGAGCCCCACACCCTGTTTTCTAGCTTGTTTTTGTTGTGTTCTTCCCAATTTCGAAAATTCCCCACAAAAATAGCCCCAAATTTTTTTTGTGATCTGTTGATTTGGCAAGATTTTGTTGACTTTGTTCCATGGATTTGCTGTGCCACGAGTGGATCTAGCTTTTCCCCACCTTTTCACCGACTTTCCCCCACAAATTCGGCCAAGATTGACCAATTTGTCCACGGATCCGAGAAACCTAGCCCCAGACCTACCGGACGACCGACGTTTACCGGGCGTCCGGCACCCCACGAGACACCGGACGTCCGCTAAGCACCGGACGACCGGCACCCCGCCTACAGAAACTTTTACCGGACTTCCGGAACTTACCGGACGTCCGACTCCCTCCGGCCGACCGGACGACCGGCAACCTCCGGACGTCCGGCAATCCCTGACGAAGCTGACTTTGTTCAGTTCCGTACCACCTTCCGCTACCACCTACCTTTCGTCCCACCTTCTGCAACCACCATCGATTAACCGCTACGATTTGGAACATCTTATGTTCCTTTGCCTTGGATACTTGAGTTGTGGTTTCACCGTTTCCTTGGATGTTTAGGCTACCTTGGAAAGGCAAGACTTCGTCAACACCACCGCTCAACTTCGGCAAGGACGATAACATCGACGACACTTTGTTCATTCTACCTTGCAATTGCATTGTCACCCTATGAACCATCTTTGCGTAGCTTTCCCATTGAGACTAGCCATTTGAGTATTGCCGGGCCACGATACTTGTGCACATTAGTGATAGTCATAGATATTACATACCATATCATCATATCTCCGTGTGCCACAAGAGTGATCCGCATACACAATAGCTACCTTGATCCGAGAAGCATGCATAAGTATCCAAAGAAAGAGCTCACAAGCTTTTAAGCAAAAGAGCCAACCGAAGCTTATAAGCAAAAGGGACAATAGCATCATACGCCTTGCATCAAAAGAGATCATACATAGCAATACATCATCTTGTGCTCAAGCATCGGCACATCATACACTCATAACATACTTGTGATAGTAGTCGTTACGTTTTGCCTCTTATAGGTCGTGCACAAGTGCGTATCCGCCTATTAAGCAATCGGTTAGCGTCTCTCTAGTGTTGTGCAACACGAGCATTTTCCGTGGATTCCACATTTTCGCTCACCCTTGGTTGCACAACCACATTTATCTATCCGTGCGTGTGTTTCGTGTGCTACTTTGCTAGTGATCTACTTGTTGCATGAGCAAATTGTGAACCATTTTCAACATCATTGAGTCACTTTGACGATTGCATTAAATTTATTGCCACCATCCTAACCAAGCTCCTCTCAAAGCTTTACTTGTGTAGGTGTGAGAATCGACACGAAGTGGTACCAATAGTGCTATTTCCGGGTACATTATCGCGTGATCATTGATCCATTTTCAACTTCGGTTAAGGTACATTTGGTATTGTCTTCTCCTTTCTCCCACTCACATACTTGCTTGTGATGATGGATAGGCCAAGTACATCTTCCAACCCGATCTTCGACGATCCTCAAGAAGCGAACAACTACGTCACCAAACTACATCTCTTCGGTGTCCAACGAGCTCTACATCAAGAGAGTGAAGCTATGCGCGAGTACATTGGTCAAGTCGCCGAGGACGCGCGCCAATTTGAAGCAAGAACAAAAGAGCAATTCGACATCATCAACACCAACATGTCTACTCAATTCAACAAGCTCCGGACTTTGATCGTCAACCGACGTTCTTCTTCCACATCATCTCAAAGACGAAGCCGCTCAAGTCGACATTCCGACTCCACGCACGACTCAAGTACCCCTACATCCAACACTCTTCGTCAAGCCGCACGTCAAGCTCGACATGACAACCGGCCGCCTCTTCATGACAAGAGTTCACAAGAGCTATTCGACGAGCAAGAAAGTCGACGTCGTCAAAACCAAGCTACACTTGAGTAAGCACAAGAACGGCAACGACTACGCCAACAACAACAAGAGCGAGCACGTCAACACCAAGAAGAACTAGATGCCGAGGCTAACCGCCAAGCACAACAACGTCGACAAGCTCAAGCTATGGAGGCGCAACGAGCGTTACAAGATGCACATCGTAACGTGGCAGCCCGCACTCGACACACTCGTCAAGAAGAGGATTTCCTTCGTGATGAGATGCAAGAGAGACGCCATCAAACAAGAATGCAAGATGAAGCTCCTCTTCAAGCGCGGCAAGAGCAACAACCACAACAAGTACAACAAGCTCGGCAAGAGCAACATGATAATGTCAACCGCCAAAATCAAGACCGCCCCCCCCCCAATAGGCAAGGAAACAATGACGAGCATCTCTATGGCAAGCTCAAATTCACCATGCCAAAGTTTTCTGGAAGCATTGATCCCGAAGACTATCTCTCATGGGCATTGAAGGTTGACAAGATCTTTCGCCTTCACAACTTCGATGAAGATAAGAAGATCGCAATGGCATCCCTTGAGTTCCAAGACTATGTTCTCATTTGGTGGGAGCAAATCATAGAGAGAAGAGAAGCAAAAGGCAAACCTCCTATCACCACTTGGGCTCAAATGAAGGAAGTCATGAGAGCACGCTTTGTGCCTACACACTACAACCGCGACTTGTTCAAGAAGTTACAACTCCTCAAGCAAGGTACCAAGTCCGTTGAAGAGTACTACAAGGAGATGGAGATTGCCATGATACGAGCAAACATCACGAAAGATGACGAGCAAACTATGGCGAGATTCTTGAATGGACTCAACTATCCTATCAGGAAGATTGCGGACTTCCAACCATATAACAATCTCCTCGAGCTAGTGCATCAAGCAACCAAAGCAGAGCGACAAGTTCAAGAGGACTACAAGTACTCCAAGTTCAACTCCAAGAACTTCGGCTCCTACAACCAAGCTTCAATGACTTCGGCTACTCCTCCTACCTCTACCAAGCCATCTACAAACTTCGGCGACAAGCCAAGCTACAAGAATGCGACTACATCGAGTCGTCCACCTTCTACCAACAACTTCAAGCCAAGAGCTTCCTCAACTACAACTCCAACGGAAGACAATACCAAGACGAGCTCCATCAAATGCTTCAAGTGCCAAGGACGTGGCCACAAGTCATTTGAGTGCAAGACCGTTCGCACCATGATCATCAATGATGACGGATCTTATGACTCCATGAGCGATGATGAGATGGAAGCACTTGAGCATGTCGCTATGCATCGCCAAGTGAATGAAGAAGAAGACCATCAAGTGTTTTGCGACAATGACTCAAGCCCCAATCTTGTTGTTTCCAAAGTCTTGACACTCCAACACCAACAAGATGACGACCAACGATGTCACATTTTCCATACGAAGGCCGGCATCAACGGACGCTCCGTCAAGGTCATCATCGATGGAGGAAGTTGTCACAACTTGGCAAGCGAAGAGCTATGCGTCAAGCTACACTTGGTCAAGACAAAGCATCCTCACCCCTACAAGGTCCAGTGGCTCAACGACGCCGGAATTCTTTGAGTCGAGCACACCGTGCAAGTCTCTTTCAAGATAGGCGCCTACGAGGACACTCTTGAATGCGATGTGATCCCCATGTCCGTGTGCCACCTTATTCTTGGACGTCCATGGCAATATGATCGTGGAGTCACACACAATGGACGGACAAATCACTATAGCTTCAAGATGAAGGGCAAGGAATTCATGCTCCGACCAATGTCTCCAAGTCAAGTAGCCGCCGACAAGCTTTTACCTACCAACCATCGTGGAGAGAATGGTGAGAGAGTGAGCCACCAAAAAGGGAGTGAGAGCCACAAGCCAAATATGAGCGACTCCACGATGAGCGACAAGAAGCAACTAGTGCTATTTGCCACCAAAAGTGAGATGAGAGAAGTGTGTGAGAACCCATCGAGTGTCTTTCACCTTGTGCTCTTATGCAAAGGGGAAGCCAAACCTGCTAACACTTCACCACCTCTACCTTTAGTGTTGTCTAATTTGTTGCAGGAATTCTCGGACGTCTTTCCCGATGAACTACCTCCAGGTCTACCTCCACTTCGCGGAATCGAACACCGCATCGACCTCATACCCGGCGCACCACTTCCAAACAAGGCTCCTTACCGCGTCAACCCCGAGGAAACAAAGGAGATACAACGGCAAGTGCAAAAACTCATCGACAAAGGTCATGTACGTGAAAGCTTAAGCCCTTGTGCCGTTCCGGTTATTCTCGTGCCTAAGAAAGATGGAAGTTTTCGCATGTGCTCCGATTGCCGTCCTATTAATGCTATCACCGTTAGATACCGTTATCCTATTCCTCGCTTGGACGACATGCTTGATGAATTATGTGGTGCCACCATCTTTTCAAAAATTGATCTTAAAAGTGGTTACTACCAAATTCGCATTCAAGAGGGTGATGAATGGAAAACGGCTTTCAAAACCAAGTTTGGGTTATATGAGTGGCTTGTTATGCCAATGGGCTTATCGGAAGCACCCGGTTCATTTATGCGTCTTATGCATTTTTGTCTACGACCCTACATAGGCATCTTTGTAGTGGTTTACTTTGACGACATCCTCGTTTTTAGCAAGACGCTAGAGGACCATGTGACACACATCCGTTTGGTTTTACAAGCCCTTCGGAAAGAGCGCTTATATGCTAATATGGAGAAATGCACTTTTGGTGTTGACAAGGTCGTCTTCCTAGGATTTGTCATTTCTTCACAAGGTGTTCACGTTGATGAAACTAAAATTGAAGCAATTAAAACTTGGCCTCAACCAACGAATCTCATGCAAGTGCGTAGTTTCCTTGGTCTAGCCGGTTTCTACCGATGTTTCGTAAAGGACTTTAGCACTATTGCTATGCCTCTACACGCCTTGAGCAAGAAGAACGCACCCTTCATTTGGGGTCCTTCGCAAGACACCGCGTTCAATGAGCTTAAAAGCTTGCTTACCCACGCACCACTTCTAGCCCTACCAAACTTTGATAAACCTTTTGAGATTCATTGTGACGCTAATGGTACCGGCATAGGTGGCGTGCTAATGCAAGAAAAGCGCCCAATCGCGTACTTTAGCGAGAAGCTATCCGTAGCGCAACTTAACTACCCCATTTATGACAAAGAGCTTTATGCCTTGGTGAGAGTTTTACGTGTTTGGGAACATTATCTTAGACCTCATGAATTCATTCTTCACACGGACCATGAGACTCTCAAGTATCTCAAAGGTCAAACTAAGTTGAACAAGCGTCATGCTAAATGGAGTGAGTTCATTGAGTCTTTTCCCTATGTCACCAAGTACATCAAAGGCAAAGAAAATGTTGTGGCGAACGCGCTTTCACGAAAATGCATGCTTGTAACACAACTTGAGTTGAATGTGATTGGCTTTGAGCACATCAAAGATTTATATGAGCATGCTCCTTTCTTTGCAAATCCTTATGCTAAGTGCTTGACTCACACTTCTTGGGAACGTTACTACATCAAGGATGGATATCTTATGAGAGCTAACAAACTTTGCATTCTCGAGTCTTCGCTTCGTTTGCTCCTTTTGCAGGAATCGCATGGAGGAGGACTCATGGGACACTTTGGACGCGACAAGACGTTTGCTACCCTCTCTAAGAACTATTTTTGGCCCAAGATGCTCCGTGACGTCTCACGCCTCACCAACCGATGTTCTACATGCCACAAAGCTAAGTCCAAAGCTCAATCTCATGGTCTTTACATGCCTCTTCCTATTCCATACCATCCATGGGAAGACATAAGCATGGATTTTGTACTTGAATTGCCTAGGACTCAAAATGGCAAAGATTCCGTGCTAGTTGTCGTGGATAGATTTTCTAAAATGGCTCATTTCATTCCTTGTAACAAGATAGACGATGCTTCACATGTTGCAAATCTCTTTTGTAGGGAGGTCATTCGTCTACATGGCGTACCCAAAACGATCATGGCGGACTGGGACGTCAAGTTCTTGAGCTACTTTTGGAAAATCCTATGCGCTAAGCTCGGAATCAAGCTACTATTCTCTTCTACGTACCATCCACAGACGGACGGCCAAACGGAGGTGACGAACCACACGCTTTCGACGCTTCTTCACGTGTTGATCAAGAAGAACATCAAGGAATGGGAGCAATGCTTGCCCATCGCCGAGTATGCCTACAACCGCGCAAGACATTCGACAACCGGCAAGTCCCCCTTCGAGGTCGTCTACGGTTTCAACCCGTTGTCCCCATTGGACATCTTACCTCTACCTCTCCAAGAGCGCATCAACATGGACGCAAGTGCACGAGCAAGCTATCTCAAGAAGGTGCACGAATATACAAGGGCAATGATCGAGCGACAAGTCCATCGTCTCGCCAACAAGCTCCACGTCAACAAGGCACCAATGGTGTTCCAACCGGGAGATCTTGTTTGGCTTCATCTTCGCAAGGACCGTTTCCCACACGAGCGCAAGTCCAAACTACTACCTCGCGCCGACGGACCCTTCAAGGTGCTAGCACGCTACAACGACAACGCCTACAAGATCGACATCCCACGAGACAAGTACTCTGTGAGCGATACTTTCAACATCAAGGACCTATCTCCTTTCCATGGTGATGAAGATTTCGATCCGAGGTCGGATCTTTCCCAAGGGAGGGGAGATGATGCGGAGCATCCTAAGGTCATCCCCATGGACCCTTCATCGCATCATCAAGTGCCCAAAGGACCAATGGCTCGAGCGCGTGCAAGAGCTCTCGAGACCGAGGTGACTTCACTCCTTGCTCTAAATCCTTCAGATTCACTTGAGACATGGCTTCTACCCTCATCAGGAACTCTGTGCATACTCAGGTACTTGGATGAAGGCCACGGGACAGCTCTGCACAATGGTCAAGACGGCGAGTTCGACAAGTGCCGGGAACAAGAAGAAGGAAGGCTGAAGATGCTACAGGCACCGGACGTCCGGCCTGCACCGGACGACCGGCGACTCCCAGACGACCGGACGACCGGAAGCCACCGGACGTCCGTGACTCCGACCACAGAAGCTAAATAGCGGAAATCCGAGGATTACCGGACGTCCGGTCCCTCCGGAACCTCCAAACGTCCGGTAACCAGCGGACGTCCGCCCCGACGGCGACCACTCGTGTAATATATACTCGTTGACTCCCATCCTTTCGAGGCAGCTTTTGGGATAACTCATCATAGACCTCTGTGGATTCTCTCCTACGAGACCGCGACCTCTTCGGAGAAGATCCACCTCGGATTCAAGACCTCCACATCGGGGAAGATCCCAAGGGATATCCAAGACCTCCTCCGGGAGAAGACTATCCTTGTACCACCGTCGTTGACTATGGACCGTGTATCTCGATGTGTATCGTGGATCTAGCACTTGTGTGACCGTATTCGTGTTGATTTGAGTGTTTCCTCTCGTGTTTTCCTCCGTTCCCTCCTTGTGTTCTCCGTGTTCGTCGTGGGATATTCTCCAATCGTGAAATATCTGCTGATTAGGGTTCCACCCTACATCATCTTGTGAGTTGATCTCCCGGTGCAGTTTCAAATGCCACATTGGTCAGCAAGGGTACTTTAACCCTCCTGTAAACTTTCTTATTAATAGGTGGTCCCCTCTTTCGTTTGTTTTGATTTCTATTTTTGACAGGGGAGTTTACCTCGACTCCTTTCTTAGTTACAGTGGTTGAACCTCTTGTCTCAACTTTGCTGTTTTGATTGGCAGTACGATCTCTGGACATGTTCTCACCGGAGATGCCTTTTTTGCGTTTGTCCAAAGCTCCCAACCCTTTTCCAAAGGGCAAACCACCATTGGCATCTCCAGCTCCCGGGGTCGGACAATGCAAGTCCGAGTGGCCCAGGCGGCCACATGAGAAACAGAAGTGTGGGGTGTTCTCATACTGAATATCATAGGGATCCACACTTTTCCTCCGCGTTGACTCAATCAGGATCCAGTGCCTCAATGGCTTACTCACATCCACTGTGACCCTGGCTCTCAGATAACCATTAGTATGATCGAAGATCACACTAGTCGCGTGCTCATCGATATGTTTAGCGATCGCCGCACACCACTTTTCATTACGTAGGTTGAAGGGTAGATTGACAACCCTAGCCCACATATGAAGTTTGTCAAAACGCAGTTCGGAGGGGCGCATGCACTCGTCGAATTCTGAGAGGATGACGATGTGCTTGCTCACGTGCCATGACGCCCCTTGCCAAACGCGATCATGATCTCTCTGATTCGCAAACTCAGCCACACACGTATTCTCCCCTACATATTTGAAAGCCAGACCTCTAGGGTTTCCCCAGGCCGGACGAAGAGCGTTGGAGATGGTCTAGATGTGGAGTAGATTCCCATGTAGCACTTTTTCTGCCAGCAACCACTTCTCCGGCGTTCCATCATCCGCATAATCAAGCACGAGCGGCGTGACCTCCTCCTCGGTGATATCTAGTTTCCCCAAGGCCTCCACTAGCTTTGCCCTCACCGCCCTAGGCGACAAGGGATCCTTCCCTCGATCCTGCCCCAACGAAGTCGCCATCTGCAGGTCCCAATCCAGTCGCCTCACCGAGATTCAGCGCGCGCCGGCGTGTTCCACCCTCAAAACCCTAATCGCAGAGGCATACGCTCCAGGAGTTACGAAAAAAAAACTATACGTATTTTCAAGCCAAACCCTATAGTCAAGCGGTAGTAGCAAAGTAAGCAGTGACCATTGCAGTTTATACTAGTCTAAAATTAATCTACTCCTATGTGGTATATATGTAGATAGGAATTATATTTGACTCATGGTGGCTACTAGAGTACCTACTAGTATTTCGCTATTCTAACTAGGTCCTTATCGTTGCAATGAGATCCTAACCTGCGCGGACGAACAGAGGACAGATCCACCACCATCCCTCTCCCACCTCTGTGATGGCTTCCGCCCCGTCGGCTCCGGCGTCGGCGCCGTCACTGGTGGACAGCCTCTTCCAGCGCTCGCTGGACGATCTCGTCAAGTCCCTCCGCGCCGACCCTTCAGCCGCCGGCGAGTCGTTGGCCGTCGGCCGCGCCCTCTCCGAGATCCACCGCGAGATCCGGGCCCCGGACGCGGCAACCAAGGCCGTCGCGCTCCAGAAGTTCACCTACCTCTCCTCCCTCCACTTCGTCCCCGTCGCCTCCCACCCGCTCGCGTTCCCCGCCATCGAGCTCCTCGCCTCGCCGCACCTCCCACACAAGCGCCTCGCCTATCTCGCCGCCTCGCTGTCGCTCCACCCCGCCTCGCTCTCCCTCCTCCCTCTCGCCACCCACCAGGTCCACAAGGACCTATCTCCTTCCACCTCCGCCGCCGCCTCCCACCACGTATGCGCCCTCGCACTCCAGCTCCTTGCCTCCCCCGCCGCTGCCGCCGCGCCCGACCTCGCCGTCCACCTCGCGCACGACCTCGTGCCCCACCTGTCCCGTGGCAGCCCACGCGCTATCGCAGCCGCAGCGCGCATCATAGCCGCCTCCCCGTCTACTGGTGTGCCGGTCCTCTTCAAGCCGCTGGCTGCATGTCTTGCTTCGTCCGACCCACGGGCGTCAACTGCGGCAGCATCCGCCTTCTGTGAGCTGTCGGCGCCGCCGGCTGATGTGGCCCCATTCCTGCCTCTCGCGCCCGACCTTTACAATCTGCTAACTACTTCCCGCTCCAACTGGGCGCTCATCAAGGTGCTCAAGATATTTGCTAGGCTGGCTCCCCTGGAGTCGCGTCTAGCGGCAAGGATTGTTGATCCAGTCTGCCAGCTCCTCACTCGTTCTTCAGCCATGTCGCTGACATTCGAGTGTGTCCGCACGGTGCTAACTGCACTACCGGCTCATGGTGCCGCAGTGAGCCTTGCCATTGGGAAGGTCAAGGAATTCCTTGCTGCTTCTGATGATCCTAACCTGCGCTATCTCGGGCTCTTGGCACTTGGTATGCTTGGCCCAGCATATGCATCAACTGTCAATGAGAACCGTGATGTGATTGCCCTGTCATTGGGTGATGCTGACTCAAACATCCGTAGGGAGGCATTGCACCTTATGATGGGAATGGTTGATGAAAATAATGTCATGGATATTGCTGGCATGCTGGTCAGTCATGCCGCAAGGTCAGACCCAGAATTTGCAAATGACATTCTTGGGGCCGTCCTAGCAGCATGTGGGCGCAATGTATATGAGCTGGTGTCAGATTTTGATTGGTATGTCTCGCTACTCGCAGATATGGCTAGGAGCTTGCACTGTGCGCAGGGGGATGAGATTGGTCGCCAGCTTGTTGATGTGGGACTTAGGGTGCATGATGCACGGCCAGAGCTTGTCCGTTCAGCTCGATCGCTGCTAATTGACCCTGCTTTGCTTGGGGACAATCTCCTATGCTCTGTTCTTTCTGCTGCTGCATGGGTCTCTGGTGAGTATATAGATTGTAGCAAGGATCCTGTTGAGCTTGTTGAGGCACTATCACAGCCAAGGACTAGCCTCTTGCCAATGGCAGTGAGAGCTGTCTACATCCAGGCAGTATTTAAAGCGGTCACCTTCTGTTGCAATTTATATGTAGAGAGGTTGAATGATTCAAACAAGGAATTGGATCTTGTGTGTGATGAGTTAGCTGTTGATCAAACTGTCAGTAGGGGAAGCAATTCTGAAATTCAACCTGCTGAAGAACAAATCGTTATGCCAGGCACAAGTAAAAATGACCCCTTCTCGAACAAATCAATAGTTTACATGATTAACTTGATTGAAACAACAGCTGGGCCACTTGTTGAATCCAAGGAAGTTGAGGTCTTGGAGAGGGCACACAACCTGATGGGTTTTGTCCATTTGTTAAGGGAGATCTGGGAGTTGAAGGAAAGGAAGGTCAGTGATCATAACAAGCATAACCGGGTCATGGAGCTCATTAAGAGTATGCAAACAGTATTCTCTCAAGAATTAAGCCCTGTTTCTGTGAATGCCCAGAATAAAATTTCCCTTCCTGAGGATCTTGTCTTGCATGAAAATCTGTCTGAACTTGCTGACATTTTAAGTGAAGATGATGCTATTCTGTCAACTTCAATCTCTTTCTTCTCTCGCAGCTGTCATTCTGTAGAGACTAGAGATGAGCCTGCAGTGGTGTCAGTTGATTCATCTTCTCTTTTTGAGCACCGTAAACGGCACGGGATATACTATCTCCCAACAGGAAAAGCTGAGGATGACGCAAATAACTACCCTCGTGCCAATGATCCTCTTCTTTCTGCTGAGAATGCAAGTGCCATGGAGGATAAATCTGAGACTGTCCAGCCTGTATCTGCTGGGAAAAAGTTGAAGGCCATGAGATCCAGACCAAAAGTAGTGAAATTGGATGGTGAAGATTTCCTAAGTTCTATGATGACTAGTGCAAATGTTCTAAAGGAAAACCCTTTGTCTGGTGCTGTCCGTAGTGTGGTCATGGGTAGAGATGCCAAGCCATTATCTTCATCGAAGGCTGCAAATAAGTCCTCGGAAGACATGGGCAACAAACCGGACACGGGCGAATCTAGTTCTCAGTGGATACAAAACATATATGCTGATACAGGAAGCCTTTCTACTTCAAGTTCTAGGACAAGTAAGCAACACGATCTTACTAAAGAGAAGAGTACAATACCTCCTGACAGTGATAGGAAAGAGGCGAGAAAGCATAGAACCTCTTCTAGGAGTGGGCATCGTCAAGGAAAACATACGCACAGAGAAAGACCTAGTACTCAGCCTGATGTTGCACCTCAAGCTCCGGTTGTTCAAGATTTCCTTCTGTAGCTGCCGAGATTTATTTTTGGTTGGTACGTTACAATTACGAAATACATGTTGATGTGTTGTAATGTTCATTTGAATGAGGAAGAACATAGGTGTACATGGTGTTAACCTCTTCTTTGTATACTATCCCAAAGGCTAGTTAAACTAGATGCCCATTTAAGAAAATGTGGTACATGAAAGTGCCAGTGAAAATCAAAGTTTTTTTTTTGTGTGGTTGGTGTTTAAAAAGAGTATTTTGACTAGAGAAGTCTTAAATAAAAGATGTGGTGTGGGAAATTATAGATGTTTGATTTGTGAGGAAAAATAAGCTAAAGACCCTCTATTTCTGCACTGTTCTATTGCTAGATATACCTAGAGTTCTGGATTATAGTGAAATGTGCATTTTGGTATTGATTTTCGGGTAGACACAGTAAATGATCTTTGTACGTATGTGTTTGCCTTCGATGGTAAGGACACAGCCAATTTCTGCTGTGCTGTGGGATGCTGCACACTTCAACAGAAAGTTCCCTTTTGATCCTACAGCAGTATAGTTTCTCAGCATTTTTGTTGGCTGACCTTTAGGGCTGGTATACATAGACGAAACCTGCAAAAGGCGCAACGACAAGGGGCAAAAGAGCTTCAGCTAGTAGCGGTTGAAATCTTCAATCGTTGAAATGGGTGCAGGCCTATGGTAAGTCAAATTTGTAAGGTGGCTGTGAACTTGGTAGGTTTATGATGGTAGGACTGAGCTCTGTTTTGTTCTGTTTGAGGTCTTGGAGAGTTTAGTTGGCTCCTGTGGTGTTTTGGTTCTCGAGGCTGAGTGTAGCCGCAGGGTGGTTTGGAGCTCGCGAGGTCAGTGTGTGTGGCTTTTGAGCCACCTGACAGAATGGGCATCTTAATGTGGAACTTGGTTGTTGTTCAGTTTTCATGGAAATGAAAATTGGCGCGGGGAGGCCTTTGGGTCGAAAAAAATAGTTGATGTGTTATTCCTTCACTTTTTGTGCATTTTCATTTTTCTCGGTTATTCTTATATATTTTCATCGTCAAGCACTGTCGACTCAGTCAGGCTCATGACCTGAAGACTGCAGGTTTGAATCCCGTCCCTGCTTCTGCATAAGTATCCACCGACTTTCATGTCTTTCATTTGGGGACTTGGTCTTCTCCAGACTCCAGGTTTTCTAACCAACCTGCAGGCCTTTCTGTTTCTATTTGGGGACTTGGTACAGTTTGCTTATGTTTTCTAAAAAGAACCGCTGAAGGACACCGGCCGTGCAGGAGAATGAAGGGCATGGCTGCACGGGACTTAAGCCGATCTCGCCCTGCCAGAGGGCTTCCGCGTGATGGGTTTGTCATTGCTGCATCTGCAGAAGCACTGCTCGATCGGAAGTTCGGAACAGATCGGCGAGCATGGTGCTTCCACCATTCCAGCTGAATGCAGCAACAGACAACGGCGCCATGGATGGCCTGTATGCCAAAGCTCTAAGCGCTGAAGAGGGCAGCACATTACGCATGAGGCACAAGATTTGTTACAGCAATGGAACGATGATCCCACTCACGGTGTTGGGTAGATTTGCACGCGAACAGCGGATCCTTGCATGCCTTAAGAAGAAGAAAAAAAGAACATATGGATCAATTCAAGCAAATGGGGCCGTGAAAGTGCACAACTGGCGTGGCGACTGTCTCGACGTGGAGTGGAGGTCGTCGCATTGTTCTAAACACAAGTGTGTTTAATATATAGGGTTCTATCAAATAAATCCCACTGTGATCAGATGGCCGAGTTGGTCTAAGGCGCCAGATTAAGGCTCTGGTCCGAAAGGGCGTGGGTTCAAATCCCACTCTGGTCAATTATTTTATTAGTTTTTCCTTGAACTTATGTTCTTACGTTCCAATTCTAGCTAGATTCACGTGCAAACTGTAGACAGATGGTTTGGCGATACAATAGTGGTTGTATTTTTCTAGTTTTTCTTTTAACTTATTTCTTACGTTCCAATTCTAGCTAGATTCTGCAAACTATAGAAAGATGGTTTGGCGATACAATAGTCGTTGTATTGACGGGGTCACGTGCAAACTGTAGACAGGTGGTTTGGCAATACAATAGTCGTTGTATTGATGGGGTGCCGGTGCACATATATATAAGTACATGGTAGGCCTCAACCTCAACTATACACAACTAGGAGGTGGGCCACAATACAAAATATGTGCAACACAAATATATACTCAACACCCCCGCAGACGAAGCGTCGCCGAAGACGCAGAGACTGGACCGAAACTCCTCGAAAACGTGAGTAGGCAATCCTTTAGTCATCACATCAGCAAACTGTTGCGTCGTCAGAACGTGGAGAACTCGAACACAACCATGGGCAACTTGCTCTCGCACGAAGTGAATATCGAGCTCAATATGCTTTGTATGTCGATGGTGCATCAGGTTGGCGGAGAGGTAGACTGCGCTGACGTTATCGCAATAGACAAGAGTTGCTTTATGAACGTCACAAAGCAACTCCTAAAGTAGCTGACGGAGCCAAGAGCATTCGGCCACGGCATTAGCCACGACCCAATACTCTGCCTCGGCGCTGGAGCGGGAGACCGTGGGCTGCCGCTTCGATGACCAAGAGATCAACGAGGGCCCAAGGTAGACGCAATAGCCGGATGTAGAGCACCGAATGTCGGGGCAGCCTGCCCAGTCGGCGTTCGAATAGGTGACGAGGTCGGTGGAGGCGGAGGCCGTCAGGGTGAGTCCCAAGGACATGATGCCGCGTATGTAACGAAGAATACGCTTCACCAAGGTCCAATGAGAGTCACGCGGGGCGTGCATGTGGAGGCACACCTGTTGAACAGCGTACTGCAAGTCAGGACGGGTCAGCGCCAGGTACTGTAAAGCACCAACGATGGAGCGATAGAAGGCTCAATCGGGCGCGAGAGACCCCTCCAGAGCGGAGACCTTCGCCTTTGTGACGACATGGGTGGGCGCCGGCTTGGAGTTAAGCATATCGACACGCTCCAGAAGCTCGTGGGCGTACTTCTGTGGGAGCAAAAAGAAGTCGTCAGCCCGACGAGCCACCTCGATGCCGAGGAAGTAGTGCATAGGCCCCAAGTCCTCGAGGGTGAACTCATCATGAAGAGGAGCTGTCAGTCGCCGAAGGAGATCGGGGGCGGACGCCGTGAGGATGATGTCGTCGACGTAGAGCAGCAGATATGCGGTGTCAGCCCCCTGATGATACACAAAGAATGAGGCATCAGAGCTAGTGGACCAAAAGCCTAAAGACTGCAGGAAGGCTGTGATACGCTGGTACCAAGCCCTAGGCGCCTGCTTCAGCCCGTAAAGAGAATGGGAGAGCAAGCACACTAAGTCCGGATGCTCGGCGTCGACGAAATCAGTGGGCTGCTCACAGAACACCAGCCCAACAAGATGACCATGCAAGAAGGCGTTGGAGACATCCAACTGATGCACATGCCAGGCTCGTGAGACCGCCAACTGAAGCACGGCGCGAATCGTGCCCGGTTTAACAACCAGAGCGAAGGTGTCGATGAAGTCCACGTCCGCACACTGCCGAAATCCACGAACTACCCATCGAGCCTTGTAGCGCTCGAGAGAACCGTCCGGGCGGGTCTTGTGGCGAAACACCCACTTGCCAGTGATGACGTTGGCACAAGGGGGCCGTGGAACAAGATGCCACGCGCGGTCGCGCTGCATGGCGTCGAACTCCTCTTGCATCGCGGCGAGCCAGTGGGGATCCCGAAGGGCAGCACAAGCGGAGGTAGGGATGGGTGACGACATCGAAGTCGAGGCGGCGCACACATACTCGTCGGAGGAGTAGCACGTGCTCGGCCGGAGCATACCAGCCCGAGCATAGGTCGTCACGCCGAGAGGCGGGGCATCGGCGGCGGCGGCGGGGCCCGCGGTGGGCGGGCCAGCGGAGGCAGCGCCCGCGTCGACCGAGCCAGTGGCGGCGTGCGGGCCGGTGGAGGCGACAGGGCCCGCGGCAGCGACCGAGACAGGCGGCAGCAGGTGAGCCGGTGGTGGCGACGTGCGAGGGGGATGTCGAGCCCGTCGCTGGGGTGACGGCGCCAACCGGAGTGGTGGGCGGGATGACGGCACCATCCTCGGACTCGACCTCGGTGGAGGGAGTCGGGAAGCCGGTCGGCGGCAGGAGGCGCGCGCTGAAGGAACCGCCGCGGGTCGCCGCCGCGCATCGCGCCAAACAGAGGGCGCGGAGTTCGGCACCGAAGGAGTCGCGGCCGGAGACAGCTAAAAAAAAGGAAACACCATTTCGACAAAATACACGTGCCTCGAGGTGTACACACGACAAGTGATAGAATCATAGCACCGGTAACCTTTGGTGTTAGAGGGATAGCCAAGGAAGATGCATGGGACGAAACGTGGTGCGAGTTTATGTGGGGTGGTGGACGCGGTGCTAGGATAGCAAAGACACCCAAAGATGCGAAGACCATCATAGGACGGTGGTGTACCGAAGAGAAGGTGATGAGGGGCGTAGTTCCACCGAGGGCGACACAGACGGATGTTAACTGGCAGAGTAGCAGTGGCGAGGGTGTCAGGCCAGAACCAAGCGGACATGTTAGAGTGAAGGAGCAATGTGCGAACGTAGTCATAAAGAGTGAGGAGGATGCGCTCGGCGCGACCGTTCTGCTGTGAGGTATATGGGCAAGTTAGACGGAAGATAGTGTCATGAGAGGCGAGAAGGGTGCGGAGAGTGACGTTGTCAAAATCTTTTCCGTTATCGGTTTGGAGTGCAAGAATGGGACGACCAAACTGTGTGGTGACATAGGAATAAAAGGCGGTGAGTGTGGCTACAACATCGGATTTGCGACGAAGGGGAAAAGTACACACATAGTTAGAATAATCATCTAAAATCACCAAATAGTATAGATAGCCCGTGTTACTCGCAACAGGAGATGTCCAAACATCACTATGTAGTAATTGAAACGGAAAAGTGGAAACTGTGGTAGGCACACTAAATGGAATACGAACGTGCTTGCCCAAACGACAAGCCTCACAAGTGTGCTCGTCGAGCTTATTACATGAGAAAGAAAAAAACACCTAAGAATCTGATGCAAAACGGTGGGGTTGGGGTGGCCCAAGGGAGCATGCCAAAGGTCGACGCCGGCGGCGAGGGCGACGGGTGTGGAGGTGGAAGCGCTGGCGTGCATGGGATAAACCTCATCAGGGCTATCACATCGGTGGAGAACCATTCGGGTACGGGCATCCTTCACAGAAAAACCAAAACCATCAAATTCAACAGTAAGTGGGTTCTCACGAGTAAGACGGTGAACGGAAACTAAGTTCGTGACTAAGTCAGGGGAAACAAGGACATTAGACATAGTGATAGGTGTGGAACTAGAAGGAAAACTAGTGCTACCAACATGAGTGATAGGTAAAGAAGAACCGTTACCAACGGTGATACGAGTGGGTGTGTTAACGGGAGTGGAAGAGGTTAGGTTACCGGGATGAGCTGTCATGTGCGCAGTAGCACCTAAGTCCATGTACCAGTCGCCTCCACCGCCGTAGTTACTCGGCGACAGCGCAGAGTGCAGACCGACCATGAGGGTGGGATCCCACGATGCAGGTACCGGCCGCGGCGGCTGGCCCCCGTAGGGTGGCGCCTGGATGGGTGAGCCATAACCACCGCCATAACCATCAAGAGGTGGCGGCGCGAGGGGGGCACCATAGCCGGCGCCAGCTGGTTGGTAGGGGGCGCCGAAGAGCGCCGCAGGGCGGGGTCCGAAACCCGATGGAGGACCCGGCGTAGGAGCCCGCAGAATAGGCATGTGATATGCATGCACGACGCCTGTCCAAGGGTTCTGGCCAGTGGCCCATGGCGGAGGAGCCTGCGGGTAGCGGGGCGCCCCCTCGGCACCCTGGGATTGGGGCTGCTGCTGCTGACGGCGGCTGTTGCGCCGGGCCCCGCCACCTTGCGGCTGCTGGGGAGGCGCGGGGGGCGGGGGTGGCGCGGGCAGCAGCGGGTAGTACCTGGCGGGCGTAGGAGGGCGCGGCTGAGGAGACACTACCGGTGGAGGGGGGCCCCCGCGGGTGGTGCCGACGGGGAGGGCTGTGTGCTGGACCCGCTGCTCTAGCTTTGTCATCTTGTGCTCCTCAAGTTTGAGGTACGCGACGATGCGCTGAAAGGTGGGCTGCGACATCAAGGTGAGGTTAGACGCCGCGCTGCCGAAGTCCTCGTTGAGGCCGGCGGTGAGGGTGCTCAGAATGAGGTCATCGCAGACTTTGGCCCTGATGTCACGAAGCTCATCAACGAGCATCTTAAGCCGCATGCAGTACTCATCGATGGTGGAGGTGTCCTGGTGACAGCCGAAGAACTCCTGCTGCAAAAAACAAGGCGCTGAAGTTTGTTGTCGGCGAAGAGCGCGTTGATCTTGGTCCACACGGCGCATGTGTCGTCGTCCTCGGCGACAACCGTGTGGAAGATGTCCTTCGAGATGGTTTGGTAAAACCATCGGATGAGCGTGGCCTCAATGGCGGACCACTCCGGGTCGCCCTTCATGTACGCGCCATCCACGGAGCCATCGATGTGCTCGGTGAGATAGTACTCGCGGAAGATGAGGTTGAAGTAGGTCTTCCACGCGTAGTACGAAGTGCTGGAGCTGTCGAGGCAGACAGTAATGCAGACCTCAATGTTGAGGTCACGTATGGCGGCGGCGGAGGGCTCGGGGCTGGCTAAGGGATTCGACGAGTGATACGTCCATTTTGCATCATGCTTTCATATCATTATTTATTGCATTATGGGTTGTTATTACACAGTATGGTATAATACTTATGTCATTTCTCTCTTATTTTATAAGGTTTACATGAAGAGGGAAAATGCCGGCAGCCGGAATTCTGGACCGGATAAGCAGAACTCCAAAAGTCCCGAAACTTCACGGGGAGCCATTTTGGAAAATATAAAAAATATTGGGCGAAGAAAGTACTAGAGGGGGGCCACCTGCCATCCACAACGGTGGGGGGCGCGCCCCTGCCTTGTGGGCCACCTGGCAGGCCCCCGATGCCCATCTTCTACTATATGGTGTGTTCTGACCTGGAAAAAATCATAAGGAGGCTTTCAGGAAGAAGCACTGCCGTCTCGAGGCGGAACCTGGGTGAAACCAATCTAGGGCTCCAGCGGAGCTGTTCTGCCGGGGAAACTTCCTTCCGGGAGGGGGAAATCGAAGCCATCGTCTTCACCAACGATCCTCTCACCGAGAGGGGGTTCAATCTCCATCAATATATTCACCAGCACCATCTCCTGTCAAACCCTAGTTCATCTCTTGTATCCGTTCTTTGTCTCAAAACCTCAAACAGGTACCTGTGGGTTGCTAGTATTGTTAATTACTCCTTGTAGTTGATGCTAGTTGGTTTATTAGGTGGAAGATCATATCTTCAGATCCTTAATGCTATTCAATACCCCTTTGATTATGAACATGAATATGCTTTGTGAGTAGTTACGTTTGTTTCTGAGGACATGGGAGAAGTCTTGTTACAAGTAATCATAAGAATTTGGTATTCATTCAATATTTTGATGTGATGTATGTTGTGTTTTCTCTAGTGGTGTCATGTGAACGTCGACTACATGACACTTCACCATGGTTTGGGCCTAGGGGAAGGCATTGGGAATTAATAAGTAGATGATGGGTTGCTAGAGTGACAGAAGCTTAAACCCTAGTTTATGCGTTGCTTCGTAAGGGGCTGATTTGGATCCATATGTTTCATGCTATGGTTAGATTTATTTTAATTCTTCTTTCGTAGTGGCGGATGCTTGTGAAAGGAGTTAATCATAAGTGGGAGGCTTGTACAAGGAAGGGAATCACCCAATCACCGGTCTACCCACATATCAAATTATCAAACTAACGAACGTGAATCATATAAGCATGATGAAAACTAACTTGACAACAATTCCCATGTGTCCTCGGGAGCACTTTGCTTTATATAAGAGTTCGACCAGGCTTGTCCTTTGCTACAAAAAGGATTGAACCATCTTGCTGCACCTTATTTACTTTTGTTACTTGTTACCCGTTACGAATTATCTTATCACACAACTATCTGTTACCGACAATTTCAGTGCTTCCAAAAAATACCTTGCCTGAAAACCGCTTGTCATTTGCTTCTGCTCCTCGTTGGGTTCAACACTCTTACTTATCGAAAGGATTATGATAGATCCCCTATACTTGTGGGTCATCAAGACTCTTGTTTGGCACCATTGCCGGGGATTGAAGCGTCTTTGGTAAGTGGAATTTGGTAAGGAAACATTTATATAGTGTGCTGAAATTTACTGTCACTTGCTACTATGGAAAATAATCCTTTGAGGGGCTTGTTCGGGGTATCTTCACCCCGATCGGAAGAACAAAGAGTTGCTCCTCACCCAGTTACGTTGTGACGTTTGATAGCACACAAGGTGTTCCTTCGGTATTCGGGAGTTGCACAATCTCATAGTCATAGGAACATGTATAAGTTATGAAGAAAGCAATAGCCGTAAAACTAAACGATCAAGTTGCTAAGCTAACGGATGGGTCTTGTCCATCACATCATTCTCCTAATGATGTGATCCCGTTGATCAAATGACAACTCATGTCTATGGCTAGGAAACATAACCATCTTTGATCAATGAGCTAGTCTAGTAGAAGCATACTAGGGACACTTTGTTTTGTCTATGTATTCACACATGTACTAAGTTTCCGGTTAATACAATTCTAGCATGAATAATAAACATTTATCATGATAAAGGAAATACAAATAACAACTTTATTATTGACTCTAGGGCATATTTCCTTCAGTCTCCCACTTGAACTAGAGTCAATAATCTAGATTACATATTAATGATTCTAACACACATGGAATCTTGGTGCTGATCATGTTTTGCTCGTGGAAGAGGCTTAGTCAACGGGTCTGCGACATTCAGATCCGTATGTATCTTGCAAATTTCTATGTCTCCCTCCTTTACTTGATCGCGGATGGAATTGAAGCGTCTCTTGATGTGCTTGGTTCTCTTGTGAAACCTGGATTCCTTCGCCAAGGCTATTGCTCCTGTGTTGTCACAAAAGATTTCATTGGACCCGATGCACTAGGTATTACACCTAGATCAGATATGAACTCCTTCATCCAGACTCCTTCATTTGCTGCTTCCGAAGCAGCTATGTACTCCGCTTCACACGTAGATCCTGCCACGACGCTTTGCTTGGAACTGCACCAACTGACAACTCCACCGTTCAATAAAAAATACATATCCGGTTTGTGATTTAGAGTCATCCGAATCAGTGTCAAAGCTTGGATCGACGTAACCGTTTACGACGAGCTCTTTGTCACCTCCATAAACAAGAAACATATCCTTTGTCCTTTTCAGGTACTTCAGGATGTTCTTGACCGTTGTCCAGTGATCCACTCATGGATTACTCTGGTACCTCCCTGCTAAACTTATAGCAAGGCACACATCAGGTTTGGTACACAACATTGCATACATGATAGATCCTATGGCTGAGGCATAGGGAATGACTTTCATTTTCTCTCTATCTTCTGAAGTGGTCGGGCATTGAGTCTTACTCAACTTCACACCTTGTAACACATGCAAGAACCCTATCTTCGACTGATCCATTTTAAAATTCCTCAAAACTTTATCAAGGTATGTGCTTTGTGAAAGTCCAATTAAGCGTCTTGATCTATCTCTATAGATCTTGATGCCTAATATATAAGTAGCTTCACCGAGGTCTTTCATAGAAAAATTCTTATTCAAGTATCCTTTTATGCCATCCAGAAATTCTATATCATTTCCAATCAACAATATGTCATCTACATATAATATCATAAATGCTACAGAGCTCCCACTCACTTTCTTGTAAATACATGCTTATCCAAAAGTCTATATAAAACCATATGCTTTGATCACCTCATCAAAGCGTATATTCCAACTCCGAGATGCTTGCACCAGTCCATAGATGGATCGCTGGAGCTTGCATACTTTGTTAGCACCTTTAGGATCGACAAAACCTTCTAGTTCCATCATATACAACTCCTCTTTGAGGTATCCATTTAGGAATGCAGTTTTGACATCCATTTACCATATTTCATAATCATAAAATGCGGCAATTGCTAACATGATTCGGACAGACTTAAGCATCACTACGGGTGAGAAAGTCTCATCATAGTCAACTCCTTGAACTTGTCGAAAACCTTTCGCAACAAGTCGAGCTTTGTAGACAGTAACATTATCGTCGGCGTCGGTCTTCCTCTTGAAGATCCATTTATTTTCAATGGCTTGCCGATCATCGGGCAAGTCAACCAAAGTCCACACTTTGTTCTCATACATGGATACCATCTCAGATTTCATGGCCTCAAGCCATTTTGCGGAATCTGGGCTCATCATTGCTTCCTCATAGTTCGTAGGTTCGTCATGGTCTAGTAACATGACTTCCAGAACTGGGTTCCCGTACCACTCTGGTGCGGAACGTACTCTGGTTGACCTACGAGGTTCAGTAGTAACTTGATCCGAAGTTTCATGATCATCATCATTAGCTTCCTCACTAATTGGTGCAGGAATTGCTGGAACTAGTTTCTGTGATGTACTACTTTCTAATTCGGGAGAAGGTACCATTAACTCATCAAGTTTTACTTTCCTCCCACTCACTTCTTTCGAGAGAAACTCCTTCTCTAGAAAGGATCCATTCTTAGCAGCGAATATCTTGCCTTCAGATCTGTGATAGAAGGTGTACCCAACAGTCTCCTTTGGGTATCCTATGAAGACACATTTCTCCGACTTGGGTTCGACCTTTTCAGGTTGAAGCTTTTTCACATAAGCATCGCAGCCCCAAACTTTAAGAAACAACTACTTTGGTTTCTTGCCAAACCACAGTTCATAAGGCGTCGTCTCAACGGATTTAGATAGTGCCCTATTTAACATGAATGCAACTGTCTCTAAAGCATAACCCCAGAACGATAGTGGTAAATCGGTAAGAGACATCATAGATCGCACCACATCTAATAAAGTACGGTTACAGCGTTCAGACACACCATTACGCTGTGGTGTTCCGGGTGGCGTGAGTTGTGAAACTATTCCACATTGTTCCAAATGAAGACCAAACTCGTAACTCAAATATTCGCCTCCATGATCAGATCGTAGAAACTTTATTTTCTTGTTACGATGATTCTCTACTTCACTCTAAAATTCTTTGAACTTTTCAAATGTTTCATACTTGTGTTTCATGAAGTAGATATACCCATATCTGCTCAAATCATCAGTGAAGGTCAGAAAATAATGATACCCACCGCAAGCCTCAACACTCATTGGTCCACATACATCAGTATGTATGATTTCCAATAAATCAGTTGCTCGCTCCATTGTTGCAGAGAACAGAGTTTTAGTCATCTTGCCCATGAGGCATGGTTCGCAAGCACCAAGTGATTCATAATCAAGTGATTCCAAAAGTCCATCGGTATGGAGTTTCTTCATGTGCTTTACACCAATATGACCTAAACAATAGTGCCACAAATAAGTTGCACTATCATTATCAACCTTGCATCTTTTGGCTTCAATATTATGAATATGTGTATCACTACGATCGAGATCCTACAAGAATAGATCACTCTTCAAGGTTGCATGACCATAAAAGATATTACTCATATAAATAGAACAACCATTATTCTTAGATTTAAATGAATAACCGTCTCGCAATAAACAAGATCCAGATATAATGTTCATGCTTAACGCTGGCACCAAATAACCATTATTCAGGTCTAAAACTAACCCCGAAGGTAGATGTAGAGGTAGCGTGCCGACGGCGATTACATCGACTTTGGAACCATTTCCCACGTGCATCGTAACCTCGTCCTTAGCTAATCTTCATTTAATCCGTAGCCCCTATTTCGAGTTACACATATTAGCAACCGAACCGGTATCAAATACCCATGTGCTACTACGAGCATTAGTAAGGTACACATCAATAACATGTATATCAAATATACCTTTGTTCACTTTGCCATCCTTCTTATCCGCCAAATACTTGGGGCAGTTCTGCTTCCAGTGTCCAGTCCCTTTGCAGTAGAAGCACTCAGTTTTAGGTTTGGCTCCAGACTTGGGTTTCTTCGTGGGAGTATCAACTGTCTTGCTATTCTTTTTTAAGTTCTCCTTCTTTCCCTTGCCCTTTTTCTTGAAACTAGTGGTCTTGTTAACCATCAACACTTGATGCTCCTTTTTGATTTCTACCTCCGCAGCTTTGAGCATAGCGAAGAGCAAGGGAATTGTCTTATGCATCTCTTGCATGTTATAGTTCATCACGAAGCCTTTATAGCTTGGTGGCAGTGATTGAAGAACTCTATCAATAACACTATCTTCGTCAACTTTGCAACCAAGTTGAGTCATATGATTGTAGTACCCAGACATTCTGAGCAAGTGTTCACTGATAGAACTGTTCTCCTCCATCTTGCAGCTATAAAACTTATTAGAGACTTCATATCTCTCAATCCGGACATTTGCTTGAAATATTAACTTCAACTCCTGGAACATCTCATATGCTCCATGATGTTCAAAACGTCGTTGAAGTCTCGGTTCTAAGCCATAAAGCATGGCACACCGAACTATCGAGTAGTCATCAGACTGCGTCTGCCAGAAGTTCAAAGCGTCTACATTAGTGGGAGGGGGCTTGTCACCTAGCGGTGCTTCAAGGACATAATTCTTCGGTGTAGCAATGAGGATAATCCTCAAGTTACGGACCCAGTCCGTGTAATTGCTACCATCATCTTTCAACTTAGCTTTCTCTAGGAACACATTAAAATTCAAGGGAACGGTAGCACGGGCCATTGATCTACAACAACATAGATATACAAAAACTATCAGGACTAAGTTCATGATAAATTAAAGTTCAATTAATCATATTACTAAAGAACTCCCACTTAGATAGACATCCCTCTAGTCATCTAAATGATCACGTGATCCAAATCAACTAAACCATGTCCAATCGTCACGTGAGATGGAGTAGTTTTCAATGGTGAACATCTTATGTTGATCATATCTACTATATGATTCACGCTCGACCTTTCGGTCTCCAGTGTTTCGAGGCCATGTCTGTACATGCTAGGCTCGTCAAGTTTAACCCGAGTATTCTGCATGTGCAAAACTGTCTTACACCCGTTGTATTTGAACGTAGAGCTTATCACACCCGATCATCACGTGTTGTCTCGGCACGACGAACTTTCGCAACGGTGCATACTCAGGGAGAACACTTGTACCTTGAAATTTTGTAAGGGATTATCTTATAATGCTACCGCCGTACTAAGAAAAATAAGAAGCATAATAAGATAAACATCACATGCAATCAAAATATGTGACATGATATGGCCATCATCATCTTGTGCTTTTGATCTCCATCTCCAAAGCATCGTCATGATTTCCATCGTCACCGGCTAGACACCATGATCTTCATTGCAGCGTCGTGGTCATCTCGCCAACTATTGCTACTACTACTATCGCTAACTCATAGTGATAAAGTAAAGCAATTAAATGGCCTTCGCAATTCATACAATAAAGAGACAACCATAAGGCTCCTGCCGGTTGCTGATAACTTTACAAAACATGATCATCTCATTCAATAACATATAAGTCATCACGTCTTGACCATATCACATCACATCATGCCCTGCAAAAACAAGTTAGACGTCCTCTACTTTGTTGTTGCAAGTTTTACGTGGCTGCTACGGGCTTAGCAAGAACCGTTCTTACCTACGCATACAAAAACCACAATGATTTTTCATCAAGTATGTGTTGTTTTAACCTTCACAAGGACCGGGCGTAGCCACATTCGATTCAACTAAAGTGAGAGAGACAGACACCCGCCAGTCACCTTTAAGCAACGAGTGCTCGTAACGGTGAAACCAGTCTCGCGTAAGCATACGTGTAATGTCGGTCTGGGCCGCTTCATCTCACAATACCGCCGAATGAAAGTATGACATGTTGGTAAGCAGTATGACTATTATCGCACACAACTCATTGTGTTCTACTCGTGCATACCATCTACGCATAGACCTGGCTCATGATGCCACTGTTGGGGAACGTAGTATTTCAAAAAAATTCCTACGATCACTCAAGATCTATCTACTAGATGCATAGCAACGAGAGGGGAGAGTGTGTCTACGTACCCTCGTAGATCGAAAGCGGAAGCATCTAGTGACGCGGTTGATGTAGTCGAACATCTTCGCGATCCAACCGATCCAAGCACCGAACGTACGGCACCTCCGCATTCAGCACTCGTTCAGCTTAATGACGTCCCACGAGCTCTTGATCCAGTTGAGCTTCACGGGAGAGTTTCGTCAGCACGACGACGTGGTGACGGAGATGATGAAGTTACCGACGCAGGGCTTCGCCTAAGCACTGCAACGATATGAACGAGGTGTGTTTCTGTGGAGGGGGCACCGCACATAGCTAAAACAATGTTGCTTGTATGTCCTTGGGTGCCCTCTGCCCCCGTATATAAAGGAGCAAGGGGGGAGGGCCAGCCGGCCCTATAGGGCGCGCCAGGAGTAGGCTTCCTACTCCTAGTAGGAGTAGGAATCCCCCTTTCCTATTCCTACTAGGAGTAGGAAAGGAAGAAGAAAAGGAGAAGGAAGGAGAGGGGCGCCTCCCCCCACTCCTAGTCCAACTAGGATTCCCTAGGGGGGCGCGGCCAGCCCTAGTGGGCTGCCTCGCTCTTTCCCTCATGGCCCACTATGGTCCCATACTCCCCCCGGGGGGGGGGGAGGGTTTCGGTAACCCCTTCGGCACCCCGGTTTTCTCCGATAACACCTGGAACACTTCCGGTGTCAGAATATAGTCGTCCAATACATCAATATTTATGTCTTGGACATTCCGAGACTCCTCGTTATGTCTGTGATCTCATACGGGGCTCCGAACTACCTTTGGTACATCAAAACTCAGAAACTCATAATACCGATCGTCATCGAACGTTAAGCATGCGGACCCTACGGGTTCGAGAACTATGTAGACATGATCGAGACTCATCTCCGGTCAATAACCAATAGCGGAACCTGGATGCTCATATTGGCTCCTACATATTCTATGAAGATCTTTATCGATTAAACCGCATAACAACATATGTTGTTCCCTTTGTCATCGGTATGTTACTTGCCCGAGATTCGATCGTCGGTATCACTATACCTAGTTAATCTCGTTACCGGCAAGTCTCTTTACTCGTTCTGTAATACATCATCTCGTGACTAACTCATTAGTCGTTTGCTTGCAAGGCTTATTATGATGTGTATTACCAAGAGGGCCCAGAGATACCTCTCCGACACTCGGAGTGACAAATCCTATTCTTGATCTATGCCAACACCACAAACACCTTCGGAGACACCTTAGAGCATCTTTATAATCACCCAGTTACGTTGTGAGGTTTGATAGCACACAAGGTGTTCCTCCGGTATTTGGGAGTTGCACAATCTCATAGTCATAGGAACATGTATAAGTTATGAAGGAAGCAATAGCAGTAAAACTAAACGATCAAGTTGCTAAGCTAATGGATGGGTCTTGTCCATCACATCATTCTCCTAATGATGTGATCCCGTTGATCAAATGACAACTCATGTCTATGGCTAGGAAACATAACCATCTTTGATCAATGGGCTAGTCTAGTAGAGGCATACTAGGGACACTTTGTTTTGTCTATGTATTCACACATGTACTAAGTTTCCGGTTGATACAATTCTAGCATGAATAATAAACATTTATCATGATATAAGAAATACAAATAACAACTTTATTATTGCCTCTAGGGCATATCTCCTTCAGTCCTTATACACAATATAAAGAAATTATGAATGATATTGCACCTATTGAGATAGAAGAATTGATGTTACTATTAAGCTTGCAAATAGAGATACTATATCATCAATGGGGATTGTTAGTGATGTTGAAGTCTTGTGTGGGAAAATAAAATATCATACTGATTTTCTTGTTCTTGGTCCCCCACAAGATGATTTTTACCCCATTATATTTGGTAGACCTTTTTTGAATACTGTTAATGCTAAGATAGACTGCGAGAGAGAAATTGTTACTGTCAGTTTTGGGGATGAGTCTCATGATTTTAATTTATAAAAATTTCATAGACAACCCCATGATAAAGACTTGCCTAGTAAAGATGAAATTATTGGTCTTGCTTCTATTGTCGTGCCTCCTACTGATTCTTTAGAACAATATTTGCTAGACCATGAAAATGATATGTTTATGAATGAAAGAAAAGAATTAGATGACATATTCTTTAATCAAGGGAATGTTTTGAAACACAATTTGCCTGTTGAAATCCTTGGAGACCCCCCTCCACCCAAGGGTGATCACGTGTTTGAGCTTAAAAAACTACCTGATACTTTGAAATATGCTTATCTTGATGAAAAGAAGATATATCCTGTTATTATTAGTGCTAAAGCATGAAGAAAAGAGATTATTGAAAACTCTGAAGAAGCACCGTGCCTCTATTGGATATACTCTTGATGATATTAAGGGCATTAGTCTAGTTCTATGTTAGCACAAAATTAATATGGAACCCGATGCTAAACCAGTTGTTGATCACCAACGACTGTTAAATCCTAAGATGAAAGAAGTGGTAAGAAATGAAATACTAAAGCTTCTGGAAGCAGGTATAATTTATCCTATTGCAATAGATGGGTAAGTCCTGTTCATTGTGTCCCTAAGACGGAAGGTATTACTGTTGTTCCTAATGATAAGAATGAATTGATTCCGCAATGAATTGTTATAGGTTATAGAATGGTAATGGATTCCGCAAACTAAACAAAGCTACTAGAAAAGATCATTACCCGCTACCTTTTATTGATCAAATGCTAGAAAGACTATCAAAACATACACATTTTTGCTTTCTAGATGGTTATTCTGGTTTTTCTCAAATACATGTTGTCGGCGATATACCCCGCAGTATGACCCGGCCGGAGATATGAACCGACTGGAACTTGGCATTTCATTGGTAAACCGCCCGGAGCTTGGCGTCTCATGGGTGACCCGCCCACAGCTTGGCGACTTACTGGTCATGGCGACTCACTGATGACCCTGATGGCGGGTCAGATGCATGACAAGGCCCAAGGCACAGAAGGCCGGCTCATGTTATGGTGGGCTGGCTTAAGAGGAAAGACATGAGGAATATTTCCCTTACAAGGAATCAAGACCCAAACTTGTATCCGGTTTGTAATAGAGAATACACTAGTCGTAATCCTACTAGGACTCTACATGTAAGCCACCCCTTCAACTTATATAATGAGGGGCAAGGCTACCCAAGAGGGACAAGGAAGAAGCTCAATAATCTTTAGGGCTAGACACAACTAGAGGAGAGTCGGCTTATGCAGCGAACCCCTCATGAGTATACGAAACTAGATGACTAGTTGCGCCAATGGCGCAAAGGCCGGGAGCAAGCCATGTATTGAAAGAGTGTACATTAATATTATTTGGGCACATATTAACGTGATAAACATTAGACAGAGTCATCGCTGCACGTTTGACCATGGCGCAAAACGCGATAGCAAGCCAAGCATTCAAAGCATGTGTATGAGATTGATTTAGAATCAACTTAAAGATACTTATATTCCATTACATGAAAGTTTGATGCTTAAAAGAAAATATTCAGATCACTTGGTAATAGCATACATTGGCTTTTAAAAGACAGGCTATATTAGCATAGATAGATGGTGTATCTAGTGCTTGCCCGTTAACCATTGATAGAGTCTTGTACCCTCCGTCAGCAGGAAGGAAAGAATCTACGACCTAGGCGGACGAACAACCTAGCCGCACACTGCATCCAAGATCATAGGCCTATAGAGCCGTCGGCAGGAAGGAAAGAATCTACGACCTAGGCGGACGAACAACCTAGCCGCACACTACAGACATGATTAGAGGCCTATAGAGCCGTTGGCAGGAAGGAAAGAACCTACGACCTAGGTGGACGAACAACCTAGCCGCACACTGCAGACAGGATCAGAGGCCTATAGAGGAACAGAAAGAATCAAGCGACTGTGTATAAAACAATAAGCATATGGTACACTTTATTAATTATTTTTCTAGCTGTTTTTTCCTTTATCACCAAGCAGCACGTATTACTTGGGTAAGCAATAAGCAATAACCAGGTGGTACACTTGATATTGGAACCCCCCATACATTTATTATCTCTATTCATTCAAAGAACTAACCCGAGCAGGCATTGCAAGACTATTAAGAATCGATATGAAACTAAGAAAAGCGGGCATCCTCTATAAACATGGATATTGACCAATGGCATATGAGCACACAATCACCCAGGAAGAAAACCACCAGGACATGCATAGTGTAAAACAGTAATTTATGATATACGGTCTGTAGATAACAATATATATAGCTTCGAGTGCACTATATGTCTATATACCAGTAGACATGACCATGAGGACATATTCAAAGCCAAATGGCATGGAAAGGAGTCAAATATATACCATAGAAAAACAAAACTAGGAATATCAAAAAGATGTAAACAGAGTATACAGATACAACGGAATGGTAAGATAAATAACATGATGTAATAGTGGCTATGATTTTTTTCTGGTAAAACCATCACACATAAATAAAATTCACATGAAAATATTTTCTTCCTACAAGCTTACAATGATAAGTGTAACTACTTAAACTCACAACTGGATAATAAGAATGTATGATAAAGGATGGAAGATATAAAAGGACAACACATTTAAACAGAGCTCCACTTCAAAAAGGCTACAACTTGCATCGCTACAAATTAGGAGGCTTCATATGCTATTCATCATTACAATGATGATGCGTCGCACATGCACCAGTGCCTTCACTGGCTCTGATCTGGCACGTGCTTTACGTAGGCGAGGAGTGGTAGCGGTCCTGCTCCATCAATCATCAACATCCCATGAGTAAAACTGAAAGAAACAAATGACACAGACCGTGTTATCACCTTATGTCTCTAGCTCTTGTTCACTGACCCAAAGACCAGTTGCATGAAAACAACATATACTGGCGGAACTACAGTAGTACACTGATCCAAAAAGGACAACCACAATCAACTACGGAGTTCACCATCCAACCTAAACCTCAAAGGCGAATTTCACTTCTAATATGGCCTAGCAACACAATCAGTGGCCTCCCGTATCTGACGGCGACAACATGCAAGGATGGATGGGGGGAAGATGAACTTTCCTTGGGTTGGGGACCGTTGAGCTGGAGAGGCACTCGGTGAGCGCCTCGCGCGGCGGATCAGAGGCGGCTCACCTCGGGTCATCTTCCTCACCTTCTCGCGCACGCGGTGACCACGCAGATGACAACGACGGTCTAGCCAATCGCTGGAGGCCAGGCTAGGGCACGATGGTTGCTGGACCTGTCGGTGCTTCTCGCCTCCTTGCAAAGGCAGAGCGCCAGCCGCTGCATCTTGGAGAGGCGCAATATCGGCCGGGAGAGGTGGTGAATCCGACTCGATGACATGCTCCTCTCTATGGAGCAACGAGGCGAGCGTCGGTCTGCACTTTCCTCCCACCGATGGCAAAGGGTGAGCTCGCCGGGGGGGCCATCCAATTTATATATTGTATCTTGGAAAAATCATTGCGTCAGCATGATAAAAGATTTTATACATACTTGAGATCAGGGTGCCTCTCAAGCACCATTGAAATTGCCTATTCAAGGCGCATGTCGTGTTCCTGATCATCGCGGGGTTTCACCGTGTGCAGCACACCATAAATTAAAGAGTATGTTAGAGTCAGCTGGAAACGCACACGAGGAAGACAAAACTGCAGCTCATGTGAGTTAATAACAACAATGTACCTCCTTAAGAATTTTCTCGAATATCACGCCAACTTTAGAGCTGTCTCCATTGGGACTGCAAGGCCATTCTTATCGAAGAGCGAACAGCTGTAAAGGAACCAATTAACAGAATGAGATGTAAGAACATGAAAAAAATATACAAGTATGTGGATTATATCAAAGGAAAATGTATGTTCAAGTGCTGAAACCACCTTTCCAAATCATGGTCATACAGAACAGAATTGTCGCCACTTGTGTGATATAATCTCAGCCAAAGATGGCCAATCAATGGTGCTAAAGAATTCTCATTACCAACACCTTGCAACTTGAAAAAAGTTCAGCAACACTAGCATGAAGTTCGATAGATTATACAGATAAAATCTACCAAGAATTGTTCCAATTAATCGATTTAGGTGAAACTAACCATGAGGCTCCCATGTTGATGGGGCATCCAAAGGAGTAATCCATATGAACATGGCCACCAATTCGATCTCTCGACTCAAGGACAGTCACCTGCTCAGGCAGCATGGGCATCATCAAATAGAGGAACAACAGACACATCAGGATTTTGTCAGTACCTCAAAAGAGGAATTCGAGAGGAGCTAAAAATTGATAGAGCGGAACCTAACACCAGCTCCTAATATGTGAAGTACAGAAGCAATTCCTATGAACAAAAACGCATAACAAAAAATGAGCAAAAGAAAAGCAACTATAAATCTATCAATGATCCAACACTGATATATGCTTTTGTCACTAAATCTGCTTCAACACACTAATATGCAAGAATACTAGATGCACAAAGCCATCTCATACCAAGTGAAGATAATATGCCAAGGAAGTAGGGAGCAACCAAATTTACTACGCACACAACAAACTTTGCTCATCCGCGGAACAAAATATACTTCGTCATTTATATGGGCATAATATAGTACTGCACAAGTAGCAAAAAACCAAGCACCAAGAACCTCTTGAATAAACAACAGAAACAACCAAGAAGCACTCAATTTTCAATTCAACAGACTAAAAATATATAAATGTGCATGCAGAAAAATTGAACTCCCATTTTTATTGCAAAACTGACCACATTCTGAATCCATTTTCAGATGAGGAGCACCAAAAAATATTCCTAGTAAAGTATCATCACAAAAATGGCGATGGTAAGTGGAAAAGACAAAGACTACACAATTGTAATCTACGAAAAACTGGAGCAACTAAATTTCAAAGATCGATGATAGTGCAAATGACATATTATGCCATCTTGAAAACCATCCAGATAAATGAGAACTGATTGTTTTTCCTATCAAGAAAATTCTAAATGAGAGGTTATGATATCAGATTCACTGACTGCAAAAAGCATGGAAGGTACAATGCAACACAAAGGAATGGAATTTACCAAATTTCAATCACTTTGAAAAGGCCTGGCAGGTAGTAATGAGTGCTTCGCTCACGGCGCAGCGATGGTGAGCCAAGATGCCTCCCTGACTGGCTAGTAATGAAAAGTGTGTATTACTAGCCATAGGCAAAGAGATCATTCAGACTGCGAGCGTCTAGTCGACGGCCATATCATGACCCAAAGATAGCAGTGATTTTCCAGTTGGCGACCATATGAACCGTACATAGCAGCGAGCATCCAACAAACGACCATATAAACTAAAGATTGAAAAGAAAATTCATGAGGTGTAACCCGGCAATAGAATCTACACCCACAAAGTAAAACCTACTGCCGGTGGCAAGACTACCTAGCAAAGAAATTCTGTAAGTCTAATGAAACCAAGATCTTAAGCCCGGAGAGCCCTTCAAACTGAACTAAAACCAGTAAACCTTCAAATCAATTAACATCACAAGAGGCAATATGTTGGAAAATCCATTAATTTTCCCCCTTCCCATCACCCAAAATCGCCCCTCCACGCAGGATCTAGTAGAAAACGCTGACGTTACAGGAAAAGATTTTGATCCCTCATAGCTAGCGTAGAGTAGGTCACTAATTTGTTTTCTTCTCTGGCCCAACTCCCTTTGCACCACATTATCTTAATTTCAAGGTGTCATAGTTAGCAATAAACAATTGGAATGTCCATATGAATTTAAAGTACATAGATAAAGATATAAGAGAAGATGCGACACTTGCTGTTCTTGGGCATCTGAATCTGGGCATCCCTTTCTTCAGGATCAAGCGAAGAACCATCTGATGGGGATCGTAGCAGAAATCAAAAAAATTCTACGCATCACCAAGATCAATCTATGGAGTAATCTAGCAACGAGGGAGAGGGGAGTGCATCTACATACCCTTGTAGATCGCTAAGCGGAAGCATTACAAGAAAGCGGATGAAGGAGTCGTACTCATAGCGATTCAGATTGCGGTTGATTCCGATCTAAGCGCCGAACAACGGCGCCTCCGCGTTCAACACACGTGCAACCCGGTGACGTCTCCCGTGCCTTGATCCAGCAAGGGGAGAGGGAGAGGTTGGGGAAGACTCCGTCCAGCAGCAGCACGACGGCGTGGTGGTGGTGGAGGAGTGTGGCACTCCAGCAGGGCTTCACCAAGCACCGCAAGAGACGAGGAGGGAGAGGGGTTGGGCTGCGCCAAGAGGGGGAAGTTCTCATCTGTATGGCAGCCCCAAACCCCCACTATATATAGGGGGAAGGGAGAGGCTGCGCCCCACCTAGGTTTCCACCCCTAGGGGTGGCGTCTAGCCCTAGATCCCATCTAGGGGGCGGCCAAGGGGGAGAGAGGGGGGGGGGGCGCACCACTAGGTGGGCCTTAGGCCCATCTGAGCCTAGGGTTTCCCCTCCTTCCCTTCTCACTTTGCCTTGGGCCCTGGT
>LR738709.1:449713920-449728949 GCA_902687465.1 Secale cereale
GGGGGGGGGCGCACCAGCCCACCTCGGGCTGGTCCCCTCCCATACTTGGCCCACGCAGCCCTCTGGGGCCGGTGGCCCCACCCGGTGGACCCCCGGGACCTTCCCGGTGGTCCCGGTACGCTACCGATAGCGCCCGAAACTTTTCCGGTGACCAAAACGGGACTTCCCATATATGAATCTTTACCTCCGGACCATTTCGGAACTCCTCGTGACGTCCGGGATCTCATCCGGGACTCCGAACAACATTCGGTAACCACGCATATCTATTCCCTATAACCCTAGCGTCATCGAATCTTAAGTGTGTAGACCCTACGGGTTCGGGAACCATGCAGACATGACCGAGACAACTCTCCGGCCAATAACCAACAGCGGGATCTGGATACCCATGTTGGCTCCCACATGTTCCACGATGATCTCATCAGATGAACCACGATGTCAAGGATTCAATCAATCCCGTATACGATTCCCTTTGTCTATCGGTATAGCACTTGCCCGAGATTCAATCGTCGGTATACCGATACCTTGCTCAATCTCGTCACGACAAGTCTCTTTACTCGTTCCGTAACACATCATCCCGTGATCAACTCCTTGATCACATTGTGCACATTATGATGATGTCCTACCGAGTGGGCCCAGAGATACCTCTCCGTCACACGGAGTGACAAATCCCAGTCTCAATTCGTGCCAACCCAACAGACACTTTCGGAGATACCCGTAGTGCACCTTTATAGCCACCCAGTTACGTTGTGACGTTTGGTACACCCAAAGCATTCCTACGGTATCCGGGAGTTGCACAATCTCATGGTCTAAGGAAAAGATACTTGACATTTAGAAAAGCTTTAGCATACGAACTACACGATCTTTGTGCTAGGATTAGGTTTGGGTCTTGTTCATTACATCATTCTCCTAATGATGTGATCCCGTTATCAATGACATCCAATGTCCATGATCAAGAAACCGCAACCATCTATTTATCAACGAGCTAGTCAACTAGAGGCTCACTAGGGACATGGTGTTTGTCTATGTATCCACACATGTATCTGAGTTTCCTATCAATACAATTCTAGCATGGATAATAAACAATTATCATGAACAAGGAAATATAATAATAACCAATTTATTATTGCCTCTAGGGCATATTTCCAACAGTCTCCCACTTGCACTAGAGTCAATAATCTAGTTCACATCGCCATGTGATTAACACTCACAGGTCACATCACCATGTGACTAACATCCAAAGAGTTTACTAGAGTCAATAATCTAGTTCACATCACTATGTGATTAAAACTCAATGAGTTCTGGGTTTGATCATGTTATGCTTGTGAGAGAGGTTGTAGTCAACGGGTCTGCAACATTCAGATCCCTATGTATTTCGCAAAACTTTATGTCATATCGTAGATGCTGCTACCACGTTCCACTTGGAGCTATTCCAAATTGTTGCTCCATTATACGTATCCGGTATCTCTACTCAGAGCTATCCGGATAGGTGTTAAGTTTGCATCGACGTAACTCTTTACGTCGAACTCTTTATCACCTCCATAACCGAGAAAATTTTCCTTATTCCTCTAAGGGTATTTTTTGACCGCTATCTAGTGATCCACTCCTGGATCACCTTTGTACCCTCTTGCCAGACATGTGGCAAGACACACATCAGGTGCGGTACTCAGCATGGCATACCGTATAGAGCCTATGACAAAAGCATAGGGGACGACCTTCGTCCTTCCTCTTTCTTCTGCCGTGGTCAAGCTTTGAGTCTTACTCAACTTCACACCTTACAACTCAGGTAAGAACTCCTTCTTTGACTAATCTATTTTGAACTCCTTCAAAATCATGTCAAAGGTGTGTGTTCTTTTCAAAGTATTATCAGGCGTCTTGATCTATCTCTATAGATCTTGATGCCCAATGTGTAATTAGCTTTATCCACGTCTTCCTTTGAAAAACAACCCTTTATGCTTTCCAGAAATATTACATCATTTCAGATCAACAATATGTCATTCACATATACTTATTAGAAATGTTGTAGTGCTCCCACTCACTTTATTTTAAATACAAGTTTCTAACAAACTTTGTATAAACTCAAAAACTTTGATCACTCCATCAAAGCATATATTCCGACTCCGAGATGCTTGCTCTAGTCCATGGGAGGACCGCTGGAGCTAGCATACCTTTTAGCATCCTTAGGATCGACAAAACCTTTCTGACTGTATCGCATACAACCTTTCCTTATGAAAACTGGTAAGGAAACTTGTTTTGACATCCATCTGCCAGATTTCATAAATGCAGCTAATGCTAACATGATTCCGACGGACTTAAGCATCGCTACGGGTGAGAAAATATCATCATAGTCAACTCCTTGAACTTGTGAAAAACTCTTCGCCACAAGTCGAGCTTCATAGATGGTGACATTACCGGCCACGTCCGTCTTCTTGTTAAAGATCCATTTATCTCAATGGCTTGCCGATCGTCGGGCAAGTCCACCAAAGTCCATACTTTGTTTTGATACATGGATCCTATCTCGGATTTGTCGGCTTCTAACCATTTGTCGGAATACGGGCCCACCATCGCTTCTCCATAGTTCATAGGTTCATTGTTGTCCAACAACATGACCTCTAAGACAGGATCACCGTACCACTCAGGAGTAGTACATATCCTTGTCGACCTACGAGGTTCGATAGCAGCTTGATCTGAAGCTTCATGATCACTATCATTAGTTTCCTCTTCAACAGTCATAGGTTCCACATAAACATCTTTTTGTGTTGCACTACTCTCCGGTTGAAGTGAGGGTTCGACAACCTCATCAAGTTCTATCTTCCTCCCACTCAATTCTTTCGAGAGAAACTCCTTCTCGAGAAAGGACCCGTTCTTAGCGACAAACATTTTTGCCCTTGGATCTGAGATAGAAGGTATACCCAACTGTTACCTTAGGGTATCCTATGAAGATGTATTTGTCCGCTTTGGGTTCGAGCTTTTTCCGGCTGAAGCCATAAGCATCGCAGCCCCAAACATTAAGAAACGACAACTTTGGTTTCTTGCCAAACCATAGTCCACACGGCGTCGTCTCAACGGACTTAGATGGTGCCCTATCTAAAGTGAACGCAGCTGTCTCTAATGCATAACCTCAAAATAATAGCGGTAGATCGGTAAGAGACATCATAGATCGCACCATATCTCATAAGGTTCGATTACAACGTCCGGACACACCATTATGCTGTGGTGTTCCAAGTGGCTTCAACTGCAAAACAATTCCACAATGTCTTAAGTGATTGCCAAACTCATAACTCAGAAAATCTCCCCTTGACCAGATCGTAGGAACATGATCTTCTTGTTATGATTATTCTTAACTCCACTCTGAAATTGCTTGAACTTTTGAAACATTTCAGACTTTTTCTTCATTAAGTAAATATACCCATATCTACTCAAATCGTCAGTGAAGATGAGAAAATAACAATATCCACCACACGCCTTAATTCTCATTGGATCACACACATCAGCATGTATGATTTCCAACAAGTCACTTGCCCGTTTCATTGTACCTGAAAACATGATCTTAGTCATCCTGCCCATGAGGCATGGCTCGCATGTGTCAAGCGATTCAAAATCAAGTGACTCCAAACATCCATCAGCATGGAGTTTCTTCATGCATTTTATGCCAAAATGACCTAAGCGGCAGTGCCACAAGAAAGTGGTACTATCATTATTAACTCTACATCTTTTGGCGTTAATATTATTATCATGTGTATTACTATGATCGAGATTCAATAAACCATTGGGTGCATGACCATAAAGGTATTATTCATGTAAATAGAATAACCATTATTCTCTAACTTAAATGAATAACCGTATTGCAATGAACATGATCTAATCATATTCATGCTCAACGTAGACACCTGATAACATTTATCTATGTTCAACACTAATCCTGAAGGTAGAGGGAGCGTGCGATGGTGATCTTATCAACCTTGGAAACACTTCCAACTTACATCATCACCTTGCCCTTAGCTAGTCTCCGTTCAGTCCGTAGCTTTTGCTTCAAGTCACTAATAATAACAACTGAACCGGTATCCAATACCCAGGTACTACTAGGAATACTAGTAAGGTACACATCAATAACACGTATATCAAATATACTTTGTTGAAGTTGCCAGCTTTCTTATCTACCATGTTTTTTGGGGTAGTTCTGCTATCATGTGACCGTCCCCCTTACAATAGAAGCACTTAGTCTCGAGGTTTGGGTTCAACCTTGGGTTCCTTCATTAGAGTGACAACTGGTTTGCCATTCATGAAGTTTCCCTTCTAGCCCTTGCCCCTTTTGAAACCAGTGGTCTTGTTAAACCATCAACACTTGATGCTCCTTCTTGATTTCTACTTTTGCGGTCTTAAGTACCGCTAATAGCTCCAGGATCATCTCCATCCTTTGCATGTCATAGTTCATCATGAAGTTCTAGTAGCTTGGTGATAGTGTCTAGATAATTCCGTCAACCACTATCTCATCTGGAAGTTTAACTCCCACTTGGTTCAAGTGATTTTAGCACTCAGACATTCTGAGAACATGCTCACTAGTTGAGCTATTCTCCTCCATCTTGTTGGCAAAAGAACTTGTCAGAGGTCTCATACCTCTCAACACGGGCATGTGCCTGAAATCCCAGTTTCAGCTCTTTGAACATCTCATATGCCTTATGGCATTCAAAACGTCATTGGAAACCCGATTCTAAGCCGTAAAGTATGGCGCACTAAACTATCAAGTAGTCATCAGGACGTGTCTGTCAGGTGTTCACAACATCCACAGACGATGTTGTAGGGGTTTGCACATCGAGCAGTGCATCAAAGACGTAAGCCTTCTGTGTAGCAGTGAGGACACTCCTCGGACTACGGACCCAGTCCACATCACTGCTTACAATATCTTTCAACTTAGTCTTTCTCTAGGATCGTATTTAAACAGGGAGCTACAACGCAAGCTATTGGTCTACAACATAATTTGCGAAGACAACTTATACTATTGTTCATGACAATTAAGTTCATCTAAACAAATTTAATGAACTCCCACTCAGATAGACATCTCTCTAGTCATCCAAGTGATACATGATCTGAATCGACTAGGTCGTGTCCGATCATCACGTGAGACGGACTGGTCATCAACGGTGAACATCTTTATGTTGATCGTATCTTCTATACGACTCATGTTCGACCTTTCGGTCTTCCGTGTTCCGAGGCCATGCCTATACATGCTAGGCTTGTCAAGTGAACCCTAAGTGTATTGTGTGTGTAAATCTGGCTTACACCCGTTGTATGCGAACGTTAGAGCCTATCACACCCGATTATCACGTGGTGCTTCGGAACAACGAACCTTAACAACGGTGCACATTTAGGGGGAACACAATTCTTGAAATTTTAGTGAGAGATCATCTTATTTACTACCGTCGTTCTAAGCAAATAAGAAGTAAAACATGATAAACATCACATGCAATCAAATAGTGACATGATATGGCGAATATCATTTTGCTCCTTTTGATCTTCATCTTCGGGGCTCCATGATCATCATCGTCACCGGCATGACACCATGATCTCCATCATAATGGTCTCCATCATCGTGTCTTCATGAAGTCGTCTCGCCAAACATTACTTCTACTACCATGGCTAACGGTTAGCAATTAAGTAAAGTAATTACATGGCGTTTTCAGTGACACGCAGGTCATACAATAAAATAAGACAACTCCTATGGTCCTGCCGGTTGTCATACTCATCAACATGCAAGTCGTGATTCCTATTACAAGAACATGGTCAAACTCATACATCACATATATATCATACATCACATCCTTTTGGCCATATCACATCACACGACACATGCTGCAAGAACAAGTTAGACGTCCTCTAATTGTTGTTGCAAGTTTTTACGTGGCTGCTATAGGTTTCTAGCAAGAACGTTTCTTACCTACGCCAAAACCACAATGTGATATGCCAATTTCTATTTACCCTTCATAAGGACCCTTTTCATCGAATCTGATCCGACTAAAGTGGGAGAGACAGACACCCGCTAGCCACCTTATGCAACTAGTGCATGTCAGTCGGTGGAACCTGTCTCACGTAAGAGTACGTGTAAGGTCGGTCCGGGCCGCTTCATCCCACGATGCCGCCGAATCAAGATAAGACTAGTAACGGCAAGTAAATTGACAAATCTACGCCCACAACTACTTTGTGTTCTACTCGTGCAAGATACTACGCATAGACCTAGCTCATGATGCCACTGATGGGGATCGTAGCAGAAATCAAAAAAATTCTACGCATCACCAAGATCAATCTATGGAGTAATCTAGCAACGAGGGAGAGGGGAGTGCATCTACATACCCTTGTAGATCGCTAAGCGGAAGCGTTACAAGAACGCGGATGAAGGAGTCGTACTCGTAGCGATTCAGATCACGGTTGATTCCGATCTAAGCGCCGAACAACGGCACCTCCGCGTTCAACACACGTGCAGCCCGGTGACGTCTCCCGTGCCTTGATCCAGCAAGGGGAGAGGGAGAGGTTGGGGAAGACTCCGTCCAGCAGCAGCACGACGGCGTGGTAGTGGTGGAGGAGCGTGGCACTCCAGCAGGGCTTCGCCAAGCACCGCAAGAGACGAGGAGGGAGAGGGGTAGGGCTGCGCCAAGAGGGGGAAGTTCTCATCTGTATGGCAGCCCCAAACCCCCACTATATATAGGGGGAAGGGAGGGGCTGCGCCCCACCTAGGTTTCCACCCCTAGGGGTGGCGTCCAGCCCTAGATCCCATCTAGGGGGGCGGCAAGGGGGAGAGAGCGGGGGCGCACCACTAGGTGGGCCTTAGGCCCATCTGAGCCTAGGGTTTCCCCTCTGACGAGGTTACGGACCTAGGGTAGGGTCATAGGCCTGTCAAAAAGGCCCCTCCCAAGGTCACTATCCTAGGAGATCAAAAGACAAGACCCATGACGGTGGAGACAGTCAACTTAGGCGGTCCAAGGTGACACTTCACTCGACTGACTCATGTACCCAGGACGACTCAACTCCACTCGACTGGATCAAGCACTCGACCTCCGAAGACTAAGCGTCTCTCGGAACGGCAACGGTCCTATATTTACTCACTGTAGTAAACCCCTTAACTGCCCTTTACTGCAGGCGTTATCAGTAACGCCTGCCTTAATGTACCTTTAAGCCCTTGGTAACGTGGAGCATGGCTGGGGTCCTGGCATACTATATAAGCCACCCCCTCCTCCAGAACATGGGTTCGCACCTCTGTAACACATACATACACACATCAGTCGACCAAGCCTCCGGGCATCGAGACGTAGGGCTTTTACTTCCTCTGAGAAGGGCCTGAACTCGCTAAACACTCTGTGTACAACCTCGCCATAGCTAGAACCTTGCCTCTCCATTCGTACCCCCTACCCTCACTGTCAGACTTAGAACCACGACAGTTGGCGCCCACCGTGGGGCAAGGCGTCTTAGCGACATTTGGTGAAGTTGCAATCTATTCCCCGACCATTTTCATCATGGTGTCAGGCGGCGCTTTGGCATCGGGCCACGAGATCCGGCTCGACGCACTGGTCTTCGTCGCCGATGACTCCGCGTGGCTTCAGGAAGCCCCGCTCGACGTTGAGGCTCTACCCGCCCGCGGAGCCACGCACTTTCGCGCCGGAGTCGGTGGCGTCCTCCTTCTGCAGCCGTTGACCCGATACTCATCGGTCGTTATCCCCGCTGGACGCCGCCGTAAGCGATCCGGTCGTTCACGGCTCCAGCGGTGGGTGAAACATGCGGTGGCCCGCCAAACGGCCACCCCACAAGTCGCGGCCATTGAGCCCGATGGTTACCTTTACGGGCCGGTCGATCAGTCGACCGGGCTCGAAGATTCCGTTTCCGAGTGCGGAAGCAGCGACCCCACGGCGGAAATCCTCATGGTCGATCCGCGCCGTAGCCCGCCGGGTTTTCCTCGCGGGGAGAACGACGGCAGCGGTGGCGATCGGGCGCACGACAACGACGGTTACATCCCTCAGCCCCTCACCTCCGAGCAAAGAGCTGAGCTTTGTCGCCGCAACGGAGATGCGCTCTTCACCCCCATCGTGGGAGATTCCCCAGAAGCTTTGGCCCTCGAAGCCACGAGCGTGGCCACCTTGGCCGAGCGCGCGTGCCTGGAAAACGTCCAACGTTCACTCGACGAACAGGCCCGCCGACTGGTCCCCGAGTCCAGTCGACGGCCGCGGCAATCACGGCAGCGTGAGACTCAGGTGTTCCGCACACCAGTCCAAAACCTCAAAGCGGCGGCTCGTATCGCGGAGTCGATTCAGCCCTCCGAGTTGGAAGCTGGAAGAGGCCTTCAGCAGATCCGAGCTTTGCTCTGAACGGCTGAAGAGCAAAATGTGGCTATCTCTCAGTCGCGCAACAGGATTCACAGCAGATCGGTGGCTGCAGACACCGTATGGTCGGCCCACAGTCCAAGATCGCCCCTGAGGCGTGAGGAACGTGGTCCGCGGCATGACCGGCTCCTGGGTCGGAACGACGACCCACTCGACCGTCGACACGGACGCAACGACCACCGTCGAGCGCCTACCCCTCCTCCGGGGAGTGGGTCACACTCGCCCCCGGATCCTCGGCGGCCGGGCTTCGACGCGAGGTCCATCCTTGTGCAGGGTCGGGTCGACCGTAACCGGGCATCCAGGGACGAGCGAGGCGGAGACCAACCCTCCGGCAGCCGAGCGCCGGCCTCCGGGCCCGAGTGCTTCTGCAGCGCAATCAGGGCCGCGGAGACCCCTCCGAACTTCAGGCTGGCGGCCGGAGTAAGCAAATTCACCGGTGAGTCGAAGTCGGACACGTGGCTGGAAGACTACCGAGTGGCCGTGCAGATCGGAGGAGGCAACGACGACGTGGCCATGAAACACCTCCCCTTGATGCTGGGAGGCTCCGCTCGGGCGTGGCTCAACCAGTTAGCCCCCAGGAGCATATACAGTTGGGAAGAGCTCGCTCGGGTGTTCGTTCGGACCTTCGAAGGCACCTGCAAGCGACCTGCCGGGCTCGCAGAGCTTCAGCATTGCACGCAGAAGCCGAGTGAAACTTTGAGGGACTACATTCAGCGGTGGACCACTTTGCATCACACAGTGGAAAACGTTTCCGAGCACCAGGCGGTGTGCGCTTTCAAGGAAGGCGTGCGCAATCGAGAGTTGAATCTGAAGTTTGGGCGAACAGGCAACATGTCCCTGTCGTGAATGATGGAAATCGCCAGTCGGTACGCCAATGGCGAAGAGGCCGATCGGCTCCGTAGTGGCAAGAAACCAGTCGGGCAGGACGACCAGAATCACAATCGGAAGAACAAGCGTAAGGCCGACCCAGCTGCTCAGGGAGAGGCCGCAGTGGTCAACCAAGGGAAGGGCAAAGGAAAGCCCAAAGGCTCCTGGGCCCCCAAGAAAGGAAAGGGTCAGGCTGGAGTTGATATGCTCGACCAGCCGTGTCCCATACACACAAAGAAGGACGAAGAGGGAAACTTGGTGTATCCCAAGCACACCACTCGGCAGTGTCGACTCTTGATCCAGAGTTTCCAGAAGGACCAGTCTATTGAGAAAGAGAAGGAATCAGAAGAGTCCGAAGACAAGGAAGGGGACGGAGGATACCCCCGCATCAACTCCACCTTGGTGATTTTCGCAGACGTGGAGAGCAAGAGTCGACTGAAGATCATCAACAGAGAAGTGAACATGGTTGCTCCAGCGACCCCCACGTTCCTGAAATGGTTGAAGACCCCCATCACATTTGACCAGTCCGATCATCCAACGCACATCGCCACCCCTGGGCGGCAGGCGTTGGTGGTCGACCTAGTGGTCGAAGGCACTCGCCTGACCAGAGTTCTTATGGATGGAGGCAGTGGCTTGAATATCCTGTATGCAGCAACCCTCCGGGATATGGGCATTCCGATGTCCAAGCTAAGGGAAAGTAACATGAGGTTCCATGGGGTAATCCCCGGGAAGAAGGCCTACTCACTTGGTCAGATCTCACTCGACGTCGTCTTTGGTGAGTCCAAGAACTACCGAAAGGAGAAGCTGACGTTCGAAGTGGTGGACTTTAACAGTGCCTATCACGCCATCCTGGGTAGGCCAGCCTATGCCAGGTTGATGGCTCGACCATGTTACGTCTACCTCAAGCTGAAGATGCCGGGACCCAACGGTGTCATAACCATTACTGGGAACCGGCAGAAAGTGGAAGAATGCTTCTAGAAAGGCTCGAAGATCGCCGACGAGCAAATGGCAGCAGTAGAGATGGAAGAGTACCAGAAGCAAGTGGATCCAGGCGACCTGCTAAGGGCAAAGAAGCCGGCTTCCGAGTCAGCTTTTCAGTCGGCCGAGGACACAAAACCCGTACACATCCACCCCACCGACCCCAACGCAGCACCGACCCACATCTCCACCACCCTCGACAGCAAATAGGAAGAAGTGCTCATCCAGTTCCTCCGTGAGAACTGGGACATCTTCGCATGGAAACCATCAGACATGCCGGGTGTGCCCAGGGGGCTGGCTGAGCACCATTTGCGAGTCGACCCGAAGGTGAAACCTGTGAAGGAACATCTCCGTCGATCCGTTGCGGAGAAGCGAAAGGCGATTGGCGAAGAAGTGGCTCGACTCCTAGCAGCAGAGTTCATCCGCGAGATATACCACTCCGAGTGGCTCGCCAACGTCATCATGGTCCCCAAGAAGGACACGTCTCTCCACATGTGCATCGATTTCAAGCACATCAATCGGGCCTGCCCGAAAGATCATTTTCCTCTTCCCCGCATCGATCAAATAGTCGACTCGACTGCGGGATGTGAGCGTTTGTCCTTTCTGGACGCATATTTCGGATACCATTAGATCTGTCTGTACGGGCCCGATGAAATAAAGACAGCTTTCATCACCCCTTTCGGGTGTTTTTGCTATGTCACCATGCCTTTCGGCCTCAAAAATGCCGGTGCCACCTTCATGCGCATGATCCAGAAGTGCTTAATAAAGCAAATCAGTCGGAACGTCGAGGCGTACATGGATGACATAGTAGTCAAGTCACGAAAAGGTTCTGACCTACTGACTGACCTTGCTGAGACATTCGCGAACCTCAGAAGGTACGATATCAAGCTCAACCCGTCAAAGTGCACATTCGGAGTTCCTGGTGGCAAGTTGCTCGGTTTTCTCGTTTCCGAACGGGGAATCGACGCCAACCCAGAGAAGGTCAGCGCCATCCTCCGAATGAAACGCCCCGAACGTATACACGACGTCCAGAAGCTTACTGGTTGCTTGGCCACATTGAGTCGATCCATTTCCCGTCTTGGGGAGAAGGCACTGCCTCTCTACCGACTCATGAAAAAATCCGACAAGTTCGAGTGGAATCCCGAAGCCGAAGCAGCGTTTGAGGAACTCAAAGCCCTGCTGTCCACCCAGCCGGTGCTCGCTGCCCCAGTCAGCGGAGAGCCTCTTCTGCTGTACATTGCTGCCACCGGACAAGTCGTCAGTACTGTACTCACGGTCGAGCGGGAAGAAGAGGGCAAGGCATACAAGGTCCAACGCCCGGTCTATTACATATCCGAAGTTTTGACTCCCTCCAAGCAAAGGTGTGATAGCCTGGCTTATTAGGGATGATAGACTACTCATATCAATAAGGAATTCCTTCTTTTTCGGGAGCCCATTCAGATAGAACTCCAAAGTTAAGCGTGCTCAGCTTGGAGTAGTTTCAGGATGGGTGACCGACCGGGAAGTTGCTCCCGGGTGCACACGAGTGAGGACAAAGTACGCAGAAAAGACTAGTATTGGTATGTGGGGCCAGTCTAGATCCCGCCAGGAGTAACGACCACCGGCGGGTGTGTCCGGTGCGTTACAAGTTGGTATCAGAGCCGACTCTCGCGGTTACACGGATGTTTGCGGACAGTTTGCAGTCATGTTGTGCATGACGTTTGTGACCCGTCGTGGCACACGGCATGGCACATGTGCTGTCCTGGAAGCATAGACGGTTGTGCCAAGAGGGAACGTTCCTGTGGCCCGACGAGGACGTCGGTTCCTCTGAGTGAGGGTGTATGTGATAGCCTAGCTTATTAGGGATGATAGACTACTCATATCAATAAGGAATTCCTTCTTTTTTGGGAGCCCATTCAGATAGAACTCCAAAGTTAAGCGTGCTCAGCTTGGAGTAGTTTCAGGATGGGTGACCGACCGGGAAGTTGCTCCCGGGTGCACACGAGTGAGGACAAAGTGCGCAGAAAAGACTAGTATTGGTATGTGGGGCCAGTCTAGATCCCGCCAGGAGTAACGACCACCGGCGGGTGTGTCCGGGGCGTTACAAAAGGTATCCACATTACCAAAAGCTTGTGTACGGGATTTACTTGACTGCAAAAAAGGTTCCCCATTATTTCTCGGATCACTCAATCTCAGTCGTCAGCGACGCCCCATTATCAGAGATACTAAACAACCGAGATGCAACCGGTCGAGTGTAAAAATGGGCGATTGAACTTCTTCCGTTAGATATCAAGTTCGAAGCAAAGAAAGCCATCAAGTCTCAGGCCATAGCGGATTTTGTGGCTGAGTGGATAGAACAAGAGCTTCCGACTCAAGTCCAGTCGGACCATTGGACTATGTCCTTCGATGGGTCCAAAATGCTGAACGGATCCAGTGCAGGCGTGGTCCCGATCTCTCCCAGGGGCGACAAGCTCAGCTACGTCCTTCAGATCCATTTTGATTCATCAAACAACGAGGCTGAATACGAAGCACTTTTGTATGGATTGCGCATGGCCATCTCATTCGGCGTCCGTCGCCTAATGGTCTACGGTGATTCCGACCTAGTGGTGAACCAAGTAATGAAAGAATGGGACGTCAGGAGCCCGGCGATGACCAGCTATTGCAGTGTAGTACGGAAGCTTGAAAGGAAGTTCGAAGGCTTAGAGCTCCATCATGTGCCCAGAGCAAAGAATCAGCTAGCCGACGATCTCGCAAAAATTGGGTCGACTCGGAGGTCCATACCCAAGAATGTGTTCCTAGAGCATCTGCACACTCCCTCTGTCAAGGAAGACCCCTTCACGGAAGAGCCCCCGCAGCCAGTCAGTGCAACCGATCCGACTGAGGTCGAAGTGCCTGCCATGGTCGACTTGATCATGGAGGTCCTAGTGATCACCCCTGATTGGACTGTGCCATATATATCATATCTGCTCAGACAAGAACTCCCAGAAGATGAAGAAGAAGCGCGCCAGATCGTCCGCCGATCCAAAGCATTCACAGTCATTCAAGGTCAGCTCTACAGAGAAAGCGTCACTGGAGTCGCCCAACGCTGCATCGATCCAGAGGAAGGTCGACTGATCTTGGATGAAATCCACTCGGGGACTTGCGGCCACCACGCTTCCTCTCGGACTATCGTGGCCAAAGCATACCGAGCCGGATTTTACTGGCCCCGCGCCAACGAGATGGCCAAGGATATTGTGGATAAATGCGCAGGGTGCCAGTTCTACTCCAACATGTCGCACAAGCCAGCATCCGCCCTCAAAACCATCCCACTAGTCTGGCCCTTCGCTGTTTGGGGCTTAGATATGGTCGGCCCCTTCAGGACAGGCAGGAGCGGATTCACTCACCTTCTGGTGGCAGTCGACAAGTTCACCAAGTGGATTGAGGCCAAACCCATCAAGAACCTCGAGTCGAGCACCGCCATCAGCTTCATTAAGGAACTAATATTCAGATATGGGGTTCCTCACAGCATCATCACAGAGAACGGCTCCAACTTTGACTCGGATGAATTCAGAACTTTCTGTACTTCCCAAGGGACGCGAGTCGACTACGCCTCCGTGGCACACCCACAATCGAATGGACAAGCAGAAAGAGCAAATGGGCTGATTCTCCAAGGCTTAAAGCCACAGCTCATGCGCGACCTCAAGCATGCCGCCGGGGCTTGGGTAACCGAGCTGCCCTCCGTCCTGTGGGGTCTGAGGACAACTCCGAATCGGTCGACTGGCCGTACCCCTTTCTTCCTGGTCTATGGGGCCGAAGCTGTATTGCCGAGCGACTTATTACACAACGCCCCCAGAGTAGAACTCTTCTCCGAAGCTGAGGCAGAGCAAGCTCGTCAAGATGCAGTCAACCTTTTGGAAGAGGAAAGAGAGATGGCCCTGATCCGATCGACCATCTACCAACAGGACCTGCGTCGATTCCACGCTCGCAACGTGAGAAGTCGAGCGTTCCAGGAAGGAGACCTGGTCCTCCGAGTGCATCAGAAACGTCCGCACAAGCTTGCCCCAGCTTGGGAAGGCCCGTTCATCATCACAAAGGTGCTGCGTAACGGAGCTTACCACCTCTACAATGTAGCCCAGAAGAAAGACGAACCTCATTCGTGGAATGCGGACCTACTCCGCCGTTTTTACACTTGAAACACTCGACGGTCGAGTTGTAATAAAGGTTCCCCAATTTGTTTCAAAGACAAGATAACAATGATTCCCTAACGATTGGTGTCCTCTAAATCCCCCAGTGGGTGCTTAGCTGCGATCCTCCGAGCTACGTCACAAGTACAAAGCGGTTCGGTCCTCTGAACTCCGCCACAAGTACAACGTAGCTTGGAATCGCCTAAGTTATAAACATTCTGCTCCGAGTGAAGAGCGACCCTCTCACTCGGGGGCTTAGCTGCGACCCCGTGACTCGCCTAAGTTACAACTATCTACTCCGAGTGAAGAGCAACCCTCTCACTCGGGGGCTTAGCTGCGGTCCTCCGAGCTATGCCACAAGTACAAAGCGGTTCGGTCCTCCGAAATCCGCCACAAGTACAACGTAGCTTGGAATCGCCTAAGTTATAAACATTCTGCCCCGAGTGAAGAGCAACCCTCTCACTCGGGGGCTTAGCTGCGGTCCTCCGAGCTACGCCACAAGTACAAAGCGGTTCGGTCCTCCGAACTCCGCCACAAGTACAACGTAGCTTGGAATCGCCTAAGTTATAAACATTCTGCTCCGAGTGAAGAGCGACCCTCTCACTCGGGGGCTTAGCTGCGACCCCGTGACTCGCCTAAGTTACAACTACCTACTCCGAGTGAAGAGCGACCCTCTCAC
>LR738709.1:449729265-449826076 GCA_902687465.1 Secale cereale
GTGACTCGCCTAAGTTACAACTATCTACTCCGAGTGAAGAGCAACCCTCTCACTCGGGGGCTTAGATGCGGTCCTCCGAGCTACGCCACAAGTACAAAGCGGTTCGGTCCTCCGAACTCCGCCACAAGTACAACATAGCTCGGAATCGCCTAAGTTATAAACATTCTACTCCGAGTGAAGAGCGACCCTCTCACTCGGGGGCTTAGCTGCGACCCCGTGACTCGCCTAAGTTACAACTATCTACTCCGAGTGAAGAGCAACCCTCTCACTCGGGGGCTTAGCCGCGGTCCTCCGAGCTACGCCACAAGTACAAAGCGGTTCGGCCCTCCGAACTCCGCCACAAGTACAACGTAGCTTGGAATCGCCTAAGTTATAAACATTCTACTCCGAGTGAAGAGCGACCCTCTCACTCGGGGGCGAACTTAGTCAAAGACGTCGACTCAAAGATTCAGATAGTCAGAAGAAGAGCGACGAACCAAAAGATCAAAATCAAATAAAAGCCCCGCAAGGTTCGGGCAAGAGTACTTGGGCCACAGACCCACCAGAGTTTAACGAGTACAAATCCACGCGGCATTCCGCGGCAAATAAGGTTAATGTATCAAAGTCATGGCTCGGGAGGAGGCGGACTTGTAGGCGCGACAAATTCGTCCAAATCAATCCCATCGGCGATACGAGTGGCAGCCTCCAAGAAAGTCTCCATGAAGGACTGGAATTGGAGCTCCTACGTGTTTGCGACCTTCAGCGCAGCAAGCTTCCTCTCCTTCACCTCCCTGCAGTGCACACGGACCAAAGCCAGCGCCACGTCCGCTCCTCCCCGGGCGGCCGACTTCTTCCATTCCTGCACTCGGTCGGGGACCTCATTGAGTCGAGTCATCAAGGACTCGAGGTCGTTCTCCTGTACGATTTCCCTCCAGAGCGCAGTGTCGATTCGGGCCATCACCGCCTTCAGTCGTCCCAGGTAATCAGTGGCCGCAGTAAGGCGGGACTCCAGTCTCAGTATGTTCATGGAAACCTCGTCCTTCACAATGGAGTTGGTGGGGTCCAAGCCAGGCTCAACCCGGCCAGTCTCCTCTTCGAAATTACGACAGAACTCTGCACCAAGAACAGCAAGTCGAGTCAGCAGATGGAACACGGGTCGACCAACCCAATTTCAACCAATCCAAAGAGGACATACCTTCGAGCACGAGGTACCATTTTTTGGTGATGTCGCCCAGATACGCCTCAAGATCGAGCCTCTTCTGAAACAGAGCCTCGTACTTGTCGTTCAAGTCGGCCCTAGACTTCTTTAGCTGAGTCACCTCCTGGTTGGCCGCGTCGAGTGAGCCTCTCAGTCGGATAATCTCCGCCTCGAGTGCGCCCACGGAAGCCAGCTTCTTCGCCGCCAGCTCCGACTTCTCCTGGGCCACCTGCTGCGCCGCCGCCAAGTCAAGATCCTTTTGCTCCAATGCTGCTCTCAGTTGACCTACCAAGGCCGCCACTGGACAGATGAACATGAAGGAACACTCTAGCGAAAAGTCAGTCGACAGGAGACAGAAGTAAGTTACCAGCCGCATCGTCTTGCGTCTTCTTCAGATGGTCCCGGGTCAACTGCAAGTCAAGATTAAGCTGGATTTGCTTCTGCTCAAGATCTGCAAACTTGGACCCGAACTCGCAAGATTTCTGCATCAACAAGACAAAGCAAAGATTATAAGACTATAGTCGAGTCAGATCACTCAACCGCAGCCTCGGGGACTACACCCAGTGGGTGCACTGAGCGTGCCCCCACCGGTTTCACTCGGCCAAGATCAGTCCGGCGCGAGCTAAAAAAAACACAACAACAGCATGTAAGTTCTATAGTAAGACCATGGCCGACTGCAATCAGTCGATCACGGTCTCGGGGACTACACCCAGTGGGTGCACTGAGCGTGCCCCCACTGGTTTCACTCGGCCAAAATCAGCCCGGCGCGAGCTCAAAAATTAAGGGAAAAGAAGAACACCCAGTGGGTGCGGTACCTCACAAAACAAAACAAGCAGATTTCTCTCGAAATCAGAAAGCACTCCGACAACATACCTGGACGTTGGCCCGAAGAGCAGAGCTGGCGTCATAAGCCGCCATGCTGGCCTCATACGCCGCCTTCGTCCGCCCCATCATCACCTCTGCCTGGCGAACAGCCACAGGGTCCTCTGGGAGGCGGTAGGTGGAGAAAAGGACAGACGAAGCAGCGGGCGTCGAGCCGGCCGCAGGCGCAGGCGCTGGATCGACGGCGCGAATCGGTGCTGAGTCGACAACCGGAGTGGACGCAGGGTTGACAACCGAGGCGGGTGCTGGGTCGACGCTCGGCGCAGACGGTGGGTCGACGACGGGCGCGGTCGACACAGGGACGGCGAATGAGACCGTGGTCCGGGCCGCGTCCTCTGGTCGCTGGGCCCCCGAGCTAGAAGGCGCCTTCCGGCCCTTCTTCCTTGCGCGCCGGCGGTCCTCCCCCAGCTGCTCCTCGTCCTCGTCGTCGTCCGGCAGCTCTATGACAAGGCACGGCGCTTCGATCAAACAGGGAACCAAGTCAATCGACTATCGCCCGCGAAAGAAAAGAAGGACAAAAACGAGTCTCATAGAGCCCATACCTGCTCGAGATGTCGCGGCATCCGCGATCTCCTCGTCATCTCGACCCCGGTCGATGTCCATCGAGGTCGTGGAAGCGGCGGCTCTGGAAGAGTCAGTCAAGAAATGAGTCGACCAAAACTGCAGTCGACCCCCAAGAAACAGAGAAAAGCAAGCCCAAGCGACACTTACGTGGAGGCGATGGGTACGTCCACCTTAATCCTTGGCAGGGCCTTCCGGGGCTTGGTGGTGGTGACTTTGGGCTGCTTGGGCGTCTTCTCAGCTGCCTCGGGGGTGGTCGTGCGAGTACGCTTGGGTGTCCGGGACCCCGAGGGACCCACATGAGGTCGAGCGGCCCCTGGGTCGTTCTTCTCCTTGGATCGGCGCTCGACACGGGGAGGTGACTCGACCTCCTCCCCGCTGCTGTACTCCTTGCTCTCCTCGGTCTCCTCCTCCGACTTCCATTCGGCGGCGTCGCCCGTACCCTCCTCGACCTCCTGTCCCGAGTCCCCGTTGGGCAGCGAGTACATCTCTGTATATATCTGCGAAGAAAGGAAGTTCACCAAATACCAGTCGGAACCATCAATAAAGATCACAAATCAATCGACAGACACGTCACTCGGAAGCGGAAGGCTAACCTTGTCTGGCAGGTGGTCAGCGTCGAATGGGATGATCCTCCCCGACCCCCTGGGGTTGTCCTTGTTCCCGGTGATGCTCTTCAAGCACCGCACCACGTACTCTGGGTGGGCCGCCTCCGGGTGGACTCGAGACGAGTCGTCAGTACCAGAGTACAGCCACATCGGGTGGTCCCGGGCTTGAAGCGGCTGAATCCTCCGCGTGATGTACACTTCGAACAAGTCCATCCCCGTGACCCCCTCGCGGACTAGCTGGACGACCCTCTGCATCAGCATGTCTACCTCGGCCCTCTCGGCCTTGCTCACTACCATCGAAGGAGGCGGGCTGGCTCGACCTAGGGTAAATCGAGGAAGGCCAGTCGACTGACCCGGGGTCGGACTGTCCCTGTAATAAAACCAGGTCGACTGCCAGCCCCGGATCGACTCTGGAAGGTTCATGGGAGGGAAGGCGCTCCTATTCCTAAGCTGAATCCCGAGCCCGCCGCACGCCCAGAGGACGTGCATCTTGCCGTCACTCGGGTTCACTCTCTTGACGGTCTGGGAGCGGCAGGTGAAGATGTGCTTGAACAAGCCCCAGTGCGGTCGGCAACCGAGGAAGTTCTCGCACATGGAAACGAAAGCGGAGAGAAAGGCGATGGAGTTGGGCGTAAAATAATGCAGCTGGGCACCAAAGAAGATCAGAAACGCACGGAAGAAAGGGTGCGGAGGCGTAGGAAAACCTCGGTCGACGTGGGTGGCGTGGAGTACACACTCGCCCTCCTGCGGCCGGGGCTCGAGCTCTCCTCCCGGCGCCCGCCAGGAGCCGCCGGCGATCAGCCCCTCGTCCTCCAGCTCCTCCAGATCCTCCACCACGACGGTGGACCGGATCCAATCCCCCTGGATCCATCCAGTAGGGAGTCCGGACCTCGACGACAAACCGACCCGGCCGGCTCGCCTTCCCTTCCCCGACTCCGCCTTCTTGGAGCGCTCCATCGCCGCAGTCTTGTCCTTAACCATGGCTCGCGAGATGGCGGTCGCGGCGACGAGAAGCAGGAAAGAGTGGGGGGCACGGCGGAGAAGCAAGAGCGCTGCGGAGAAGATGAGGCGAACGAGAGAAGGATAGGCGCACAGTACCCCCTACGGCGGGCTCGGCACACCTTTATAACAGCTCGGTCGAGTGGCTGACCGGTGGCCCCAGGCAATCTTATCCGATCCCGTAACAGGCGCTGACGTGATACGTGGCGAAAAAGGAGGCGCGGGAATCGAGGCGTTCGAACCGCACCCCTCCGATTGATGCGGCACGTCCCGTCCCGCGTGCTTCCCCAAATTTCGAAAGCCCCGCCAGATCCGGCGGACAGAAGGCAACCGATTCCGTCGAGAACGGCACGCGCCCACGGTGCCCGATGCCCAGCGCAAAACCCAGTCGACGTAAGACATCCAGTCGACACAAAAGCAGCTTATTCATCAACGGCTTCGGAATTGATCGAGGCGACCAAGACACAACTGAGGGAGCCCGCGCAAGTCACGAACTCCAAAACAACATGCCCCAAGGACGTCGAATCAAGACCAGAGCTTCCCTCAGCATCCCCTTGCTCAAGCCCCGATCCATTCGGGGGCTACTGACGAGGTTACGGACCTAGGGTAGGGTCATAGGCCTGTCCAAAAGGCCCCTCCCAAGGTCACTATCCTAGGAGATCAAAAGACAAGACCCATGACGGTGGAGACAGTCGACTGAGGCGGTCCAAGGTGACACTTCACTCGACTGACTCATGTACCCAGGACGACTCAACTCCACTCGACTGGATCAAGCACTCGACCTCCGAAGACTAAGCGTCTCTCGGAACGGCAACGGTCCTATATTTACTCACTATAGTAAACCCCTTAACTACCCTTTACTGCAGGCGTTATCAATAACGCCTGCCTTAATGTACCTTTAAGCCCTTGGTAACGTGGAGCATGGCTGGGGTCCTGGCATACTATATAAGCCACCCCCTCCTCCAGAACAAGGGTTCGCACCTCTGTAACACATACATACACACATCAGTCGACCAAGCCTCTGGGCATCGAGACGTAGGGATTTTACTTCCTCCGAGAAGGGCCTGAACTCGCTAAACACTCTGTGTACAACCTCGCCATAGCTAGAACCTTGCCTCTCCATTCGTACCCCCTACCCTCACTGTCAGACTTAGAACCACGACACCCTCCTTCCCTTCTCTCTTTGCCTTGGGCCCTGGTGGGGGGGGGGGGCACACCAGCCTACCTGGGGCTGGTCCCCTCCCATACTTGGCCCACTCAGCCCTCTGGGGCCGGTGGCCCCACCCGGTGGACCCCCGGGACCCTCCCGGTGGTCCCGGTACGCTACCGATAGCGCCCGAAACTTTTCCGGTGACCAAAACGGGACTTCCCATATATGAATCTTTACCTCCAAACCATTCCGGAACTCCTCATGACGTCCGAGATCTCATCCGGGACTCCGAACAACATTCGGTAACCATGCATATCTATTCCCTATAACCTTAGCGTCATCGAACCTTAAGTGTGTAGACCCTATGGGTTCGGGAACCATGCAGACATGACCGAGACAACTCTCCGGCCAATAACCAACAGCGAGATCTGGATACCCATGTTGGCTCCCACATGTTCCACGATGATCTCATCGGATGAACCACGATGTCAAGGATTTAATCAATCCCGTATACGATTCCCTTTGTCTATCGGTATAGCACTTGCCCGAGATTCGATCGTCGGTATACCGTTACCTTGCTCAATCTTGTCACGACAAGTCTCTTTACTCGTTCCGTAACACATCATCCCGTGATCAACTCCTTGATCACATTGTGCACATTATGATGATGTCCTACCGAGTGGGCCCAGAGATACCTCTCCGTCACACAGAGTGACAAATCCCAGTCTCGATTCGTGCCAACCCAACAGACACTTTCGGAGATACCCATAGTGCACCTTTATAGCCACCTAGTTACGTTGTGATGTTTGGTACACCCAAAGCATTCCTACGGTATCCGGGAGTTGCACAATCTCATGGTCTAAGGAAAAGATACTTGACATTTAGAAAAGCTTTAGCATACGAACTACACGATCTTTGTGCTAGGCTTAGGATTGGGTCTTGTCCATCACATCATTCTCCTAATGATGTGATCCCGTTATCAACGACATCCAATGTACATGGTCAGGAAACCGCAACCATCTATTGATCAACGAGCTAGTCAACTAGAGGCTCACTAGGGACATGGTGTTTGTCTATGTATCCACACATGTATTTGAGTTTCCTATCAATACAATTCTAGCATGGATAATAAACAATTATCATGAACAAGGAAATATAATAATGACCAATTTATTATTGCCTCTAGGGCATATTTCCAACACCATCAGCCTGGGCATCAGGGGTGGCCCAAGTCGCAAAACAAAATGGATCAGGAAGCAAAGATGTATATATACAGACAATTAAAATGAAGGGTAAAAAGAGGTAGGCCCTTGGCTGCTTTGTCAGACTGGAGCACATGTTCTTCCGGTGCAACAATTTTGTTGGCCTTGGCTGCTTTGTCAAACTTCATAAGCCCAAATGCACATACCAAAAATTGAGGAATTCAAAACCTAAGAAAAGAAAATCAAGCCTTCTCCTCTAACTTCAAGTCACTAATAAGAGGAAGCAATTGATACAAAAAAAATACTGCAACTACAAAAAGGAAAAAGGTAGAATACGAACAACACCAGTGATCATGTTCTAAATAATCCACACCAAATCAAAAGCATCAGAGAAGTGTGTGCTCTACCGGACCACCACGCTGCACACGCTCCTCTTGTTGAGCGAGGAAGAGGTGGAGCACAGCCAAGGCCTCTTCTCCTGCCCCTGCCTCCTTCCTCTTCTCCTCCTGCCCCCGTCTCCAATTTGTCCATCCCTCTCCCTCTCTCTCATGGTGGTGGAGGTAGAGGGGGCGGAGAAAGAGGCGGTGCTCATCCCGTTGAGCACCGAGGAAGAGGCAGCGGCGACCCGTGCGTCACTGGTGAGAGAGGTCTCTCTCCCACAGATCAAATCGAGCGCAACCGCCTTGAGGAGGAGGCAGCAGCGGCCCGGGCATCACTAGCGAGAGAGAGGGTCTTGCGGTGCAGGGGGGCAGACGGGGAAGGAAGGGGTGGCGGCACCAGGAGGCTAGGGTTCATGGGAGGAAGAGAGCAGAGTGGGTGGGTGGGGGCACGAGTGCGGGCTCGAGTACGGGCGGAGGCAGCGGCTAGGGTTTCTCCATGGGCAGGGTGCGTTTTATATGCCTGCGCATGAAATGACTAAAATACCCCTGGCGGGGCACGGAATTTACAGGTGGTGGCACGAGTACTGTTCATAGCATTTAAAGGTGACGTGGCTGGCTTCGTTGTGACTATGAGTCCATGAGGGTTTATATGTTCAATAAGACCTAGCCACAGACATCATGTAGGGTTATTACCGGATGATGTGTTTCGGGGCACGAAGCTGTCTAAATCTTGTCTCGTGTGTTAATCCACCTCGACGACAGCCTCATGTCTCTCGTCCCGATCAACCCCTCTCAAGCTACGTAGATGCGTTAGCCTCATGACTAAATCCTCACACTAGGATATCTGGCCGTGACAAATCCACGACAGTTGGCGCCACCGTGGGGCCTACGCATGGTGGTGTTGAGTTCTTGAAGGGATCTCTCTCAGGGATCGAGAAGTTTTGTAATTTTCCGCATCAGCCGGTTCGGAGGGAATCACATCAACTAAAAGTTGGTCAGTCAGAATCATAAAAGTTTTTAGAAGTGACGTTCAACAAAAGCGAGCGCAGAGGAGATCGTATCAAGTCTGTTACCGATGAGCAACAACTATGCTGCTACGTTGCTTGGCCGAGATCAATAGCACTTGGGATCCAAAAACATCTATTAATTCACCTCCTAATTGGAAGTATTGCTGCTACATCCGTTTGGAAGTGTCCAAGGGTCATCATTAGAGAAAGTCCCAAAAGACATCGGATGGAAATTGTGCCCTATCACGTGGCTCATGAATACGAGTCAAAGAAGAATTCAAAAGGAAAAAAAGATGGGAGCGGTCATGACCCGGATCCAGGTTTCTTTTACGACCCGGACTCTGCTTCGTTCCCAAGTCGCCGGCAGCGCATAAGCCGTGCTGGGTCGCCTTCTCTGGCACGGGTCAACGCCGAGCCGCGCCTTTCTTCGACCTCGTGTTGCCGTCTTTCCGAGCCGTCCTAGCATCGCGCTGCCTTCCTGAATCCGCCTAGGCGCTCATCACCATCGCCAAGTTAAGCCGCGGTCTGGGGGCGTGCCGGCAGTATAATCGGCCCTGGGGGCGGTTTGGCACCCAACCATCACTCGCAAGTCGCCTCCAGGCACTGACGCCGGTCCATTTTTGGCCCAATTTGGGTGAAAAATGGCCCAATATTAGCGCGAATCAGCCCATATTTTGTGAGGTTCGGCGTGGTTCGGCGTGAATTCTCAACACAAATATTTATTTATCGCATTGTTCATCACAGAAAATCAATTGAAATTATATAGTTCAACAACAAATAGTTCAACACAAATTATATAGTTCAACAACAAATAGTTCTACAAAAATTATATAGTTCGACAAATAAAACTCATATTTCATCACACGTCAAGCTAGGCGTCGCCTTTGATCCTCCACAGGTGCTCCACCAGATCCTGCTGCAGTTGTTGATGCACCTGTGGGTCTCGGATCTCCTGATGCATATTGAGGTAGGCAGTCCAGGTTGCCGGTAGCTTGTGATCGACTTGGGCAAGAGGACCATGCTTGTAGTATGGTTCAGTGTCAAACACTGGCTCTTCCTGCCCGCTCTCAATGATCATGTTGTGCAAGATGACACAACAAGTCATGATCTCCCACATTTGATCTTACGACCATGTCTGAGCAGGGTACCAGACAACAGCAAATCGAGACTGGAGCACACCAAATGTCTGCTCGACATCCTTCCTGCAAGACTCATGAACATTGGAAAAGTGGGACTTCTTACCTTCTGGCATAACATTTGAGATAGTCTTCACAAATGTCGACCATCTTGGATAGATGCCATCAGCTAGGTAGTACCCCTTGTTGTACTGCCGCCCATTGACCATGAAGTTCACTGGAGGAGAATGACCTTCGACAAGCTTGGCGAGGACAGGGGGGCACTACAGCACGTTGTGTCATTGTGAGTTGCTGGCATACCAAATAAGGAGTGCCAAATCCAGAGGTCCTGTGTGGCCACTGCCTCTAGTACCACACTACAACCGCCTTTAGCACCTTTGTACATCCCCTGCCAAGCAAATGGACAGTTCTTCCATTTCCAATGCATGCAGTTGATGCTTCCAAGCATCCCAGGGAATCCTCTCACTGCATTCGGTGCTAGGATCCGAGCAGTGTCTTCCGCATTGGGTGTGCACAACTATTGCGGTCCAAACACTGCCACCACTGCCCTGCAAAACTTGTAGAAACACTCAATGGTGGTGGACTCGGCCATGCGCCCATAGTCCTCGAGTGAATCACCGGGAGCTCCGTATGCAAGCATCCTCATCGCTGTTGTGCACTTCTGGATTGAGGTGAATCCAAGTTTGCCAGTGCAATCCTTCTTGCATTTGAAGTAGCTATCGAACTCTCGGATGGAATTCACAATCCTGAGGAAAAGCTTTCGGCTCATCCGATAACGATGCTGAAATACTTTGTCGCCGTGCAGTGGAGCATCAGTGAAGTAGTCGGAGTAGAGCATGCAGTAGCCTTCCAGTTCATGATGATCTCGCCGCGGCGCCGAGCGATCTCGCCGCGGCTTTTCATTGCTCGCGAGCAGGCCGACAAGGGCGGCGAGGACCATGAGATGTTCCTCTTCCTGGACGTCGGCTTCGGCTTCCTCCGACAGCAGTGCAACGAGCGCATCCTTGTTGTCCGAGTCCATCGCCGAACGCGGTGAGGCAAACCACCAAACACCTTGCGGGCATGTTGGACGCACACCCGCCGGTACACTGCCCTGCACGGCCGGAATGCCAGAAAAATCGTCCGGGCGGTGGTGGAGTGCCTGCCGCCGCCGAAATATCTTCTCTTTCCCGGCGGGGAACGACCTATCTAGCGGTGGTGGGCGGCAGGCAACACCAGGATTGGCAGGCCGGCGACCGAGTGCGCAGGGGGAGGGGGGCGAACCAGGACGGTTGGCTTGCTTTTTGCCTGACAGCGTGGTCCAGGTATGTTTTCCCCTTGCGCGGGAGCCCCCAAGAGCCCTCCAGTGCGCCAAGTTTGGCCTGTGACTGCCGGGCTAAAAAACGGGCCGAGCCGGTGGATTTCGGCATCTTGGGGGCGCGTCTGGGGCGTTTTTTCGGCGCCGGCACCGAAAAAGATGCATGGGGGGCCTGTTGGGGGCGCGGCTGGAGATGCTCTTACGACCCGGACTCTGCTTCATTGCCAAGTCGCCGGCAGAGTGTAAGCCGTGATGGGCCGCCTTCTCTGGCACGGGTCAACGGCGAGCTGTGCCTTGCTTCGACCTTGTATTGTCGTCTTTCCAAGCCGTCCCAGCATCGCACTGCCTTCCTAAATCCGCCTAGGTGCTCATCACCATCGCCAAGTTAAGCCGCAGCCTCCTCGCACTTACGGGCCGGATTTGCCTTATTGTAAGCCGCCGCTCCACCGGATTCCGTCTCTGTCTGATTCCGCCTCTCCGCGTCATGCCCTACTTCTGCGCTAAGTCGCCAGCCTCATCGGACCTTTTCTACCCCTGCCGGCCCATTGCTGAGCCACCACAGCCGCGCTCGAGCCGCCGCAGTCACAGTACACTTTGTTCTGACCAGTGCCGGTGTGCTGCTGTTGCTCCCGTTGGCTGCTTGCACGGGCCGCCCACTGTTATCACTACAACTGCGCGCTGAACCGCCTCTGCTGCCTTGGGTCTAATGAGCCGCTGCCACCGCGTTGAGTCGCCTTTGCCATTGCTAAATCAACGGCTCTGGCCGCCGATCGTTGCATCGCCGAGGCGCCCTTCAATTAATCCGCCAAGGCCGTGACCTGCTGGCACCCACGTTGAAGCCAGCATCTGTGCTGAGCTGCCCGTTACCATGGTTCACGTATACTCCGTAAGCCGCCCCCATGCGGCCGTGATCTAAATCACCATGGCAACTGCCTTGCCCTTTGCCAATCATGATATTGAGACGACACCTTGAGTGCTTGGTTAAGACCAAGAGATTTATTATAATGTTTACACTGGATAAGTCACAACGAGCAATTTATTCATGGACGTCATGATTATTGGTCGCCTGAACAAAATAGGCGATATCCATCTAAGTCTATTTTGTTTAGCATATATGGTTTTTTTTGTCAAGGAACAAGTACTTTGGCTTATGATATGTTTTTGATGCAGGACAATTGTTTTTACTGCAAGAGCGATGGACGTGTCATGGATATGTTTGCGCCATCATTATTATGCGCCAGCATCTGACCATGCCATAATGCTCAATGAATGTATGTGAAAGCAGCGGCCTTTGTGGCCTAGTCTACATCAACACGACATGGCTGACTCGCCCGTTCGCACGGTTTACCGTGTCCGCGTTTGACTCGCCCGTTCACACCGGTTTACAATGCCACAGCCGACTCATGTGTCCGTGCCCGCGGCTGACTCGCCCGTGTCTGTGCTGCCTCTGACGCCGCGATCGTCTTTACCATCCACCTGTGGTTTGGTCTACAACAACACCCCAGAGTTGCACCTGTCTGCATGAGCTGTTTAATGAGTGCAAGTTGTTGTTCCTGCAACCTGGTCTATTCCAATAACTCTTGAGCCAATGATATATTACTAGTCTTCGTCTGCATTGGATGATTTAATGTATAAGGCGCATAAGTCGCCGCCACTGCATTTTGGTTAACTTCAACAACCAGCTAGGATGAACCGCTGGCTGGATTACTGACACAACTCATACGGGATCATTTATGACCTGCCATGGTTGACCTCAACCTTCCATGGATTCACATTGCATTATCAACGCCAAGGATATACAATGAGTATTGCGAGGGTCGTCAACTTGCCACCTTGCTTCCAGCTTTGACATATTCCAGCGTCCCACTGTTCAACTATGCCGGTTTATATCATGGTCAAGTATGAAGAATCTCAAGCCAACTCTTCGAGTCGTCTTAAGATTCGGGGGCTATGATGACATGACTCAGCAAATGTTGCCAGTTTCATTGGAGGGAAAAATAACCCGGCCCCGAAGGTTACTGCCCTATTGGTAAAAATTTGAAGGCCGTCAGAAAATTTCCGGCTTAAAAAGTGCCTAACAATCATAAAGTTTCGGCTCAATAGAAGAATTGTGGGTCATCAGGAAGATTCCGGTTCAAAATCCGGCTCAGGGAAAATCTATCTCCCACAAAGCTTTGAAGGTCTCAATATCCGGTTTAAAATCCTGGCTCAAGAAGAATTTATCTCTTGCAAAAGGTTAAAGGTTGCCGAAGAGGACTTGCTGCCATGAAGCACGGTTCAAACATGGGTATCCTGCCTTATTGGCTTGTCATATCATTGGTCGCTTGGGGGCTTCCTGCTCATTGAGCATAGCTGTGACTACCCACTTGATCCGGCTTACACGCCTTGTTACAAATTACATGGGGGCTTCCTGCTCATTGAGCATAGCTGTGATTACCCTTTGATCCGGCTTACACGCCTTGTTAGTAATGACTTGGGGGCTTCCCGCTCATTGAGCATAGCTATGACTACCCTACTGATCCGGCTTGTACCCCTTGATTGCAATCACTTGGTGGCTTATTGCCCAAGGTTATCAAAGAAAACTTGTTGCAGTGCACAGTTCAAACATAGATAACCTGCCTTGATGGCTTATTATAGGTCACTTGGGGGCTTCTTGTTCAATGAACAGAGCTATATTTACCCTTTTGATCGGCTTGGAACGCAGGTGTATTCACCAAATTATGGGTTATCCCGCCTTGAATGTCTGCCACTCCGCCCAGGTAATCCTGGAATGACCCGCCGTACTCTTGACAGTCAATCTTATAAAGACCCTGAACTTGTCAAAGTTAAAACGACGATTGATCATGTGAGGCCCGGCTTACATGTTTGAATAAAGGATTAACTCAGTGGCTGTGCGGCCCATGAACAACACTTGATATTGAGGCTTGGCAGCCTATGAAAGCCTTGTTCTTTCTGATTTGTTATTTTCTTTGAACATTGTTTTGGGTTCATATTCTTGTACCATATTGACATATGGTTTGAAACGATTCAGCCCATGTAGCCTTAATCCTTATGGCTCATATTTGAGCATATCTGGGGTTTTGATAACTTGTTCTGGCTTTGAACATTAAATCGCCAGTATACTTGGTCTGCACAATTGGAAGTGATGTGTTATAAGGCTTTGGGTGATCACCCTCATTGGATGTGGCGATGAAAGCCAACAATTGGAGCCAATTTTTACAGGCCATGTAGCCTTGATTCTATGACTCATATTTGAGAGTCTTGGGTTAATAACCCGCCCTGATAGTGGACGTTAAGTCAGCGGGATGTTTTTTGCTTTGTGCAATCAAAATGATGATGTTTCCTGACTTCGGGTTGATACTGGCTTCGGATTATAATTATCAAGGCATTACCATATGGTCAATCTACAGTTATGTCTTTCAATAATTGTATGAATATTTGCGGTTTGATAACCCGCTCTAGCTTTGGACGTTAAGTTGCCAGTACATTTTGAATTGCGCCATTGGAATCGTGCGCTTATAAATCTTTGGGTTATCACCCTCACTGGATATGGTGATATAAGCCGACAATATGAGCCAATTCTACAGGTATGTTTTCCTGGTTATATGACTATGCGAGGTTTGATAACCCGCTTGGGCTTTGGACTTTAAGTCGCCTGTATATTTTGGCTTGAATGGCCGTAATTTTAGTCTTTTCTATAATTGCATAAGACTATTATGTTTGGGTTGTTACCCTCCCTGGCTTTTGATGTTAAGTCGCCAGGGCATACGTTGTTTAAACTTTATGTAGGACATGCAGAGCTTTACACATAAGTAAGAATACTGCTGTTCTCATATGAATCATTGCGTTTAAACCCATCATCTGGCTATCTGAAGATATTGTCGAGTTATCCAACTCTGGGTTATATTGCTCAATATTGAGTTTATTAAGGCTATAATCCGCCAAAGTGATCTTTTAAAAAACTGGACATGACTATGAGCTGCCATGGATGGGTTATCAGTTCTTGATTTTTAAAAAGGCTATAAGCCGCTGGGTTACAGAAAGCCCTGATTACAATGAATGCGCATTAAGTCGCCATCGACCAAGAGCCACTGAGTATTTAACTCTCGATTTACTTGTCAACAGACAAGATCTTATGATTGAGGTTTTCATACCGGGTTATATTATTCAAATCTTAAATAGCCAATGAGGTTTGATTTCTATTATGGTGATCAATAACCAATATTATGATCGAGGTTTTCAAAGCCGCTTCAGAGCAATGGCTATTATTTAATTATCCAAGAATATTGTCTCACAACATAGAGCATGGTTCAATATTGAATATGCAAAGACTTTTGCGATATCATCCGGACAATGGATATGGTTTATTTAGTCCCATGTCGCTGCAGGCATATGACCCGACACTTGGGGGCTACATTATTCAAATCAAGATTACATCAAGTATGCAAGTCCCATGTCGCTGCAAGCATGCACCATGTCACTTGGGGGCTAATGCAAGGCCATTTTTAACTTGCCTCATTGAAGACCCGACCCATCACATGGTGATGAGCCAGCCCTTGGGGGCTACACATCGCTCCTCAATTTTATATGACCAGATCTACAAAAGTCCCTGCTCATTATTGCATAATGACCCGACCCTTGGGGGCTACACTGGTTGAAGTTTTATAAAGCATAAAGACGGTTATCAAGTCCCAGGTTGCTGCAGGCAAGACAACCTGACACTTGGGGGCTGCATCGCTAAGTTCTTTCAACAGATTATAAGGTCCAAATTGAAGACCCGACCATCAAATGTTGACGAGCCGGCCCTTGGGGGCTACACATGTGAAATACAAAGCATTCCGTTTATGACTGGTCACTCAAATGAACAACCCGTGTTTCCAAAGTTGGAGCATTTATATTGAAGCAAGTCTTAAAACCTTCACTACGTTCCCCTCTTAAGACTTGGGGGCTACAGGTGATATGCATATAAGGGAAATACATATTCAAGAGCAAACCATGTGTCATATTTTTTAGTGGAGAAATTGGCAAAGTTTATCTCCTCTAAAGCTATTCATAAGAAAGGCCCAATAGCCGACTCAATGATTGGAAGTTATATTTACAAGTGCAAGCACCAAATCATCACAGGGAATAAGGACTTGGCCCGAAGAGACTCAGGAAGACCAATTATGTGACCCAGCGTCTGTAGCAATCATGACCCGGTATGGTAAAATTCTGTATACCGACAAATTTGGTGATCACAACTCGCCAACCTCTACATCTTCAAGCCGACGGATCATCAGATGAATATCTTGAGTACAATATTTTTATTAAGCTGGAGCTTTGGAAACCAACTTAAATGGATTATTTCTTACAATATTTCTCTACAAGAAACCAATGTCAGCAAATTGATTATGAAGCTGGCCTATTGAACCAGATTTTTTCAAAAGAAGTATCTGGATTTTTTGCATTAGCAAAGTTTGAACATATCTGCTAAAGAAGATTTTCTATGAGATTATGGACACATATCAATAAGGAAATGACAAGGACTTAAGGATGAGTAGGTGCCGGTTCAGAAAAACTTTTTTCCCGGAGCACAACCTGTCAGATTTGTTATTGTGTTTATTTTACAGGATCGGTTTAATATGGATAAATCCAAATTAAACTGGGGGCTAATGTCGGGGATATACCCCGCGGTATGACCCAGCCGGAGATATGACCCGGCTGGGACTTGGCATTTCATTGGTAAACCGCCCGGAGCTTGGCGTATCATGGGTGACCCGCCCAGAGCTTGGCGACTTACTGGTCGTGGCGACTCACTGATGACCCTGACGGCGGCTCAGATGGATAACAAAGCCCAAGGAACAGAAGGCCGGCTCATGTTATGGTTGGCCGGCTTAAAGGAAAGACATGAGGAATATTTCCCTTACAAGGAATCAAGACCCGGACTTGTATCCGGTTTGTAATAGAGAATAGACTAGTTTTAATCCTACTAGGACTCTACATGTAAGCCGCTCCTTCAACTTATATAAGGAGGCGCAAGGCTCCCCAAGAGGGACAACAATACTCTTTAGGGCTAGACACATCTAGAGGAGAGTCGGCTTATGCAGCGACTCCCTCATGAGTATACAGAACAAGACGTAGCCACAAAAAACATGTAGGGTTATTACCGGATGATGCTTCCCGGGTACCGAAACTGTCTAAATCTTGTCTCGTGTGTTAAACCACCTTGACGACAGCCTCGCGTCTCTCGTCCCGATCAACCCCTCTCAAGCTACTACGTAGATGCGTTGGCCTCATGACTAAGTCCTCACAATAGGACATCTGGCCGTGACAAATCCATGACACCTGTGTCAAAAGAGGATCAAGAAAAGACCACTTTTACTTGCCCTTTTGGTACTTTTGCTTATAGATGTATGCCTTTCGGTTTATGCAATGCACCTGCTACCTTTCAAAGATGTATGGCTTCTATATTCTCTGACTTTTGTGAAAATATTGTTGAGGTTTTCATGGATGATTTCTCTGTTTACAAAACTTCTTTTGGTGATTGTTTAAGCAACCTTGATCGAGTTTTACAGAGATGCGAAGAAACTAATCTAATATTGAATTGGGAGAAGTGCCACTTTATGGTTAATGAAGGTACTGTCTTGGGGCATACGATTTCTGGAAGAGGTATTGCAGTTGATAAAGCTAAAGTAGACGCTATTGAAAAGATGCCGTGTCCTAAAGATATTAATGGTATAAGAAGTTTTCTTGGTCATGCCGGTTTCTATAGGAGGTTTATTAAAGACTTATCTAAAATTTCTAGGCCTCTCACTGATATCTTGCAAAAAGATGTTCCTTTTGTTTTTGGTGATGATTGTGTAGAAGCATTTGAAATACTAAAGAAAGCCTTAATTTCTACACCTATTGTTCAACCACTTGATTGGAATTTACCCTTTGAAATTATGTGTGATGCGAGTGATTATGCTATTGGTGCTTTTCTAGGACAATGAGTTGATAATAAATTGAATGTTATCCATTATGCTAGTAAAACTCTAGACAGTGCCTAGAGAAATTATGCTACTACCAAAAAAGAATACTTAGCAGTTGTTTTTGTTGGGGAAAGTAGTATTTCAAAAAATTTCCTACGATCACGAAAGTTCTATCTAGGAGAAGCATAGCAATGAGCAAGAGAGTGTGTCCACGTGTAGACCGAAAGCGGAAGCGTTTAGTAACGCGGTTGATCTAGTCGAAAGTCTTCATGATCCAACCGATCCAAGTACCGAACGTACAACACCTCCATGTTCAGCACACATTCAACACGATGACTTCCCTCAAGCTCTTGACCCAGTTGAGGATGAGGGAGAGTTTCGTTAGCACGACGGTGTGGTGACGGCGATGATGAAGTTACGACGCAGGGCTTCGCCTAAGCACTGCAACGATATGACCGAGGTGTGTAACTATGGAGGGGCACCGCACATGGCTAAGAGATTGACTTGTTGTGCCTTTGGGGTGCCCCCTGCCCACGTATATAAAGGAGGGAGGGAGAGAGACCGGCCTCCTAAGGCGCGCCAAGAGTAGGGAGTCCTACTAGCACTTCCAAGTCCTAGTAGGAAACCCTTTCCTATTCAGAGTAAGAGAGAAGGAAAGAGGGTAAGAGAGAGGGAGTAGGAAAAGGCAAGGGGGGCGCCGCCCCCTTCCCTAGTCCAATTCGGACCCATAGGGGGCACCTCCCCTTGACCTGCCTCCTCCTCTTCCTGTATGGCCCAATAAGGCCCATTACTTCTCCCGGTGAATGCCCGTAACTCCCCGGTACTCTGAAAATTACCCGAATCACTCGGAGCCTTTCCGGTGTCTGAATATAGCCTTCCAATATATGAATCTTTACCTCTCGACTATTTCGAGACTCCTCCTCATGTCCGTGATCTCATCCGAGACTCCGAACAAACTTCGGTCATCAAATCACATAACTCATAAAAGAAATCATCATCGAACATTAAGCGTGCGGACCCTACGGGTTCGAGAACTATGTAGACATGACCGAGACACATCTCCGATCAATAACTAATAGCGGAACCTGGATGCTCATATTGGCTCCTACATATTCTACGAAGAACTTTATCGGCCAAACCGCATAACAACATACGCCATTCCCTTTGTCATCGGTATGTTACTTGCCCGAGATTCGATCGTCGGTATCTTCATACCTAGTTCAATCTCGTTGCCGGCAAGTCTCTTTACTCGTTCCGTAATACATCATATCATGACTAACTCATTAGTCATTTGCTTGCAAGGCTTATTATGATGAGTATTACCTAGAGGGCCCAGAGATGCCTCTCCGACACTCGGAGTGACAAATACCATTCTCGATCTATGCAAACACCACAAACACCTTCAGAGACACCTGTAGAGCATCTTTATAATCACCCAGTTATGTTGTGACGTTTGATAGCAGACAAGGTGTTCCTCCGGTATTCGGGAGTTGCATAATCTCATAGTCACAGGAACATGTATAAGTCATGAAGAAAGCAATAGCAATAAAACTAAACGATCATTATGCTAAGCTAACGGATGGGTCTTGTCCATCACATCATTCTCCTAATGATGTGATCCCGTTCATCAAATGACAACAAATGTCCATGGTTAGGAAACTTAACCATCTTTGATTAACGAGCTAGTCTAGTAGAGGCATACCAGGGACACTCTGTTTTTTATATGTATTCACACATGTATCAAGTTTCCGGTTAATACAATTCTAGCATGAATAAAACATATTTATCATGATATATAAGGAAATATAAATAACAACTTTATTATTGCCTCTAGGGCATATTTCCTTCAGTCTCCGACTTGCACTAGAGTCAATAATCTAGTTCACATTGCCATGTGATTTAACACCGATAGTTCACATCGAGATGTGATTAATACCCATAGTTCACATCGCCATGTGACCAACACCCAAAGGGTTTACTAGAGTCAATAATCTAGTCCACATCGCCGTGTGATTAACACCCGAAGAGTACTAAGGTGTGATCATGTTTTGCTTTGTGAGAGAAGTTTAGTCAACAGGTCTGTCACATTTAGATCCGTATGTATTTTGCCAATTTCTATGTCTACAATGCTCTGATGGAGCTACTCTAGCTAATTGCTCCCACTTTCAATACGCATCCAGATTGATACTTAGTCATCTGGATTAGTGTCAAAGCTTGCATCAGCGTAACCCTTTACGACGAACTCTTTGTCACCTCCAAAATTGAGAAAAATTTCCTTAGTCCTTCAGTTACTAAGGATAATTTTGACCGCTGTCCAGTGATCTACTCCTGAATCACTATTGTACCTCCTTGCCAAACTCATGGCAAGGTACATAACAGGTTTGGTACACAACATGACATACTTTATAGAACCTATGGCTGAGGCATAAGGAATGACTTTCATTCTCTCTATATGTTTCTGTCGTGGTCAGGCTTTGAGTCTTACTCAACTTCACACCTTACAAATCAGGCAAGAACTCCTTCTTTGACTGATCCATTTTGAACTACTTCAAAATCTTATCAAGGTATGTACTAATCGAAAGTCTTTATCAAGCGTCATGATTTATCTCTATAGATCTTGGTGCCCAATATGTAAGCAGCTTCACCGAGGTATTTTATTGAAAAACTCCTTTTAAACAATCCTTTATGCTTTCCAGAAAATTCTACATCATTTCTGATCAACAATATGTTATTCACATATACTTATCATAAATGTTGTAGTGCTCCCACTCACTTTCTTGTAAATACATGCTTCACCGTAAGTCTGTATAAAACCATATGCTTTGATCACCTTATCAAAGTGCATATTCCAACTCCGAGATGCTTGCACCAGTCCATACATGGATCGCTAGAGCTTGCACACTTCGTCAGCACCTTTAGGATTGACAAAACCTTCTGATTGCATCATATACAACTCTTATTTCAGAAATCCATTAAGGAGTGTAGTTTTGACATCCATTTGCCAGATTTCATAAAATGCGATAATTGCTAACATGATTCGAACAGACTTAAGTATCATTACCCGCGAGAAAGTCTCATCGTAGTCAACTCCTTGAACTTGTCGAAAACCTTTTGCGACAAGTCAATCTTTGTAGACAGTGACATTACCATCAGCGTCTGTCTTCCTCTTGAAGATCCATTTATTCTCTATGTCTTGCCGATCATCGGGCAAGTCAACCAAAGTCCACACTTTGTTCTCATACATGGATCCCATCTCAGATTTCATGGCCTCAAGCCATTTCACGGAATCTGGGCTCATCATCGCTTCCTCATAGTTCGTAGGTTCGTCATGGTCTAGTAACAGGACTTCCAGAAGAGGGTTACCATACCACTCTGGCGCGGAACGTACTCTGGTTGACCTACCAGGTTCAGTAGCAACTTGATCTGAAGTTTCATGATCATCATCATTAGCTTCCTCACTAATTGGTGTAGGAATCACGGGAACTGATTTCTGTGATGAACTACTTTCCAATTCAGGGAGAAGGTACAATTACCTCATCAAGTTCTACTTTCCTCCCACTCACTTCTTTCGAGAGAAACTCCTTCTCTAGAAAGGATCCATTCTTAGCAACGAATATCTTGCCTTCAGATCGGTGATAGAAGGTGTACCCAATAGTTTCCTTTGGGTATCCTATGAAGACACATTTCTCCGATTTGGGTTCGAGCTTATTGGGTTGAAGCCTTTTCACATAAGCATTGCAGCCCCAAACTTTAAGAAACGATAGTTTAGGTTTCTTGCCAAACCATAGTTCGTACGGTGTCGTCTCAACGGATTTAGATGGTGCCCTATTTAACGTGAATGCAGCTGTCTCTAATGCATAACCCCAAAACGATTGTGGTAAATCGGTAAGAGACATCATAGATCGCACCATATCTAATAAAGTACAGTTATGACGTTCGGACACACCATTATGCTGTGGTGTTCCAGGTGGTGTGGGTTGCAAAACTATTCCACATTGTTTTAAATGAAGACCAAACTCGTAACTCAAATATTCGCCTCCGCGATCAGATCGTAGAAACTTTTTTTTCTTGTTACGATGATTCTCTACTTCACTCTGAAATTCTTTGAACTTTTCAAATGTTTCTGACATGTGATTCATCAAGTAGATATACCCATATCTGCTCAAATCATCTGTGAAGGTCAGAAAATAACGATACCCGCTGTCGGGGATATACCCCGCGATATGAACCGGCCGGAATTATAACCCGGCCGGACTTGGTATTTTACTTAAGACGGTTTACATTTGGCAAGTTACTGGTAACCCGGCAGGCGGATCATGGATGACAAGGCCCAAGGCCCAGAAGGCCGGTTCATATTAATAGTGGGCCGGTTTATGAAGAAAGCATAAGGAATATTCTCTTACAAAGGAAGCAAGACTAGGACTCCTTGTAATAGATCAATCCTAGTACTACTAGGACTAGTCATGTACCCCGCCCCTTCAACATATATAAGGAGGGGCAGGGCTCCCCAAAGGGGGACAAGTTTTAGTGGAGAAGTTTAGACAAGTTTCTAGGGTTAGACACAAAGAGCCGGTTTACCGGCGACACCACGAGGACCATAATGAGACCTAGCCTCAAACAGCACGTAGGGTTATTACCGGATGATGTTTCCCGGGGCCCGAAGCTGTCTAAACCCGTGTCTTGCATCGCGTCTCTCGATTCCGCTCAACCCCTCTCAAGCTACTACATAGATGCGCGGCCTCACGACTAAGTCCGTTAATCCGGACATCTGACGTGTTATTTCCACGACAGTTGGCGCCCACCGTGGGGCCTGCGCACGGTGGTGTTAAGTTCTTGAAGGGATCTATTCCAGGGATCGAGGAGCTAGCAATTTTCCAGATGAAGAAGAACGAGTTTTGGAAAGATTTACATCGTGTCCATGGCAATCAGCCGGAACGACATATACGAGATTTAAGCAATCCGTCAAGCCGTCAAGTCACCAAGTTGCTGAGACCGTCAATTTACGTTGAAAATCTGATTGGGCATACAACTCGGATCGTCTATGCGAAGCTGCTGTTGTTACTTCCTTCAACATACGAAGATCCGAAGCCAGATCGGTGTTGGAAAGTACCGCCTGCAAGAGGCCGAAACCGACAGGAGTTTTATACGCGTGCAAAGTCGCCGAGTTTTGCTGCTCCAATCGTGCCATACACTTTTCTGCTGTCATTATGTTGACCAAAGTCCAAGTGCTAGTCACGGAAAGAAAACACTAAGGCGAAAGATTCGATCAGCCGCGCTCCTTCTAGCGCCCGTTCATATGGGCTGCTGGCCCCGATTGTGGCCACAAATCATTTTGATTCATCAAATCTATTGGAGGGGGAGATTGGAACTGCTCCAAGAAGACTTTTCGCCACCACCGACGAAGAACCGCTGCTCGGCGAGCCTGTGAAGCCTCTCCGCCGCATCCGCCGCATCCACCATACCTGACTCAGAGCCATCCCGCCTCGGCGCTTGTTTCCAACCGTGCCTGAACCGCCGTAGCCTCACCCGAGCTGGCGTGAGTGCAGTCTGCTCCGCTATACTTTGGCCGGTTCTTACTCTGTCTCCACTTCGCCGCGGGCTCCGAGTCGCCCCGACATCCACAGATTCACACCCGGGTTCCTCTACCGTCTCCGTCGAGGCTTCGAACCGGCCCCGCCACCGCACACATCTAGGTCGCTCCGCTCGCCCGTGCGCTTCCGCGCGTGGCCGCGGCCCCAGCCTCTTCTACCTCCAAGCCGGCCGCGGCCTCTCTTCACCTCGTTGAGCCGCCCTGGGTAGTCATCGCCTCCACCTCCGCATCAAAGCTGCTGTCCGCTTTGTTTTCAACCCGTATGGCCCCGAGCTATGTCAATGTTGCGGACGTGCTTCTGAGCTACTGTTCTCCCTAAAACCGTCCGCCCAGGCAAAACTCTGTCTCCGCTTTGGTTTCTGCCTCAATGCCTTTGAGCCGCCGTCGTGATTTCCACTTCATGCTTTACACCGCCTTGGCTCCGGGTCCGTCGTTCCTCCGCGTGCTCCCGGCCCTCGCATCCAGCAGCAGCCTGAGCCGCCTGACGCGCCAAGCCGCCACTGACCGGTGAGCTACCAAGCTGGCCTGCCGCATCCCATACTACGGCTGCTGGAGCTCACGTAGGAGGAGATGTTGTTGTTATTACTGGAATTGAATCTGTAATTTACGGATGAGGAGAAAGTGCTACAGGGTCCTCAGATGCCGACAGTTGCCCGTGCACAAGAGCAGACGAACCACTGGTGCTACTCACTCCACGTGAGATCAAGGATAATCTATATTTTGGTTGCTAGTGCTACTACTGTTGCTAGAAGCACTAGTACTAGTTGGGCTGGGGACTGCTACTCCACTGTCCACATTCATCCGACAAAAAATACCAGGTGTTATTTTTCCTATGTATTGCATTAGTACATATTAGTTATTTTGGAAACAATTACTCTGTCTTTCAATATATTTTATGCAGGACAAGGTCTACTACAAAAATGACATCATAAATATGAAGCTTGCACCGGCTTAAATATCGTGGCCAACTCTCGTGCCTGCACCGGCTACCACTGCTGCGGCCGGTTTGTTGGTCCGCACCTGCCCGCGCTGGTCTCCAACACCGCAGCTGACTCCCTCGCCAATAGACGTGTGCACGCCACCACTTCCGCGGTCTGGTCTACATTAACACGCCGGTGCCGCACCTGCTCTCACAAATCGGCCCTGCGGATACACGTGCGGTCGCTTTACTGACCACGCTTGCGAATTAACTTACCCACACGCGCCGGCTTACAATGCCGCTGCCGACTCATCTGCTGTCCGGATGGATCAGGTGATATCTTTCCTATTTATTTTTAATACATATTAATTTATCCAAGCAAAAATTCCTCGCCCTACTGTATTTTATATGCAGAAAAATCATTTATTATAAAATGGTATTATACCATGGAGGTGGAGGCACGCCAAACATTGTTCGACACAAGTGATCGTCGTTGTTCCACGGATTCAAGCGCCGGTTTACAACGCCTTGGCCATCTTTCACGACCGCGTCGGTTTACAATGCCGTGGCCATCTTTCGCGACCACACCGGTTTATAATGCCGCGGCCATCTCTCACGACTGCGCCGGCTCACAACGAGGAAGACAACTAGCCCGTCGGCGCCGGCCGACCCATCTGCTATTCGAGCAAATCAGGTGTTATCCTTCTTATATATTTTATCATTTTATTTCCCCTGAGCACCATTACACTACCCTATTGGTGTTTTCTATATACAGGTAAAAATCGTTGTTATACTGCGGATATAAAACACGCACTGGCAACGTTCTACAATGGTGTTTTCATCTGTGTCGCATTACTTGATGAAACGGACGGCCGGTTCATGCATCCGCACTGGTTTACAACACGGAGGACAACTTGCTCGTCTCCGCCGGTTTACAACCCCACAGCCGGTTTAACTGTTTGAGCCGCCTCTGATGCTGCGGTCGTCTTACTGTCCGCCCTGCGATCCGGTCTATTCGACATACCGGTTAGGCTAAACAGACACCGATGAGGATCATAAGGTCCAAATTCACTCAAGTGATATCCATCCAAAGTTTATTTCTCTTGATGTATATCATTTTCATCAAGAAAACAAGATGCTTTGAACAAACTATTTTATGCAGAAGGGACCAAGCAAGGGGGCTACGGATCACATATGAATCCTCGACGAAATCTTTTCTGGTCCGGTCTACATAATGTTCTTGTCCTTAGGGATCCACCTTTGATGGCAGATGTAATATTCCTGTCCCTTGGTGGGCCAAATCCCTTTGATGGCAAAAGAAAAGTTCTTGTCCTTAGGGATCCACCTTTGATGGCAGATGTAATATTCCTGTCCCTTGGTGGGCCAAATCTCTTTGATGACAAAAGAAAAGTTCTTGTCCTTAGGGATCCACCTTTGATGGCAGATGTAATATTCCTGTCCCTTGGTGGGCCAAATCCCTTTGATGGCAAAAGAAATAAACCTGTTCTTGTCCCTAGGGAACCTTCCTTTGATGGCAGATGTAATATTCCTGTCCCTTGGTTGATCATTCCCTTTGATGGCAAAAGAAAATCTGTTCTTGTCCCTAGGGTACTTCCTTTGATGGCAGATGTAATATTCCCGTCCCTTGGAAGCCGTATACCCTTTGATGGCAAAAGAAAATCTGTTCTTGTCCCTAGGGTACTTCCTTTGATGGCAGATGTAATATTCCTGTCCCTTGGAAGCCGTATACCCTTTGATGGCAAAAGAAAATTTCTTGTCCCTAGGAGTACATCCTTTGATGGCAGATGCAATATTTCATGTCCCTTGGAGCACATCCTTTGATGGCAAAAGAGTACAACCTTTGATGGCAAAGTTCTTGTCCCTAGGAGTACTGTTAGTCATAGCCCTTTGGGTCGTACCCTTTGATTGGCACATAGGGAGCCTGGTAGCTCGCAAAAAGCCTCGACTACATGGTCTTATTTGCAACGATGTTTTGCGTTTTGTGATTTTTTCAAAGTTTTTCGTGGGTAACCAAGTTTTTTTTTCCGGGATTGGGCAACTACAAGGTTGACCATATATTTACAAAGTTAAAGTCTGGGTCATGAACACCAGCAAGAGTTAAACCGGCGTTCATCGTAACCCGGATCGGCCATCATGATGAGCCGACAAAGAGCCAAAAAAAACAGATTGGCAGTACATGATCAGTTATAATGACCGGTGTTCATTAAACCGGCCTGGCTTTCGACTATAAATCGCCAGTATGAGATAAAATAATGACCGGTGTTTATTAACCCGGCCTAGTTGTGATCAAATATCACTGGAACCGGTTTTCAAACCGGATTATATTATTCAAATCTTTAATAGCCAACATGGCTGGATTTTTATATTATGATTGAGGTTATCAAAGTCGCTTTAAGCGCAATGGATATTATTTCATCGATAGAAGTGATTTATTCTACAAAGGAATAGTCCCGAGTTGCTGCAGGCTTACAACCCGGCACTTGGGGGCTACATTATTCAAATTAAGATTACATCAAATACACAAGTCCCATGTCGCTGCAAGCATGCACCATGACACTTGGGGGCTAATGCAAAGTCATTTTTTGCTCACTTTATTGAAGACCCGACTCATCACATTATAATGAGCCGGCCCTTGGGGGCTACCAATCGCTCCTGTCAACAATTCAAGGTACACAAGTATTAATCCATTATATTGAAGGATCCACTACTCAGTTGGTAAAGCACAAAGCTCTTAACCTTGTGGACGTGGGTTCAAACCCCACGATGGAAGTTACATTATATAATGTTATTTTCAATGATTATATCTACAAAGTCCCTGCTCATTATTGCATAATGACCCGGCACTTGGGGGCTACAGTCATGACCCGGAATTATCAATTTTTATAACTCGCCAATGGTGGTAGTCATAAACCGGCAAGTTCTACATTTCCAAACCGGTTGGATATCAATTGAATATTTGAAGATCAATATTTTTGTCAAGTCAGAGCATTTAAGGCCGAGTCAAATGGATTCTTTATTTGCAATATTTTTTCTACAAGCAAGTTGATTATGAAGCTGGTCTGTTGACCCGGATTTTTTAGAAGAAGGAAGTGACAAGGACTTAAAGATCATCAAGTGCCAGTTTACAAGAATTCTTAACCCGGAGCACAACCTGTCAGATTTGTTCTTGTGTTATTTTGCAGCATAAGTTTACCATGGATAAATCCAAGCTAAACTTGGGGGCTAATGTCGGGGATATACCCCGTGGTATGAACCGGCCGGAATTATAACCCGGCCGGACTTGGTATTTTACTTAAGACGGTTTACATTTGGCAAGTTACTGGTAACCCGGCAGGCGGATCATGGATGACAAGGCCCAAGGCCCAGAAGGCCGGTTCATATTAATAGTGGGCCGGTTTATGAAGAAAGCATAAGGAATATTCTCTTACAAAGGAAGCAAGACTAGGACTCCTTGTAATAGATCAATCCTAGTCCTACTAGGACTAGTCATGTAACCCGCCCCTTCAACATATATAAGGAGGGGCAGGGCTCCCCAAAGGGGGACAAGTTTTAGTGGAGAAGTTTAGACAAGTTTCTAGGGTTAGACACAAAGAGCCGGTTTACCGGCGACACCACGAGGACCATAATGAGACCTAGCCTCAAACAGCACATAGGGTTATTACCGAATGATGTTTCCCAGGGCCCGAAGCTGTCTAAACCCGTGTCTTGCATCGCGTCTCTCGATTCCGCTCAACCCCTCTCAAGATACTACATAGATGCGCGGCCTCATGACTAAGTCCGTTAATCCGGACATCTGACGTGTTATTTCCACGACACCCGCCGCAAGCCTCAACACTCATCGGACCGCATACATCTGCATGTATTATTTCCGATAAGTCATTGGCTCGCTCCATTGTTCCGGAGAACGGAGATTTAGTCATCTTGCCCATGAGGCATGGTTCAAAAGCATCAAATGATTCATAATCAAATGATTCCAAAAGTCCATCAGCATGGAGTTTATTCTTGCGCCTTACACCAATATGACCTAAACGGCAGTGCCACAAGTATGTTGTACTATCATTATCAACTCTGCATCTTTTGGCTTCAATATTATGAATATGTGTATTACTACGATCGAGATTCAATAAACCATTCAGATTGGGTGTATGTCCATAGAAGGTTTTATTCATGTAAACAGAATAACAATTATTCTCTGACTTAAATGAATAATCGTAGTGCAATAAACACGATCCAATCTTGTTCATGCTCAACGCAAACACCAAATAAAATTTATTTAGGTTTAACACTAATCCCGAAAGTACAGGGAGTGTGCGATTATGATCATATAAATATTGGAACTATTTCCAACACACATCGTCGCCTCACCCTCAACTAGTCTCCATTTATTCTACAACTCCTGTTTCGAGTTACAAATCTTAGCAATCAAACATGTATCAAATACCCAAGAGTTACTACGAGCACTAGTGAGGTACACATCAATAACATGTATATCAAATATATCTTTGTTTACTTCGCCATCCTTCTTATCCGCCAAATATTTGGGGTAGTTCCGCTTCCAGTGAACATTTCATTTGCAGTAGAAGCACTCAGTTTCAGGCTTGGGTCTAGCTTTGGGCTTCTTCTCGGGAGTGGCAACTTGCTTGCCGTTCTTCTTGAAGTTCCCTTTCTTTACCTTGCCCTTTTTTCTTGAAACTATTGGTCTTGTTTAACCATCAACACTTGATGCTCTTTCTTGATTTCTACCTTCGCTGATTTCAGCATCGCGAAGAGCTCGGGAATCGTTTTTGTCACCCCTTGCATATTATTGTTCATCACGAAGTTCTAGTAGCTTGGTGATAGTGACTAGAGAACTTTGTCAATCACTATCTTATCTGGAAGATTAACCCCCACTTGATTCAAGTGATTGTAGTACTCAGACATTCTGAGCACATGCTCACTGTTTGAGCTATTCTCCTCCATCTTGTAGGCAAAGTACTTTGTTAGAGGTCTCATACCTCTCGACATGGGCATGAGTCTGAAATACCAATTTCAGCTCTTGGAACATCTCATATGCTCCGTGGCGTTCAAAACATTTTTGAAGTCCCGGTTCTAAGCCGTAAAGCATGGTGCGCTCAACTTTTAAGTAGACATCATACTGAGCTTTGCCAAACGTTCATAACATTTGCATCTACTCCTGCAATAGGCATGTCACCTAGCGGTGCATCGAGGACATAATACTTCTGTGCAGCAATGAGGATAATCCTCAGATCACAGACCTAGTCCGTATCATTGCTACTAACATCTTTCAACTTAGTTTTCTCTAGGAACATATCAAAAATATATATGGGAGCTACAACGTGAGCTATTGATCTACAACATAATTTGCAAATACTATCAGGACTAAGTTCATGATAAATTAAAGTTCAGTTAATCATATTACTAAGGAACTCCCACTTAGATAGATATCCCTCTAGTCATCTAAATTATCACGTGATCCAAATCAACTAAACCATGTCCGATCATCACGTGAGATGGACTAGTTTGCAATGGTGAACATCTTATGTTGATCATATCTACTATATGATTCATGCTCGACTTTTCGGTCTCAAGTATTCCGAGGCCATGTCTGTACATGCTAGGCTCGCCAAATTTAACCCGAGTATTCTGCACGTGCAAAACTGTCTTACACCTATTGTATGTGAACGTAGAGCTTATCACACCCGATCATCACGTGGTGTCTCAGCACGACGAACTGTCGCAACGGTGCATACTCAGGGAGAACACTTGTACCTTGAAAATTTTGAAGGGATCGTTTTATCATGCTACCGCCGTACTAAGCAAAATAAGATGCATAAAAAGATAAACATCACTTGCAGTCAAAATATGTGACATGATATGGCCATCATCATCTCGTGCTTTTGATCTCCATCTCCAAAGCATCGTCATGATCTCCATCGTCACCGGCTTGACACCATGATCTTCATCGTAGCATCATGGTCGTGCCAACTATTGCTTCTACTACTATCGCTAACTCATAGTGATAAAGTAAAGCAATTACATGGCATTTGCAATCCACACAATAAAGGGACAACCATAAAGCTCCTGCCGGTTGCCGATAATTTACAAAACATGACCATCGCAAACAATAACGTATAACTCATCATGTCTTGACCACATCACATCACAACATGCCCTGCAGAAACAAGTTAGACGTCCTCTACTTTGTCGTTGCATATTTTACATGGCTGCTACAGGCTTCAAGCAAGAACCGTTCTTACCTATGCATCAAAACCACAACGATTTTTCGTCAAGTGTGTTGTTTTAACCTTCAACAAGGCCGGCCGTAGTCACACTTGATTCAACTAAAGTTGGAGAAACTGACACCCGCCAGCCACCTATGTGCAAAGCACGTCGGTAGAACCAGTCTCATGAACGCGGTCATGTAATGTCGGTCCGGACCGCTTCATCCAACAATACCACCGAATCAAAGTATGACGTTGGTGGTATGTAGTATGACTATTATCACCCACAACTCTTTGTGTTCTACTCGTGCATATAATCTACGCATAAAACTGGCTCATGATGCCACTGTTGGGGAACGTAGTATTTTAAAAAAATTCCTATGATTACACAAGATCTATCTAGGAGAAGCATAGCCACGAATGGGAGAGTGTGTCCATGTACTCTCGTAGACTGAAAGCGAAAGCGTTTAGTAACGCGGTTGATGTAGTCAAACGTCTTCACGATCCAACCGATCCAAGTACCGAACATACATCACCTCCATGTTCAGCACACGTTCAGCACGATGACGTCCCTCGAGCTCTTGATCCAGTTGAGGACGAGGGAGAGTTTCGTCTGCACGACGGCGTGGTGACGGTGATGATGAAGTTACGACACATGGCTTCACCTAAGAACTTCAACGATATGACCGAGGTGTGTAACTGTGGAGGGAGGCACCGCACACGGCAAAGAGATTGTCTTGTTGTGCCTTTGGGGTGCCCCTGCCCATGTATATAAAGGAGGGACGGAGAGAGACCGGCCTCCAAGGGCGCGCCAAGAGTAGGGAGTCCTACTAGGACTGCCAAGTCCTAGTAGGAAACCCTTTCCTATTCGGAGTAAGAGGAAGGAAAGAGGGAAAGAGAGAGGGAGTAGGAAAAGGAAAGGGTGGCGCCGCCCCATTCCCTAGTCCAATTCGGACCCATGGGGGGGGAGGGGCGCCACCTCCCCTTGGCCTGCCTCGTCCTCTTCCCGTATGGCCCAATAAGGCCCATTACTTCTCCCGGTGAATTCCCGTAACTCCCCGGTACTCCGAAAAATACCCGAATCACTCGGAGCCTTTCCAATGTCCGAATATAGCCTTCCAATATATGAATCTTTACCTCTGACTATTTCGAGACTCCTCGTCATGTCCGTGATCTTATCCGGGACTCCGAACAAACTTCGGTCATCAAATCACATAACTCATAATACAAAACGTCATCGAACGTTAAGCGTGCGGACCCTACGGGTTCGAGAACTATGTAGACATGATCGAGACACATCTCCGATCAATAACCAATAGTGGAACCTGGATGCTCATATTGGCTCCTACATATTTTATGAAGATCTTTATCGGTCAAACCGCATAACAACATACGTCATTCCCTTTGTCATCGGTATGTTACTTGCCCGAGATTCGATCATCGGTATCTTCATACCTAGTTCAATCTCATTGCTGGCAAGTCTCTTTACTCGTTCCGTAATACATCATCTCGTGACTAACTCATTAGTCATTTGCTTGTAAGGCTTATTATGGTGAGTATTACCGAGAGGGCTAAGAGATACCTCTCCGACACTCGGAGGGAGAAATCCTATTCTCGATCTATGCAAACACCATAAACACCTTCCGAGACACCTGTAGAGCATCTTTATAATCACCCAGTTATGTTGTGCCGTTTGATAGCACACAAGGTGTTCCTCTTGTATTCAGGAGTTGCATAATCTCATAGTCAGAGGAACATGTATAAGTCATGAAGAAAGCTATAGCAATAAAACTAAAAGATCATTATGTAAGCTAACGGATGGGTCTTGTCCATCACATCATTCTCCTAATGATGTGATCCCATTCATCAAATGACAACACATGTATATGGTTAGGAAACTTAACCATCTTTGAGTAACGAGTTAGTCTAGTAGAGGCATACTAGGGACACTCTATTTTGTCTATGTATTCACACATGTATCAAGTTTCCGGTTAATACAATTCTAGCATGAATAAAAGAATGTTATCATGATATATAAGGAAATATAAATAACTAGTTTATTATTGCCTCTAGGGCATATTTCCTTCAGTGTTTGCTTGTGATAAGTTTAGATCTTATATTGTTGATTCCGAAGTAACTGTTCATACTGATTATGCTACTATTAAATATCTTATGGAAAATAAAGATGCTAAACCTAGACTTAGTAGATGGGTTCTCTTGCTACTAGAATTTGATTTGCATTATTGATAGAAAGGGAGCTGAGAACCCCGTTGCAGACAACTTGTCCAGGTTAGAAAATGTTCTTGATGACTCACTGCCTATCGATGATAGCTTTCCCGATGAACAATTAGCTGCCATAAATGCTTCTCGTAATGCTCCATGGTATGCTGATTACGCTAATTACATAGTTGCTAAATCTATAACACCTAGTGTGACAGCCTGGTTTTTGCCTTCTCTCCTTTTCCGGACTTCATTTGCCTCTGATTTGAATTTGGGTTTTTTTGAATCAATTCAAATGGACTTAAATACTTGGGCATGTCCTTGATTTTCACCCAAGTGACCCATCCCTCTCTATATCATCTTTTCCTTCTCTAAAAATACCAAAATAACCCAAGGAATATTTTTTCATAAAAGAAAAATATTCATTTTCTTCTTCGATATTCATTTCAAAAACATATGCTCCAAAGCAACCCTCATTTTTCTTGCACCCAAAAATATGAGAAAATTCCCAAATATTCTTTGGACCTTGGCACACCTCTGTGAGCAAAAATATTGCATAAGTTTTTGGAATATTTTTGCTACAGAAAATCATTTCTGTTCTGGCCTCAAAATGCACTTTGTACAACAATTGTATTTTTCCTTCATCCAATGAGGCTGATTTTTCTTGAGCCTCATTACCCTTCTAAGAAAAGCTTAACTCCAGAAGATTAGCCCTAATCTCATTCTAGAAGCTATCCAAACTTGGCGACCAAGTTTCTGTCCAGAAACTTGCCAAGAAGCTCTAGTCTCATTAGGTCGGCCTGGCAGTGTGCCATCCCCTCTCTTAGACCAAACACTGCACGGACAACACCTCAGACATGGTTTGGCGTCACGTGGGCGTTGTTTTGACCATGCCAGCATGGTGATCGTGTGAGGAGACGGCTCCGGTAACGCGCCCGACGGACTCTGCACTGCGTCCGTGCGTCTGTTCATCGTGTGATCGTCTTAGAGCTTGCCGACGACTGCCCCACCGCGCCACCGCCTTCGTCTCATCACCATTGACCCCTCCCTGCCGCTCGCCGACGCCGGAGCAGCCGCAATGAGCACGGGCATGTCGCAGCCGAAGTCACAGTGCCCCATGCCCCTATCTTCTTCCCCAACCGCCTCCTGTGCTCGTCTTCAAGCTTCATAGTGTCCGCGTGAGCTCTGAAGCTCTGCCCCCCTTCTCGCTGGCACTCTTCGTTGCCGTGCGTCACTTCTAGAGAGCTTGGCGGAGCCGCGACTCCCCCCCCCTCCGTATATAAATTCTGACCCCTCCAGCCTCTCCGAGCACTCCCAGCTCACCACCCAACCTCCACAAACCCGTAGCATAGCCGCAGCCCGGCCGGGCAGGCCTCTGGCCGCCATCCCCGACCAGAGCTCGTCCGCGATCCCCATAGCCCCTCCTCCCCACTCCCGTGCCCCTCGAGCTCAACCCACTCCTCAGGCGACTCCCTAGTGTCTCACTAGTGCCGTTCGAACCCTAGGAGCCCCTGGTGCAGCCCCACGTCGCCGTCGTCTTCAACTCCGGCGAGCCCCGCCTTCTGCAGCCGTTGGAGAAGCCCGTTCCGACCAGCTCTAGCCAAGCCACGAGTCTAGGCAGGTGCGTGAGCGCTCCTCTATCCATCCATCCCCCTCGATCTGGCCGCCAAGCCCTCCTCACCGGAGAACGCGCCGGCGAAGCACCGCCCGCCTTTGTTTTCTCTCTCTCTCTCCTCCGACCTGACGCATGGGGCCCACTATCAGCCTCACCACTCACGCCCGAAGTGGTATGAGTGGAGGCGTATTCCAGGAATACGCCATCAATGACACCCCCTGGTTTTTCTTTTAATTCAAATTTAAATCAAATCTTTGACCAACAACTTTGACCAGCCACAATTCTTAAACCATAAGTCCAAATGAGTTGATTCTTTTTGCATTGTGTTTGTTTTGAGAAGTTCTAGTAGCACACCAAAATGGAGATTTTTCCTTGCTGTCTAGAATTTTTGATGATTTTTGGAATGGTTCTTGATATTTTATTTTGCTGTTTTTAATCATTTTCAGAGGGAGAAGCTTGTCTTGAATATAACCAGGAGGAGTGTGAACCTCCTCTGCACTAAGGCAAGCCACACCAACATTTGTATGGTGTCATTTCAATGTCTTGGATTTTTACAACTTGAATATGAGTTATTTTCATGCATTTAATTAATTAAATGAATATTGCTTATGTTAGTTACTTTGTCATGGTTGATCTGCTTAGTTTCTAGTACTGATTGGATGCATGCACTAGTTTAAGGCAGTAGAAGAAATTTTGTTTGTGTGGTTATGCTTTTGAATATGATTATAGTATTTTCTTTTGTGACAAATTGATTTTAATATATTTTGGCATAACCAAAATGATGAGTGTTAAAACCAGTGAAGTAAAATCAGTAAAACTTGATGATGAGTAGTGCAAGTAGAAAACTTTGATGATGTTGATCTGTTTACTTGAAGTGGTATCTGATACATATCTAATAGTTGCATGTTCATGGCATGATGTGACTTGAGTTATTTTATTTAAACCTGATGTTAATTCAACGTGAACATAACATTGATCGAGTCATGGTCCCACTGAATCGAGTTTTTCCCAGTGCAACCACATTTGCCTTTATGGGAAGGTCTTTATTCCGTCCGTTGTCATGCCTCTGGTCGGTATCTCCAATGAGGGAAGGTTATGGGCGTGCGGTACCCTGGCCTAGTAAGCAGACATAACCTTGTGTGACCGTTTGTTTTTATGGTACCTTGTCCCCGTTTGGGACTGTTTTTACCACGATGGTGGCCGTTGATGCCTTTGGTAGGCACGGGGCCACCCATGACTTATCCCAGAGGGGAGTTGGTCGGAGTGGCCGGGAGAGTGTCATGGCAATGGGATGGTTTTGTCGGAATGTCGTTGGTCCACCCGAATGGGGAGACGAGGCCATGGGTTCTGTGGTGTGGGTAAAGTGCGCTGCCTCTGTAGAGTGTATTTAAATCTATCGATAGCTACGTCCTCGGTTACAGACATAGCTCGTGAGTAAGTCACACCATGGATCAACATTAATAAGTAATCTTGCACACTAAATTCTTATGCTTGGCATTGTTTATGTGATGATTTGTGAGCTCATGAGAACGATCGTTGTGGGAACCAAAGTGTTTGTTTCGGTTGTGATCCGGGTATGATCACTGTTCCGGTTACGAGGTAACCCGTCTGGTAAGGGAGTCCGAGGGACTCAGTGCACAAGTTGTTTTCACTGCATCAATAGTATGTTTGCATTGTATTTAACCTGCTTAATTGTCATGATATTGTTTGTCATTATGCTTATGCTTGTTGTGAGCTTGCAAGTACATTCAATGTACTGACCTGGCGTGTCATGCCAGCTTTCAGGCAAGTCGTATCGTATCGGAGTGCTGCTCGTGTCCACATCGGTGTCCCTGTGCTATGGAGTTCCACTTCGTCGTTGTTCTGCTACCGCGTAGTTATCGTGATCGAGGCCCCTTTCATGTTCATTAAATAATGTACATACTGTTCAGTCGCACCGTGTGTGCTGCTTGGCCTCGATATTTGAGGTAATATTGAACCTATGTTTCCGCTAGCATCATTAAAGCGGTTGTTTTCTATATCAAGTTATTGTGTGTTGCGAGAAGACTTGAGCTCTGGGCTGGCAATGCAAGGTAAACCGGTTGCCCTGAGCCGGGGTGCCACACCTAGCTTCACATACCAACAAAAGAAATAGTTTTTCTATGATTTAAGACATTACTTTTGGGATGACCCATACCTTTACAAAGAAGGAGTATATGGTGTTATTAGACGTTGTGTACCTGAGCAAGAACATGAATAGATTCTATGCAAGTGTCACTCCGAGGCCTACGGAGGACACCACATGTTGGAGATAGAACTGCACACAAGGTATTGCAATCCTGTTTTTATTGGCCTACTCTCTTCAAGGATGCTCGTAAATTTGTCTTGTCTTGTGATGAATGCCAGAGAATTGTAATATTAGTAGACGCCAGGAAATGCCTATGAACTATTCACTTGTTATTGAACCATTTGATGTTTGGGGCTTTGATTATATGGTACCTTTTCCTTCCTCTAATGGGTATACACATATTTTAGTTGCTGTTGATTACGTTGCTAAGTGGGTAGAAGCTATTCCAACTAGTAGTGCAGATCATAAGACCTCTATTAAGATGCTTCAAGAAGTTATTTTTCTAAGGTTTTGAGTTCCTAGATATTTAATGACTGATGGTGGTTCACATTTTATTCTTGGTGCTTTCCTTAAAATGCTTGCTAAATATGACGTCAACCATAGAATTGCATCTCCATATCATCTTAGTCTAGTGGTCAAGTAGAATTGAGCAATAGAGAGATTAAACTGATTTTGCAAAAGAATGTAATAGATCTAGAAATAATTGGTCTAAGAAACTTAATGATGCATTATGGACTTATAGAACGGCTTATAAAAACCCTATGGGTATGTCTCCGTATAATATGGTTTATGGAAAAGCATGTCACTTACCTCTTCAATTAGGACATAAAGCTTATTGGGCAATCAAAGAGCTCAATTATGATTTCAAACTTGCCGGTGAAAAGAGGTTATTTGACATTATCTCACTTGATGAATATGGAGAACCCAAGCCTATGAGAATTCTAAGTTGTTTAAATAAAAAGTTAAAAGATGGCATGACAAAAGGATACAAAAGCGTGAGTTTAATGTAGGTGATCATGTTTTGCTATACAACTCTCGTTTAATATATTTTTTGCAGGAAAGCTTCTCTCTAAATGGGAAGGTCCTTACATTATCGAGGAGGTCTATCGTTCCGGTGCCATCAAAATCAACAACACCGATGGCACAAATCTGAAGGTGGTAAACGGTCAAATAATTAAACTTTATATCTCAGGTACACCCATAAATGTTGAGACCAATATAATTAATACCATGATACCGGAGGAATACATAAGGGATACTTTCCAGGGCGTTTCAGACTCCGAATAGGAATAGGTACGTGGTACGGTAAGTAAGCCGACTCCAAAACGTTCCAAATAACAATTTTTCTCCATTTTGGAATATTTAGAAAAATAGGAAAATTAAAGCAGTCCGAAGAGTGCACGAGGCAACCACAAGGGTGGAGGGCGCGCACCCTGCCTTGTGGCTACCTCGTGTGCCCTCCGTACTCTGTTTTCTTGCACGATACTTCTTTTGGTCGGTAAAAAATCATTATATAATCTCCCGAAGGTTTTGACCACCATACCATGACAAAATCCCTCATTTTCGTTTTGAGCTGTTTCTGCAGCAGATTTAGAGCAAGATGTCTTCTCAAGATTCAGAGGGAGAAAGCTATGTTGTTGATTATATTGCAAACCCTAAAGTCTATGGGGAGGTTGACCATTACAGTTGGACAACAGAGGAAGAGGAAGACGACAACATAAAGGAAACAATGGATGATAACTCTGAGGAAGAAGAGGATCCACTACCGCAACCTGGAGATATGCACGTGGAATTCAATAAGTCAAGCCTCCCCAACAAAACCCAATTCATCCCTCCTCATTTTTTGCAGGACACTAAGGCAGCGTTATGCAAGAAGATATTAAAGCTTGAGTTGGAGAACGAAGATCTAAGGGAGCAAAACTTTAATCTGATATGGAAACTGGAGAAAAGCATTGCAACACCACCTTCGAAGAAAGAGACATAAATTCATGGGTATGGGCACTCTCCTTGGCAACTGCCAAGCTTGGGGGAGGTGCCCCTGTATCGTATCACCATCACACCTTTATCTTTATCATTTTTATTAGTTCGATCCTTTTGGTTATCTCTTGATCTAGTATAATAAAGTTTTAGTATGATCTAATTTTGAGTTTTGCTTCGAGATCTATCTATGTACTCGAGTCTGTGAGTTATATAATAAAGAGTAGTTTTGAATTGAGGGCTTTACTTTCTTGCTATGATCTCGAGGGAATAAATAAGAATAAATATAATAAATAAAAATATCAGATGTTGATCTTATGGAGAGTAATGACTTCACATGTAAAGAGTATGATGAATAAAAGTTGTTGAGAGTTGACAAACATAGTTTTGGTCATTGTTCCAATTAATAGGAAGTAATAAAGAAAGAGAGGTTTTACATATAAATATACTATCGTGGACAACTTTTGTGATTGTGAGCACTCATTAAAATATGACATGGTAAAAAGTTGAGGTTGGACAAGGAAGACAACATAATGGGTCAAGTCTTCTTACATCCGAATAGAAGTTATGTTGTCATGGATCCTCCAACATGTTGAGATTGCTTTTCCCTATCATGCTAGCCAAACCCATTGTACTAAGTAGAGATACTACTTGTGCATCCAAACATCCCTGAACCCAGTTTTGCCATGAGAGTCCACCATACCTACCTATGGATTGACTAAGATCCTTCAAGTAAGTTGTCATCGGTGAAAGCAATAAAAAATGCTCTCTAAATATGTATGATCTATTAGTGTGAAGAAAATAAGCTTTATACGAACTTGTGATATGGAAGAAATAAAAGCGACAGACTGCATAATAAACTTCCTTATCACAAGCGGCAATATAAAATGACATTCTTTTGCATTAAGATTTTGTGCATCCAACCATAAAAGCGCATGACAACCTATGCTTCCCTCTGTGAAGGGCCTATCTTTTAATTTTATCTTTTACCATTATACAAGATTCAAGGTGATCCTCACCTCTTCTTTTTTACTTTTATCATTTGGCAAGCACAATATGTTGGAGCTAGATCTAGATATATATATCCACGCGGATGTAAAGGACCATGGACCATTAGTGTTGACATTACCCTTGAGGTAAACCACTGGGAGGCGAAACTATAAGCCACTATCTTTCTCTGTGTCCGATTGAAACTTTGAACTCATAAGTATTGCGTGAGTGTTAGAACTTGTGAAAGACTAAATGATAGTTGAGTATGTGCACTTTCTTAAAAGCTCTTCTATTGACTCTTTCCGATGTTATGATAAATTGCAATTGCCTCAATGACTAAGATCATAGTTTGTTAGTTTTCAATGAAGTTTATGATTCATAATTTACCTTGTGAACGAATTGTTACTTTGGCACAAGAATATATATGACAATATATGTTGCTGTTCTAAAGATGATCATGATGCCCTCATGTCCGTATTATATTTTTATCGACACCTCTAACTCTAAACATGTGGACATATTTTTCGATTTTGGCTTTCGCTTGAGGACAAGCGAGGTCTAAGCTTGGGGGAGTTGATACGTCCATTTTGCATCATGCTTTATATCATTATCTATTGCATTATGGGCTGTTATTACACAATATGGTACAATACATATGCCTTTTCTCTCTTATTTTACAAGGTTTACATAAAGAGGGAGAATGCCGTCAGTTGGAATTCTGGACTGGATAAGGAGGAATTATTAGAGACCTATTCTACACACCTCCAAAAGTCCTCAAACTTCTCGTGGAGCCATTTTGGAAAATAAGAAGAATATTGGGTGAAGAAAGTACCAGAGGGGGGGGGGCACCTGCCATCCACAAGGGTGGGGGGCACGCCCTACCCCCCTGGGCGCGCCCCCTGCCTTGTGGGCCACCTGGCAGGCCCTCGAGGTCCATCTTCTGCTATATGGTGTGTTCTGACCTAGAAAAAAAAATCATAAGGAGGCTTTCGGGACGAAGCGCCGCCGTCTCGAGGCAGAACCTGGGCGAAACCAATCTAGGGCTCCGGCGGAGGTATTCTGCCCGGGAAACTTCCCCCGAGAGGGGGAAATTGAAGCCATCATCATCACCAACAATCCTCTCATCGAGAGGGGGTCAATCTCCATCAACATCTTCACCAGCACCATCTCCTCTCAAACCCTAGTTCATCTCTTATATCCGATCTTTGTCTCAAAACCTTAGATTGGTACCTGTGGGTTGCTAGTAGTGTTGATTACTCCTTGTAGTCGACCCTAGTTGGTTTATTCGGTGGAAGATCACATGTTCAGATCCTTAATTCTATTCAATACCCCTCTGATTATGAACATGAATATGCTTTGTGAATAGTTACGTTTGTTCTTGAGGACATGGGAGAAGTCTTGTTAGAAGTAATCATGTGAATTTGGTATTCGTTCGATATTTTGATGAGATGTATGTTGTATTGCCTCTAGTGGTGTTATGTCAACATCGACTACATGACACTTCACCATGATTTGGGACTAGGGGAAGGCATTGGGAAGTAATAAGTAGATGATGTATTGCTAGAGAGACAGAAGCTTAAACCCTAGTTTTTGCGTTGCTTCGTAAGGGGCTGATTTGGATCCGTATGTTTCATGCTATGGTTAGATTTATCTAAATTCTTCTTTCACAGTTGCGGATGCTTGCGAGAGGGGTTAATCATAGGTGGGAGGCTTGTACAAGGAAGGGCAGCACCCAAGCACCAGTCCACCCACATATCAAATTATCGAAGTAACAAACGCGCATCATATGAGCATGATGAAAACTAACTTGGCAACAATTCCTATGTGTCCTCGGGAGAACTTTGCTTCATATAAGAGTTTGTCCAGGCTTGTCCTGTGCTACACAAAGGATTGGGCCATCTTGCTGCACCTTGTTTACTTTTGTTACTTGTTACCCATTACGAATTATCTTATCACACAACTATCTGTTACCGATAATTTCAGTGCTTGCAGAAAATACCTTGCTGAAAACTGCTTGTCATTTCCTTCTGCTCCTCATTGGGTTCGATATTCTTACTTATCGGAAGGACTACGATAGATCCCATGTACTTGTGGGTCATCAACGAGCCGGTAGTGGAGGAGCTTGGGGAGGCCATGGCGTGGCGGGGGTAGGGTGGCACGGCGGGTTGGGTTAGGGTTTTGGGAGGAGGACAACGGCAGCGGGGAAGGCGGCGGCTGCGGGGAGGGGATGGCAGCAGCGAAGAAAGGGAGAGGGCAGTGCGGAAAAGGGGCAGCGGGCAGCGGCGCGGCAGAGGAAGGCACGACGGCGGCTGTGACGGGCGGCGTGATAGAGGGGCGGAAGCGAGCGCATGGGGCGGTGGCGGCGCGGGTAGGGGAAGGGCGTGACGGCGGTGGGGTGCGGTGGTGGTGGGTGCGGCGGCGGAGGCAGCTCGCGCGGGGAGGCGGCGGCGGCAAACCCTAGGTCGGAATGTTTAGGGATGATACCATGTAGACAGATGGTTTGGCAATACAATAGTCGTTGTATTGATGGGGTGACGGTACACGTATATATAAGTACAGAGTAGGACTCAACCTCAACTATACACAACTAGGAGGTGGGCAACAATACAAAATATGTGCAACACAAATATATACTCAACGCAAACAATAAGGGTAAACTCGATACAAAGTTTTTTTATCTGTATACTTTTATGTTAGGAAAACTTTTGATCTATTCACCACGCCCCATGGCCTTAAGGTCAATAGAGACGAGAATCCCACCCTGGTCAATTATTTTTTTAGTTTTTCTTTTAACTTATGTTCTTACGTTCCAATTCTAGCTAGATTAACGTGCAAACAATATAGGTAAAACTCGGATACACATTTTTTTATCTGTATACTTTTATGTTAGGAAAACTTTCGATCTATTCACCTTGCCCCATGGCCTGAAGGTCATCGGAGACGAGGCGGACTGTCGGCGGCGCCGGCTAGAGGCATAAGAACCCTAAACTATTTTTCTGGGGAGGAAGCGGCTAGAGATAACATGAGAATAGCTAGTTCCCGTTGGGCACCTCGTATCCACATTGATGATTGGGCACCTCATATCCATGTGATGGTTTCAGTAGAGGGGAATGATCCACTCCATAATGTACTTAGGAAACAAGCTCCATCTGAAAATAAAAAAATGAACTCCATCAATTTTTTTATATTTTGCGTGGAATATTAGGCACGACCAGCCATCACGCTGCTGACTAGGAAAGGATGTACTTCAACCAACTCTCAGTCACCTCAAACAAACAAAATCGTTTGGCAAATACGCGGGACCGGAGGTAGGAGGAGCCAGGAACATGCTGAATAGTGAAAGAACTAAGATTCAAATATAAGTCCTCTATTTCCAGCAGAGCCACAACCGAATACAAGTTATGGTGAGAATTCCAGAGGTGCATGACCTCGAAGATGTCCATCTTCATGATAACTAGTTGATGCACTTCCTTGCTATGGGTCCCAACTGTCAGGGGGGAAACATTTTTTTCGCAAAATACAGAGTCCCTTCCGGCGGGTACCTGCTGTCAGGTGGAGGAATAATTATTTTGCACGTAATAGGAGGCACTTCCTTGCTGCGGCCGTGCACCCAGCTATTAGCCTCTCCACCTACAGTCCTCTTCCAATGGAATTTGTTCCTTAACCATGTTAACCACGCCGCGTCGAGAGCACCAAAGCGGTGGACGACGGTGAGGCCTAGGAAGGGGACGACGCTGAGCTAGGGAAGACGCGGTAGTGGATGCCCATGCGGAGAGGAGTACAAGGGTTGACTGGTTCGGTTGCGGTGTGAGGCTGCCGCTACCGCAGAATAACATGGGTTGTGGGTGACTAGAGGGCTGGCCTATGCAGCGTTTGGAGCAGGAGGGGACGGTGAGGCCTACGCGGCAGCGCAGCCGACCACGGGAGGCAGGAGCAGGCGGCACGGACCGCGATGGTTTGGGCGGCTAGAGCAAGAAGACCAGAGGTTGAAGAAGCACGACAGCCGTTGGATGGACATTGTACGGTCACTGCAGCTAGAATCGTTTATATTGACTAGGTTGACAAAGCCTTGCGTCCGCGTCAACTTAGTAGGCCCACAAGTCAGCCTCCAAATATGGTGGGTCCCACCTAGTTGCGGGGGTCTTCATTTTTGTGTGCGTAATAAGGAGGCATTTGCGTGCGAAAAGATATAGCTGGTGGGTCCGAGCTGTCAGCGGAGGGAATGTTTTTTTCGCAAAATAAAGAGGCCCTTCCGAAGGGTCCCCGCTGTAAGGTGGAGGAATCATTATTTGCGCGTAATAAGGAGGCACTTCCTTGCTACGGCCGTGACCCAGCTGTCAGCCTCTGCACATACAATCCACTTCCAATGGAAGTCGTTCCTTGACCACATTGAGCATGACGCGTCAAGAGCACAAAGGCGGGGACAACGGAGGCCTAAGGAAGGGAATGACCAGGAGGCGGGGAAGACTCGGCAGTTGTTTCACACGTGGAGGAGAGTACGAGGGTTTACTGCTTCGGCTACCATGTGAGGTTGCCGTCGCCAGAGAATAACAGGAGGTCTGGGTGAGTAGAGGGATGGCTATGCCAACGATGGGAGTATGGTGGGGCGGCAAGGCCTGCGCGGCAGCACAACCGGCCGCGGGAGGAGGGAGCAGGCAGTCCTGCCGGTGCTTGTTTGAGCGACTGGAGCAGGAAGAGTAGAGATTGAAGAAGCACGATGGCCATTGGATGGTCATCCAACAGTCACTGCTCTCATGCGTTGACTAAGTTGACACGACGTTGCGTGCGTGTCAACCTTTTTTTAGGAAAGCGTACGCGTCAACCTATAGTAGGCGCACAAGTCAGCCTCAAATATGTGGAAAACAACATACAACCCATCTGCCATTATTTCTAATAATTTTAGCCCATTTGCTATTTCTTAAGGATTTTTCTAGATCCCACATTCTTTTTGTTAGCATTACAACCCATATTGTGGCCACGGTTAAAAAATTATACGAAATTTTGCATATTTCGGTACGGTTGGAACTGTTTTAATCCTGAAATTTTGAGTCACATTCAAATTAATTTGAAAACTAAATTTATATCAATACAAAATCCAAATAATTGTCCACACATAAAAATCAATGGAATTTAAAATCTTGCAATTTTTTTTTGAAACTAATTGCCGGTTTGATGTGTTTAAAAAATGTAAATCTCATTTCTCATTACTGATAGCCCATTCTCTGGGCAAGCCGAATGAAGCTCTCCTCATCTTGAAAGATTTGCAGCACAACACGGCTAACAAAGCAAGTATGCCTCGGTTGGGTATTCTGCAAAAGAACAAAAAAAAGAACGGGTAGCCATTTTCAGAAAGAAAAAAACTACTGGGCTGGTCTTGTGGTAAACATAAAAGAAAAGGCTGGCTACACAGGCCAGAGTGCCACAGCCCAATTGACACCATGCTTCTGTCTCAAACACAAAAATAAGTGGGCAAGCTGCTGGGTCCCTGGTGTCAGCCGCTCGTTGTGCAATTCTCTCATTTGTTGACCACGTTGACAATGGCATGGGACCCTGATGTCATAAATCCATTAGGAGGAACCAATTTGTTTGGCTTGAAATAAGGAGGCACTTGCTTGCGTACTGCCATGACCCCGGTGGGTCCCTGCTGTCATCCTCTCCACGTACAATTATCTCCTGATTGTGTACGCGTCAACCTAGTAGGCCCATAAGTCAGCCTCTAAACCCGTGGCAGACAAATAGAGCCCATTTAAAGAAAATAACAGCCCATTCCATACGTTCACACGGAAAGTTCAACATTTAGAGCAAAGTAACAGGTCTGATCAGATATAGAGTACTGAACTTCCACGTTGACAACCATCATAGCCAAGTTAACTATCTACTCGCACTAATACACTAGTGTACAAGTACTAACTTACTCCTAGCTAACTAGATGATGCCGGCCGCCATCTGCGGTACACGCTAAATGCCGGCACGACGGCCTCCTCCTCGCCTCAGACTTGGCGGAGGTGTGATAGGGCCGTTTCTCGCGAGCGTTGGCCCTTTCCTTGTCGGCGTGCTCCAGCGAAGCTTCGGCTTCTAAGTGGGAAACCCACTTGACGAGCTGGTAGTAAAATTCAGCGTCGCGCACGTGTGCGCGCCCAACAACCTCTAGGGCTATTTGCTAGGCGGTCGCGCTCCTACAAGTCCTTGTACTTCGCATTGCCATCTAAAGACCGATAGAATGCCTCCTCCCTCCATCTTCCTTCCGATGAATAACCGAACACTAGCTCCAGCGGTGAGCGCCTCTGGCGTCGCCTGCTGCGGACGGTCGGGGCATGACGAATGTGGCGAGAGCGAGGGCAAGTGGCGAGCGACGTTGGGATGGTGGGGATTGTGAGGGGAGCCGATAGGGCGAGTTGGGTGACGGTGCTACCGGAGAAGGCCGTGAACCAGTAATTATAGGAGGAAGGTAGGTGAAGCAGCTTGTCGCGGGAGACGGGACGGTCATCGCAATTCAATGCATAAGCAGGCATGGCTTAGCGCGCCAACTTACAATGGAAAACTGGAAAAACTGAAATTATGACTGTGCCGTCCCGTCATCGGGGTCGTTGGGGAATACACTCCTCCACTCGTCGACGTCGATCTCCTCATCCTCGGGGCCCACCTCAACGCCCTCCGTGCCGCCTTCGTCCCGCCTTCGACCTGATCATCAGAGGAGAGCACGATAACCTCGCCGCCCTCCGCGCCACCGTCCTCGCCGCCTTCGACCTCGTCATCGAAGGAGAGCACGATAACCTCGCCACCCTCCGCGTCGGCAAAGATCGCCCACTCCGCATCCATGATCTCCGGGTGCTGGCGGCGGAGCTCTTGCATGTAGGCCTCGTCGGCGGCCTCGGCGTCGAGACGCTCCCACGCCTGGCGGTCGTCACGCGCCATAGTCGAGCTCACCAGCCCTGGCTCCGGCGGAACGAGGTGGACCGGACATGTGCCGAAGGGGAAGTTGAGCCTAGCCGCCACGCCGTGGTAGCGGACCTGCCAGCAGCCGTACTCCATGGCCGGAGCTCAGCCGTGTGGAAGCTACCAAGCCACCGGCGGGTGTGGGTCTCTCGATCTGTAATCTCAGCGACCCACGTCCCCCACCGCCACTGCCGGACCCCGAGGTAGGACTTCGTCGACTGCCGGGTTCGAGGGAGGACGGGGAAGTCCTCGAACCGGTGTAGGGGCGGCGCAGCGGGCGGATCAGGGGACCGGCGACGGCGGATCAGGCCCGTGGAGGACGACGGGGACACCTCGGCGGCCACCTCGCCGGCGTCGGGCGAAAAGGCCGTGATAAACCTCTTTTTGGCCATTGGCTCCTCGAGCTCCCCGGCACACAGGAAGAGGTTCATGATGGAGGCGCTGGCGATGGAGGCGACCTACCAATGGTTTTGAGGGTTGTGTGTGTCTATGTGAGCAAATGTTTTGGGGTGTGTGTGGAGGGGGTGGGGCAAGGTTGTGTTTGAGGAAATACCGCGGCAACTGAAATTTTACTAGGCGGGAGTAACATGGCTGGGCTACTGAAAATTTGGATCAAGGTCGAGCAGATATTTTTGAGATTGCGAGGGATGCAGAGGCGTGAGTAAACCGCCGGGGCTACTGAAAATTTGAATCAAGGGACTGAAGTAGAGCAAGAGTAATAGACATCGCACACGGTCCACACATACTAATCGTGTGCTATCAAACATTAAAACCTTCCATACGGTAGATATTTTCGAGATTGCGAGGGATGCAGAGGCAGGAGTTTTTGGGGAGTGAGCTAGTGTGCTTGACACGCTGGCTGTGTACTGTAGCGACGCACCTTCTCGCGTACTATACACCGACGGCGCTCCAAGATATTTTGTACTACATCTCACACAGTTGGTGATAATAAACTCTATGGGATCTACTTGATTTGAATTACAAAATAGGGTCACATCAGCAATGGACGATGTTTGAATTGCTAGACCTTTTATCTACAGTGAACATGCTACTATATGTGTGTCATAAAAGAATTGGAATTATTCAGGGTTAGTTTGGACATTTTATACATTAAACTAGTTTTCAAGCCATGTCACGTGCACAATTCAAAATTGAACTACATGCACATCCTCCGGTGCACACAAATTGGTTGAAAAATCAAATCTGTGTCCTTCAGTGCATGCTTAGGTCCCATGCAACAAATGGGAATGAAATTTTCAGGGTTTGTTTGGCCTTTTTTATACACTAACTGGGTTTTCTAGGCATTTTATGTGCATAATTCAAATTTGATCTAAAAGCACATGCTCCAATGCACCAAAGTTGGTTGAAAAATCACATGTGTGTCCTTGGGTGAATTTCTATGTCCCATGCAAGAGATGAGAATGAATTTCAAACACCAGGGCACTGTGCAAAACGATGAGATGCCTGGTTTTTAAATTCTAGTAAATCCAAAACTCGTCTGAAATTCATGAAACTTGGCATGCTATCATGGAGCGGCAGCAACATGCCGTAGTGAAAATTTTGTCCCATTTGGGACATGTTTGGGTATAAGCTTCTCACAAACCAGAGCTTCTATCAACAAGCATGATGGTTTCGATAGGGAACGTACCAGCTTTGGGGACGAGATGATATCCGTTGCCTCTTATTGCTTTCAAAAATTTTCTAGTGTCAACATAGAACGACAGGAGTGTTGTGTTTAATCTTGGAATTTTTCGGGGTTCGTTTGGCCTTTTTTATACATTAACTGGGTTTTCTAGGCATTTTATGTGCATAGTTCAAATTTGAGCTACAAGCACATGCTCCAATACACCAAAGTTGGTTGAAAAATCACATGTGTGCCCTTGGGTGAATTTCTAGGTCCCATCCAAGAGATGGGAATGAAAGTCAAATACCAGGGCACTGTTGATTGCCGGCAAAATGTTGAGATGCCTGGTTTTTAAATTCTAGTTAATCCAAAACTCATCTAAAATTCATGAAACTTGGCATGCTATCATGGAGCGGTGTCAACATGCTGTGGTAAAAAAATTGTCCCATTTGGGGAAGGTTCGGGTATAAGCTTCTCACAAACCAGAGCTTTTCACAACAAGCATGATGGTTTTGATAGGGAACGTCCCACCTTTGGGGACGAAATGATATCCATTGCCTCTTATTGCTTTCAAATTTTTTCTCGTGTCAACATAAAACAACAGGAGTGTTGTGTCAATTTTGGGGGTTTTCGGGGTTCGTTTGGACATTTTTATGCATTAACTAAGTTTTCAATGCATTTATGTGCATAATTCAAATTTGAACTACATGCACATGCTCTAGTGCATATAAATTGGTTGAAAAATCAAATATGTGTCCCTGGGTGCATGCTTAGGTCCCATGCAAGAAATGGGAATGAATTTCAAACACCAGGGCACCATTGATTGCCGGCAAAACATTGAGATGCCTGGTTTTCCAATTCTAGTAAATCCAAAACTCGTCTGAAATTCATGAAACCTGGCATGCTATCATGGAGCGGCATAAACATGCCATGGTAAAAAAATTGTCCCATTAGGGGGCAGGTTTGGGTATATGCTTCTCACGAACCAGAGCTTCTCACGACAAGCATGATGGTGTCGGTAGGGAACATACATCCTACCTTTGGGGACGAAACGATATCCATTGCCTCTTATTGCTTCCAAAAAAATTCTCGTGTCAACATAGAACAACAAGAGTGTTGTGTCAATTTTTGGGATTTTTCAGGGTTTGTTTGGGCATTTTTACGCATTAACTGAGTTTTCTAGGCATTTTATGTTCATACTTCAAATTTGAACTACATGCACATGCTCCAGTACATATAAATTGGTTGGAAAATCACATGTGTGTCCTTGGGTGAATGCTTAGGTCCCATGCAAGAGACGGGAATGAATTTCAAACACCAGGGCACTCTTGATTGCCGACAAAATGTTGAGATGCCTAGTTTTTAAATTCTGGTAAATCCAAAACTCGTCTAAAATTCATGAAACTTTGCACGCTATCATGGAGCGGCATCAACATGCCGTGGTGAAAATTTTGTCCCATTTGGGACAGGTTTGGGTATAAGCTTCTTATAAACCAGAGCTTCTCACAACAAGCATGATGGTTTCGATAGGGAACGTACCACCTTTGGGGACGGGACGATATCCGTTGCCTCTTATTGCTTTCAAAAAACATCTAGTGTCAACATAGAACAACAAGAGTGTTGTGTTTAATCTTGGAATTTTTCGGGGTTCGTTTGGCCTTTTTTATACATTAACTGGGTTTTCTAGGCATTTTATGTGCATAATTCAATTTTGAACTACAAGCACATGCTCCAATGCACCAAAGTTGGTTGAAAATTACATGTGTGTCCTTGGGTGAATTTCTAGGTACCATGCAAGAGATGGGAATGAAATTCAAATACCAGGGCACTATTGATTGCCGGCAAAATGTTGAGATGCCTGGTTTTTAAATTCTAGTAAATCCAAAACTCGTCTGAAATTCATGAAACTTGGCATGCTATCATGGAGCGACATCAACATGTCGTGGTAAAAAATTTGTCCCATTTGGGGCAGGTTCGAGTATAACCTTCTCACAAACTAGAGCTTTTCACAACAAGCATGATGGTTTCGATAGGGAACGTCCCACCTTTGGGGACGAAACGGTATACATTGCCTCTTATTGCTATCAAACAATTTCTAGTCTCAACATAGAACAACAGGAGTGTTGTGTCAATTTTTGCGATTTTTCGGGGTTCGTTTGGACATTTGTATGCTTTAACTGGGTTTTCTAGGCGTTTTATGAGCATAATTCAAATTTGAACTACAAGCACATGCTCCAGTGCACTAAAGTTGGTTGAAAAATCTAATCTTTGTCCTTGGGTGTATGCTTAGGTCCCATGCAAGAGACGGTAATGAAATTCAAACACCAGGGCACTGTTGATTGCCGGCAAAACATTAAGATGCTTGGTTTTTAAATTCTGGTAAATCCAAAACTCGTCTGAAATTCATGAAACTTGGCATGCTATAATGGAGCGGCATCAACACACCATGGTAAAAAAGTTGTCCCATTGGAGGCAAGTTCAGGTATATGATTCTCACAAACCAGAGCTTCTCATGACAAGGGAACGCCCCACCTTTGGGGACGAAACGATATCCATTGCCTCTTATTGCTTTCAAAAATGTTCTCGTGTCAAGATAGAACAACAGGAGTGTTGTGTCAATTTTTGGGATTTTTCGGGGTTCGTTTGGACATTTTTGTGCATTAACTAAGTTTTCAATGCATTTATGTGCATAATTCAAATTTGAACTAAATGCACATGCTCTAGTGCATATAAATTGGTTGAAAAATCAAATCCGTGTCCTTGGGTGCATGTTTAGGTCCCATGCAATAAATGGGAATGAATTTCAAACACCACGGCACTATTGATTGCCGGCAAAACATTGAGATGCCTGGTTTTTAAATTCTAGTAAATCCAAAACTCGTGTGAAATACATGAAACTTGGCATGCTATCATGGAATGGCACCCGATATGCTGTGGCATTTTTCATTTCCATTTTGAGAGAAGACGCACTCGAATAATGACAACCAACAAAGGCATTTTGAAAAAATAGCTGCCACTTTAATATCTCAAACATTTGTAGAATTCAAACCGTGCGCGTTCTGTTAACCATTCACGTGGCGCCACTTGTCTTGGTTTTAATGGTTGTAGGAGGTGCCGTGTGGAAAGCTGCTTGACCTTGACTGGACGGGAGGCGTGCGAGCGCAGTTCGGTGTGCAGGCTGACCGAGAGGCGTGCAAGCTGTCCTCCAATGCACAGGCTCATTGGGAAGCGTGCAAGTTGTACGCTGCGCAGGCTCACTGGGAAGCGAGCCCTTTGACTTCCATGGTCGCCCACCTTCCTCTCCATTAATGGTGCTCGAGCTGCTGTTTAATACGGGCGGGCTTACTGTTCGCCTCCAATTCCCCTCCCTCCTACAGACCTCCACCAATGCCATGACGCAGAACGATCATCTGCCACTAGTCTTCAAGTTTGGTGAAGTCGACTCCGAGCCGGAAGAGACAGAAAACAAGGAGGAATGGGGCCTCATGGACATGGCCCAGAATGAGCTGGCTGCGGCGGTTGCTGCCCCCGCTCTCGTCCCAGATTCCATCCCTGTGCCCGCGCCAGCGACCATCCCCATAGCATTGATGGGCTGGTCACCGAGCACTATAGCAGAGCTAGAAGCCGCGGGCATCAGCAAGGTCTCCGCGGACCCGCGCAAGCTCGTGTACATGCGAGCGCTAGCGCCCGTGCTCGTGCGCGCCCTCCACCCACCGTGGTGCCGCCCCCCGTGCGTTTGGCTGCACCCGCCTCGCCCGTGCCCGTGGCTGTGCGCGCACCCCTCAGCGGCATGGGACGCTCCCATCGACCGCCACCTCTCAGCGATGCCAGTTGCCATTCTCCCGTGCCCCGCCCATCGATCACGCGTTGACATGATGTTTGATTTACAAGAGAAGAACATTTTGTGCTGCCTTGAAGACTTCAACAACGACGTCCCGGAGGACCACAACGATAATGACGGCGTGGCACGCCAGCTCCGCCGCCGTCGGAAATAGTTTTTTTGGGGTTTAATACTATATATCGAATTCTCTATCATATGAATATAAATATGCAGTGTGACTGAATTGAAGATATGGTTTGAACGAACTTGCGTTTTTCTCTCTGCATGTACAGACTTATCAAACGATTTTCTTTTGAAAAAATGTTAATGGTTTTTAAATATAAAACACCCATCGCAAACATTTTAGTTAGAGCACCCGGATGCAAACCGACAGCTTCCCCAGGAAGCCAAGGGAAAATGTGCCGACCAGGATTTCTGTACCCCTTCAACGCAAACGGTTGTTTTGCATGACCTGTGTGCAACCACGTACAAACAATTGGGCAAGATTTGCATATCTGTCATTTTGGGTATGTTGCCATTTGTCAAACTGGAAAGATGGACATTTGTTTATCTAGTAACATTGCCATTTGTCAACCTTGTAACACTGCGATTTATCAAAATATGTAGCTAAAAGTCACTAGCACTATCTAGTTTTTGCAACTAAAATCACTAGCACTGTTCATATGGACACCACTAGCAGGCGTGAGTTGATGGACGCATATGCAAATGTACCATTGATTACATACAACAAGTCATCAGCCCACAACGACAATGATGATACACGTATTATAGATCATTTCCAACAAAACTTTCTAGTAAAGTTTTTCTCACACAACAAATAACAAAGCGATGAAACGAACTTCAGCTCAACCATTCGTCGGTGTTGGAAACACTTGCTTTGAACCAGAAGTGATTCTCTGGGAAGGGCCAGCTACTGTCAATATCGAGACCAATGCATGACTGATCATCTAGGCTGAAGCAGCCTTTGTTAGGACCCATATTGGGACGGTAGGGAAGCATAGCAATGTCCGAGGTATAGATATAGTTGCTTCTCATAAATGGTAGTAACGTTGTGTCAACAGAAGTTGGATCACCTTCCACCATCATGGGATAGTTTTGTCCAAGGAAGAGCGAGTTTCCTCCAAGACTTTCAATACCGAACCAGGGAGAAGGTGTTGGTGCTAGTACACTAGTTCCATCCCGAATACCCTGCAACGGATGTTCGAATAGGTCCGGAGAGTGCAACCGTGCGAGACAACACCTGCTTCCTTAGTAACATCAGCAGTGCCCTGTATACAGACAAGAAGAGGTGATCCATCGGAATAAGTTGCCAGGCACCACTGAGTATACGGGTCCTGCTCGTCCTCATGCTCGTGATCATCAGCATCGTCATCTCCCCCTTGGTTATAAATTTTTTCAAGTATAGGTGGTGGAATGTTCATAGAACCTTGGAAATACAGGAAGGTTAATTAGTAAAGGGAAAGTAGCTAACCCGCATGCATGTGGATAAAACAATTATAATTACGGTGGAAGACACACGTACCAAAAGCATCAGGATTCCATGCAAAAACAGTGCCACGAGTGGTGGCAGCAAACAGAAGACCCTCGTATTGAATTGCATCACAGTACTCATCCTTGTACAAAAAATGATTTTTGAGCAATATCCATCGAGGCGTGCAAATAAGGACGGCAACAAGCTTGTCGAAGATAGCAACAACTTCATAGTTCGTGTAATCCCAAGAGCGGTTGGGAACTCGATAAATTTCTATCTTCCGTAGATGACAATCACCATGATCGTATTTGAACTTATGTAGAATACCGGTGTACTCAACCTCCGGGCAGTCGTGTGAGATTTTTGGAAGTGGAACCCGGTGATGAGTGTACACATTCACAAGTTCCCACTCGTAGTTGTACCCAATATAAACAACCCAATCTCCATTTGCGCCTGCCCAAGCCTTGCCCTCAAGCGATGGCATCTTAACATCATACATATCATTATCAAGCGGCATCAACTTGCACAAGGCAAGGCTTCCCTCGTCCCCGCGCCAGTCAGCAGGGTCACAACAAAGAAGATAGGGGAGATCAAACCGCTCCTAGACCCTTGGGTTCCTTGTAATGATGTTATTAGTTGAGTCGAGAATGTTCTTGAACGAACCTGCCATGCTAGCCGAGGTGATGACGTCGCACCAATCAGTGAGTTCCTCCACCACGTCATCATTCAGATTGGGGCAAGAATAACGGGGTCGTTTCCGGCCTGTTCCCTCCATGCATAAGACGATCGAACAATGGCAGATGGAAGGGTGAAGGCAAATGGAGGAGGGAGGAAGAGCTTGCGACAGCAGCTCCAAGTCGAGAGGGAAAGGCGAAGAGGCGGTGGACGGTTGCCACGGTACACGAAGAGGCGCCTGGGGAGCGAACGGTTGCCATAGAGGTCACACACTGACGACAAGGGCCGAGTGAACCGCATGCGTATATCGCACACACCTGGATCTGGCTGACCGTTTCTTTTGTGTTGCCTAATCACAAATAGTTCATCCGAGTGAACCGTATGCTGTATATCACACACACCTTCATCTGGCTGCCCATTTCTTTTGTGTTGCCTAATCACAAACAGTTCATCCGAGTGAACCGTATGATGTGTATCACACATGCCTTCATCTGGCTGCCCATTTCTTTTGTTCCTCCTCACCGCAAACAGTTAATTGAACTAAACCGTATGCCCTTCATCGCACACGCAACTAAAATCCGAACCGTGTTTGACGCATCCATCTTCGCAAACATTTTACCCATTTTTTACGGTTTTCATACACCACCGTTTGCGATGATTGCATCGCACACAGTTTCTCGAAGGGTCTCTCATCGTAGTGTCGCATTAGCAGCATCATGTAGTAGTGGGTTTTACGCCTCGCGGTGGCCAGAACCTGGGTAAATTGTTTATGTGCTCTCTGCCGTGCGCTGGTCTACTCTTTGTGCAACACGACGCCCCCCCTGCCGAACCAGCAAGGGGCCTCCTAGTCCCATAGGTGGCCGCGGATATCCCGCGATATCTTTAGCACGCCAGGTAGGGGAATCGCTTGCGTGAACCTGAAAGCATGCGCAGCGCGTCATCGTCATCACCATCTTCATCTTCGATGATGCCATCAACCATGGCGCCCAAGAAGAAGTCCGGTGCTTCTGCCCATCCATCCACCTCGAAGGCTCCGCCGCCCACGGCCTCTAATGCCGCGGGGGATGTGGATGCGAGCAGAGATGTGAACGCTGCTGGGGACGTGGTTGGAGCAGGTGGCGCCATCACCACTTCCCCCGCGACTGGCACGAGGGCAGGAGATGTCGGAGGAGAACAACATCAGCAGCGTCTTGGCGGTCATGCTCCGCAAGGTGTGGGCGAGGGGGTCACTCTGTACGCACCCCTCCTCCCACCGACGGGCACAGCCACAACAACGGTGCTCAGTCTGAGGTAAACCATCGCCTTCCGACCGTCCCCGTCACAGGAGCGAACATGGCGCATGTGCCTCCACCCGGACGAGCCTCTGCGCTCGACAGAGCTGCTGACCCTCGAGCACCACCGCCGTGCAATCCCGTTGCCCAGGTGGTTGTCCCATAGCAGCGTGGGCACGGCACCACGGCCGCCGCCGCCGCTGGCACGGTCAGGAGCCAGGCAACGGTGCGGCTGACATCATCAACATCTATGCCAAGCACAACCATGGAGGCTATGGCGCAAGCTCAGCTGCAACTGAGGTTTCTGCCGGCAGCCGAGTAGATGGATGAATGGCGTGCCACCATCCAAAGCCTGCTCGGTTTCGCCGAAGCTGGCGGCTCTCGACAAGCTGGCCCGCCATGACCTCCCCAAGCAACAGCAACCGCCCGTACCGCTGGTCGAAGAAAGGGGGCCGTCCGCATGGTGCAGTCCCCACCACGGCAGCCGGTGCTGGCGCAGCAGAATCAAGACCCCGACGATGTCTCGATGGCCTCTTCTGGCCCTTCAACACGTCCTGGCCAAAATCGAGCCCCGATGGATAGGCAGCGGGGAGACGCGCGCTCCTTCATAGATCGACTCCGCGACGACCTCCGCCAGACCGACGAGTGCGACGGCCTCAATGTCGACGAGCCTGCACTCGGTGTTGGTGGGTGCCTACCATTCGAGGTCGGCTGCCCTGCCTTCACACAAGAACCACGGCAAGTCCGTTGGCCGTTCATTCGCACATTCAAGCCAGAGATACCTGAGAAGTACGATGGGAGGCTGAACCCGACAGAGTTCCTGAGCATCTACACCATCGCTGTTCAGGCTGCCGGGGGAAGAGATGAGAAGGTGTTTGCCAACTACTTCCATTTGGCCCTCAAGTCCAACGTGAGGTCTTGGCTGATGCACCTACCGGAAGTCTCCATTTCATCATGGGCAGACATGTGCCACGAGTTCATCGGTGCTTTCACCGGTGGCCACCAAGAGCCCGACAGGCCAACGACGTACAACTCCTTCAGCAGAAGGATGGAGAGACTCTCCGTAAGTATTTACAGAGATTCAGTAAAGTTCATAGAAATATTCCAAATATCCATCTGGCAGCTGTTAAGCAGTTTTCCAGTCCAATGTCTGCTAGCGCCGCATTCGTTCCAATATGAACGTGCGGTTGCCCAAGACTGTGAAGGAGCTATACACACTGGTGGATAAGTGTCCGCAAATGCCGCATTCGTTCCAATGTCCACCAGGAAGGAAGGAAGTTGCCTGGAGAGGAAGATTGCACCAATGTTGATTCAGAGGATGAGGATGAATCAACCAGTCAGAGAAAGGGCAAGAAGCGCAGTAAGAAGCCAAGAGATAAGGCAGTGATGACTGTGGACAGATCCGGCACACCTTGTACCGGCAATAAGGCCAAGGCTGAGGCCCGCGGCAAGGAAGCTACCACTTGTGCTGCCTGCCGGGAAGCCGTTGCCTCCGAGAAAGGTGGGAAGGGCGATGGACCGTACTGCAAGATCCATCAGACGATGGGCCATGACCTTCAGGAGTGTTACCAGGATGAGCAGCTTGTCAAGAAACAGAGGGCCGAATATGATAAGCGTGACAAGGAAAAGGGTCAGAATGCCGTTGGCGGTAAGGGCCGAGGCGGTGAAACAAACCACCCTGGCAAACCCTTTCGAAACCAAGGAAAACCCACCACGGGTCAAGAGAAGAAGATCTGATAATGTAAGTGATGGAGGAGATGAAGAGGAAACCAGCGAGAAGGAGTTTGAGAAGGCCACTGACGCCATGTGCATTGATGGGGTGCATCTTTGAACACCTCTCACCACTAGCTCAAGCGGTGGGCACGAGAGGTCAATGCCATGGAACCAGTGCCAGAGGCCCGGAAGCCGCTCAAATGGTCTTGCACGCCCATCATATTTGACGAGGAAGATCATCCTGGCCGCACCACTGCGGTAGGGTGTTTGCCATGTTGGTCTCCCCAATAATTCGTAGCCTCAAGATCACAAATATGTTAGTGGATGGCGGGGCTAGGTTGGATCTGATCTCCCCAGCAGTCATCAACAAGCTTCAGATAGGAGAAGAAGAGCTAAAAGTTATCGGCACGTTTCAAGGAGTTACTCCCGGCAGGAGCCGTCCCAAAAGAAAGATTATGTTGTCGGTGACATTTGGGGGAGAACTAAACTATCTGACTGAGAAGATTGTGTTTGATGTGGTTGATCTCCCCTAGTCGTACAATGGGATTCTTGGACGCCCAGCCCTGGCCAAGTTCATGGCAGCATCCCACTATGCTTACAACACTTTGAAGATGCCTGGGCCACTGGGAGTCATCACCATCCCATCAAATGGGAAGGATGCAATTATCTGTGTTGACAAGATGTACTGGGATGCAGTCGCAGCAGAGGCAGCGGCAGCAGCAGCTCCCTCCATGGAAAGCAAAGGAAAGGAGAAGGATGGTAGGACCTCCGGTAAGGAGTCCGGGAAGCGTGCCCCCTCCGAGTGCACGGCACCCGTTGACGACGTGCCGGAGTGTTCCAATAGCAAGAGATCCAAGGTTGCTGCATCCCTAGGGAAGAAGGTCCCGACAGGGCTGGCTGGTGTTGATGGTACTTTCACTATCAGTTCCACCCTTGATGACAAATAGGAAAGCGTGCTCGCTCCCTTCTTGCGGGCGAATATCGATGTGTTTTCCTGGCAACCATCTGATATCCCCGGTGTTCCCACGGAGGTAATCGAGCACCACCTTGATGTATGCCCACATGCCCGGCCTGTGAAGCAAAAAGTCCAGAAGCAGGCCTTGGAGAGGCAGCGGTTCATTGCCGAAGAGATCAAGAGACTGGAGGCATCTAGTTTGGTCAGAGGAGTACTGCACCCTACGTGGTTAGCAAATCCAATGTTGGTCCGGAAGGCTAACGTGAAGTGGAGGCTTTGCATTGATTTCATAGATCTCAACAAGGCTTGTCCGAAGGACCCATTTCCCTTGCCTTGCATCGACCAGATTGTGGATTCCACTTCAGGATGCAATTTGCTCTCCTTTCTGGATGCATGCTCCGGATATCATCAGATCTCCATGTCCAAGGAAGACGAAGAGAAGACATCATTCATCACCCCATGTGATACGTACTGCTTTATCCGCATGCCATTCGGATTAAAGAGAGCCGGATCAACCTTTGCAAGGGCAGTCTAGATTGGTTTTGAGCCACAGTTACACAGAAATATAGAAGCCTATATGGATGATATCGTGGTCAAAACCAAGGATAAGGCCACCCTTCTCTGAGATTTGGAGGAGACGTTTGCCAATCTGCGCAAGATCAATTTGAAGCTTAATCCAGAGAAGTGTGTGTTTGGTGTTCCCTCCGGCAAGCTACTGGGTTCTTCATATCCCATAGGGGATCGAAGCCAACCCGACAAGATCAGAGCCATTGAGCAGATCCAAGCACCAAGGATAGTTAAGGACGTGAGGCGCTTAACATGATGCATTGCCGTGCTGAGCAGATTCATCTCCAAGTCTGCCGAGCATGCCCTGCCGTTCTTTAAAATTTTGAAGAAGGCAGGGCCTGTTAAGTGGACCTTGGAAGCAAATGTAGACTTGCAAGAGTTGAAGGTCTACCTTTCGTCTGTACCCACCTTGTTTGCGCCCAAACCCCAAGAACCATTGTTGCTATACTTGGCGGCAACCAACCAAGTGGTCAGTGCGGCTTTGGTAGCCCAGCGAGAAGTGGATGAGGCAGAAAGGGAGCAAAACACAACAGAGTCAGAGAAGGCTCAAGACAGTAATGAGCACAGCAACGAGAGCAACCCCAAGGACGCGGCAAGGAAGAAAGTGGTGCAGCGCCTGGTGTACTTCGTCAGCTCCTTGTTACAGGGGGATAGATCGAGGTATCTTGGTGTGCAAAAGTGGATCTTTGGTCTTGTTATGGCCTCAAGGAAACTGTGCCACTACTTCCAAGCCCACAAGATCACGATTGTCACTCGTTTTCCGTTGCAAAGGATATTTTGAAACCTTGAGGCTACTAGTAGAATAGTGGAGTGGGCTTTGGAGTTATCCAGCTTTGGATTGAAGAATGAGAGCACATCAACTATCCAGAGCAGGTCATTGGTAGAGTTTATTGCAGAATGACGCCAACCCCTGATGAGGAGATAATCGAGACAGCTATCCTCGGCAAGGAATCACCCCAAGAATGGATTATGTATTTTGATTGTGCTTTTTCCCTACAAGGTGGAGGAGTTGGCGTGCTTCTTGTTGCCCCCTCTGGGGAACACTTGAAGTACGTCCTCCAAATGCATTTTGCCCGGGAAAAAGCCACCAACAATACAACAGAGTATGAAGGGCTCCTTGCCGGGCTCAGAATTGCAGCAGAATTGGGAATTAAGAAACTGATCATTCGAGGAGATTCACAACTTGTGGTGAGACAAGTCAACAAGGATTACCAAAGTCCATTGATGGATGCATACGTCGAGGAAGTGAGGAGATTGGAAGAGCACTTTGACGGGTTGCAAACGAAGCACGTACCCCATGTGGAAAATAGCATAGCTGATCACCTATCAAAGTGTGTTGCGCAGAAGCTTCCTGTGGAACCAGGAACTTTTGTTCTTCGTCTCTCTTAGCCCTCTGTATCACCAGCAACAATGGCCTGGAAAAGGAGAAAGTTGGACTACAGTGAGCCTCTCCCGGTCGAGCCGTCCGCTCCCGGTAGAGATCCTACCGGAAACAACTCCTCACAGCCTACCAGACCACCCCCTCCGGCCTGGCCAATGGACCCTGCGAACGAGGCTAGTGCTCCCATAGAAAAGGAGGTGCCGCTAGTCCTCGTTGCCGAGCCACATGCTCCATCTTGGGCAAGGCACATTGTCCACTTCCTCCAATCTGGAGAACTCCCCGGCGACCAAGATGAAGCTGCAAAAGTAGCCCGGAGGGCCGGTATGTATCAGTTTGTCGATGACACTCTATACAAAAGAAGGCGCAACGGTGTGAAAATGAAGTGTGTCTGCCGGGAGGATGGAAAGGAACTGCTGGCTGAGATTCACAGAGGAATGTGCGGCTCCCACATTGGATCAAGGGAATTAGTTGGGAAAGCATTCTGGCAAGGATTCTATTGGCCCACAGCCCTCCAAGATGCGGTCGAGCTCGTCATGACATGTGAAGCATGTCAGTTCCATTCCAAGAAAACACACATGTGTACCCCAAGCTCTTCAAACAATCCCTCTATCATGGCCATTTTCCGTCTGGGGGCTCGACATCCTTGGCCCCTTCCCCCGAGCAATCAGGGGCTTTCAATTATTGTTCGTTGCCATCGACAAGTTTACAAAGTGGCCGGAAGTGACTGCCGTGAGAAAGGTGACCGCTCAGACAACTATCAAGTTCTTGAAAGAATTGATCTGTCGTTTTGAAGTTCCGGCAAGGATCATCACCGACAACGACACCCACTTCACGAGCCACACCTTCATGCAATATGTTCGTACCCTCGGATGCAAGATCTCATTTGTCTCTATGGCCCACCCCGGAGCAATGGACAAGCTAAGAGTGCGAACACTGAAGTACTATGTGGACTCAAGACAAGAACTTTTGATACGCTGCAGAAGCACGGTAGGCGGTGGATCAAGGAGCTGCCGATAGTTCTCTGGTCCCTCAGAACGACACCTAACCGAGCTACCTGGCAACTCCCTTCTCCCCATGGAACTCATTTACGGGTCTCCTCGAGTGCTTGCCTATGATGAAGTAGCGCAAGTTGAGCACCGGCGTGACGATGCTGTGATACTCGAAGAGAACCATCTCCGGGCTGCTACGCGTGCTGCACACTACCAGCAAGCCCTGCATTGCTATCACAGTCACAGGGTTCATGCCCGGTGTCTTGAGGAAGGTGACCTTGTCCTTAGGTGCATTCAATCCGCCAAGGGTACAAACAAGCTGACACCAAAGTGGGAAGGCCCTTACGGGGTAGTACGAGTCACCAGACCTAGCGCAGTCTGTCTGGAGGCCAGAGATGGCACTCAGTTGCAAATCTCACGGAATATTGAGCATCTCCGCAAGTACTACCCGTAAGGCGCGGCTGTCGGGCCTTTCCCGGCAGCCACCCTTTCGTACAGGACTTGCCTCAGTTGCATGTAACCCCTTGTACGGAGCCGGGACAATGACCCCGTGCAAGAGAAAATAAAGAAGCACTGAGAGGGGGGCCCCAACCAAGATCACTGCATAAGCATTTCATGAGCATTTGCATATGCATATAGCTAGGATTGCATCCTGCATTCATTCTCATCTACATGAAGTTGTAGGTTCCTGCCGTGGACTTGCCTTCGACAAGGAGTTGAGAATATTGCCCGGCACTGCAATACCTGGCAAGCCAAACATATAAGTTATACCTCCTGTCCATTAGTGTTCTATAAAGCTATAAGTTTGCATGAGAAAACCTTGCTTATCCTTTTAAGACTCAGGTGCTCCCATCCCTGACTCGAACGTAGCTTCAGTTGGGATGGTCGTAGTGGCCTTTGGTAAAAAGGAGTTAGCGGGGGGCTGGCCCCTCTATCTGTTCCCTGGCAGACGTAGTTCACTGGCAGACAAAGAGGGCGCCGACAGGATAAACCTGCCAGGAAAAACTCGTTTTATTACAGTAAAGAGGCATTCCGCCTCTACATGGACATACACATGCACAGGTTCCCGACAAGGTTTATGTTTTTCATTAATATGCTGATACAAGTACAAGCATTACATAACACAAAGATGGACTCGAGGGATTACATGACTTAGATTAAAATTTGGCAATTGCCTACAAGTTTAAGATTGAACAAAGATAAGTGCCACATGATGCCTTTTCTTGTCCCCCTCCTTCCAGGCACGGCCGTTGAAGGCGAGGGAGGACAAAAGGAGCGCCTAGGCCAGAACCCGACTCACCCCCTCCGGGCTCCAGGAGAGGTTGCCCGGCGGGAGCGGGGCCACCAGGGGAGCACAACGATGGGGGCGGAGGCGACCCGTAGACCATCGTCACCAGGGCAAGCAGGGAACGACAAGGACAACATAGCTGCAACCCGAGATGAGGCCTGATGGGGTCCAGCAAGAAGACTGCTGGAGGAGCCCAGGAGCACCATCCACATCCCTGCATCCAACTCCCTGGCAGTTCCCCCTGCCGGGAAGAAGATGCAGGTGCTGACGCCTGATGAAGATGGTGCGGGCGACGATTAGCCGGAGTCAAAGTCGTCGCTCCCCCGCCCACTACCGTCGCAATCACCATCACTGTCCTCCTCGTCGCTTTCGCTTGAGGAGAAGCTTTCATCGTCGGTCGAGCTCTCCACAAAGCACCCTAATCGACTACCCGAGCGCCCAGAGATCTTGACGGAGAGCAGGGCATTCTTCATTAATCGAATTGAAGAACATGCCCCTCCGAGAAGCCATGGGTACGGGCAAAGGTCTTCCACCCACGACGGAGATACATCACATGAGGGGTGGGGAAACCAATGTTAACCCTCATACCTCCATTCCCGCAGCCCATCATGTGCAGCCGCAGGGCACATGCTTGTTCAAGATCCATCTCCCGCACAAAAAGAGTTGGGAGGCAAAGATGACCAGACAAAGGCTTGTATAGCCTGATGATGAACTCCCAAGGCTAGTCACCAGCGTGGCCTTCCATTGGGAGAGGACCCGCTGGCGGGGGCGCCACCAAGACACCGCCCCGACCTCCTCCTCCTCGAGCACCACGGTGACCTCGGTCGCGCCCCCTTCCTCCTCTCATTGCGGACAATTCCACTGCCTCAAGGTCTGGGGAAGGAGGGGCGCGTTGTCGAGCAGAAGCCCTCTTCGCCGCCGCTGAAGAACCGCCGCGCCCTCGTCCTCGCACCATGACTAGAAGAAATGGATCACGGAGAAGAAGGAGGAGTGTGTGTAGAGAAGCGCTGTCCCAACTGCCTTTTATAAGGAAACGGGGCAGAGGGCTAGCTACTCATACAGGAGACAGCCACCCATGTCCTCCAATGCGCCCCCTGCACCCGCCGTAACATTGGGGGTCAAAGCCGCCCCTCTGCTCCAACCATCGATGCTCGGTTTTCAGCCAAGACACTGCTCCCCGTGTCCTCCGCATCAACCACCTACCATGCCCAATGCATGCGGAACACGTGGCAAATGCTTGCAGAGGAGGGGAGGAGTGGGATAGCAGTTTCGGCCCCGTGATCGTGGGGCGAAGAGAATCCACGGGTGATGATCCAAGTTCTTCCACGACGTCACGCACAACACACGAGAAAACCGGAAACTGGCCCGGAATCAAGGCTGATGAAACCACAAGGAAGACCTCAAGTAATCAGCCTCTTCAGCAACCCTGCATGTGCACTTATTAGGCCCTTCCCCGACGACGCTCAGCAGCACAATCGGGGCAGGCCCGGGGGCTTCTGTCGGTGCAACAAACACTGGGTCTGTTGACCAGACTGTGCACAGGCACAAAGACAAGATTGAATCACCAGATCAAGATGTACAAGAGACCAAGAGGTCCAAGAGGCCAATAAGCAGACCAGAGAAGCAAGGTGTTGCAAGAGAAGGACCTCCTTTGCTGGGCAGGCGAGCCGGACGAGGGGCAAGGCCATCCTTAGACGGAGACAGTCAAGACACCCCGACAGGGCCTGCCGGGGCTCACGGAGGCAAAACCACCTCGCCAATCAATCAAGCACGACCCACATCGTCGATCAATGCGGTGTCAAGCTGCAAGATGATTAAGTGGCAGCCATTAGCCACATGGCAGCCTTTCCCTACAAGAAGAACCCGCAGATGACACCCATCCTACAATGTTTCAAGAGAACAGGCGCGGAGCTGGCAAGATTGCCCGGCAAGCCTTGCCGGGCAACCAGTGATGTGACACTAAGCGGTGCATTTAATGCACCCTGTCAGCCTACAGAGTTAGGTATGATAGCACTGTTTGCTATCATTTTAGTGCATAATGGCTACTTTGCCACTGTGGCAGCCCCTTGATCTATAAAAGGAGGCCCATGGCAATCGTAGAAAAGGTTAGAAAGTTGATGAACCCACACCCCCATATGCACGTAGTCGCTGCTGCCCTAAGGCAACCCCTGCTGGGCAAGTGTACGCTTCACCACACCCATTCCACCATCAATCCACCAAAGCAGGAGTAGGGTTTTACGCCTCGCGGTGGCCCGAACCTGGGTAAATTGCTTCTGTGCTCTGTGCCGTGCGCTAGTCTACTCTTTGTGCAACGCGACATCCCACTGCCGAACCAGCAAGGGGCCTCCTAGTCCCATAGGTGGCCGCGGATATCCCGCGACACAGGTATAATATCATATAGTTGATAGTAGATGGGTAAGTCCTGTTCATTGTGTCCCTAAGAAAGGAGGTATTATTGTTGTTCCTCATGATAAGAATGAACTTATTCCACAAAGAATTGTTACAGGCTATAGAATGGTAATTAATTTTAGAAAACTAAACAAAGCAACAAGAAAAGATCATTACCATTTGCCTTTTATTGATCAAATGCAAGAAATATTATCTAAGCACACACACTTTTGCTTTCTTGATGGATACTCTGGTTTTTCACAAATACCTATTTCTCAACCTGATCAAGAAAATACCACATTTACTCGTCCCTTTGGAACTTATGCTTATAGACGTATGCCTTTCGGTTTATGCAATGCATGTTGGGGTTTTGGGACGACATATGCCAACGGATGGCTTATCATGCATGGGGTCAAAAGAACGTCGCCGGGCTCGGGAAGCGGGATAAAGCGAAACTTAGGATGCCTACGGATCTTACCTAGGTTCGGGGCTCTCCGAGGAGATAACACCCCTAGTCCTGCTCTGCGGGGGCTCCGCGTCATCACTAATAGCACTAAAGTAGCTACAAGATTGCTCCTTTAGCTGTGTGGTTCAAAGGAAGAGGATGAACAAGGCTAGCTCACCTCCTCTCTCTATCTAGGGTTGAGCCTTTCGATCTTCTAACCCCTCCTCATGCAGGACCCTGGGGGGTTTATATAGACCTACCCCCCAGGGGTAGAATGGTAAACTCGACGGTGTGGCCCCCGGCCGTCAGTGTCTTTTGGCGCCGGCTTTACCGCCTGTCTGCTGGGGCCCACCGCCCACGGGCCCCTCGTGATTGTCTTTCACTGTGGGGATGCCTCTGCTGACGACAGCCTCGTCGAGAGGGAAATGGCTACAGTACCATCGCCTTCCGCCGTACGCTGCCGCCTCGCCCACTCCTGTCATCTTGATGAGGCTCGGACTTCTAGGCGGAGGTTTGCCGTCTGTTACCAGGCGGCCGTCTCCCCTGGCCGTCTGCCAGGGGCGGCTTGTTCATGAGCTACCCGCTGACCGATGGGGCCAGCCGCCTGCTGGTCCCGCCGTTTGCGGGTAGTGGGATTGTGGCCTCCTCTGACCGATGCTTGGTCATGAGCTGCGTGGCTACAGTGATCTGCCGCTTAGGAGATATTCCCAAGGTACATGGTCACTGTAGCCACGTCCTTATAGATCTTCTAAGGACATGTTCTCCTGTAGCCACGCCTCCGTGCGCAGGGGTCCCCCCCTGCGTGCTTCCTGGGGAAGGAGTGCGGGGCCGTCTGCTGGCTGGTGGGGTTGATGTCGCCGCCTGCTGGGTCCGTGCCGCCTGCTGGCTGCCGGCTCCTAGGGCAGGCTACCCTAGGAGGCGGCTCGAGGAGCAGACGGCCGCAGCGGACCAAGCGGCTGCCATTTGTCTTAAAATACCAAGGGTAGGCGCCGAGGATACCCATGGTCAATATCTCTGACAGTAGTCCCCGAAGCTGGTGGAACTCCGAGGCGGGTGCTGGAGGTGCCGAGGGGTTCCAGCAGCTTCCCCTCCCAGGCAAGCCCATCGTCCCTCACTTGTCTGTAAAAGATGTCCGTCTGCTGACAACCGTCTCTGCGCCGCTGGAGCCGGCTCCTAGCATCCGAACCATCGTCTCAGAGTCTTCGGCGAGAAGGCGCCGCCTGGTCAGCGGATAGTCGAACAGGCCCGCAGACCGTTGGCAGCGCCCACGCGTCACCGTCCTGTCGCGTCGGCCTGCCAGCCCACGCGCGTGATAGGACGTAACAGCAGGCCGGGGCCTGCCACTAAAGGTTTCGGGCCCCGCGCGGATCCACGGTGGCAGGGGTAATCAATTACCCTCCCACGCGCATTTAATGCGCCCGGATTAGGCGCAAGGAAATCGGGGCTCGTGCGGGACGTGGAGCGGTTAATCCCACGCCCGCCCCCTCGCCTTCGACGCCCGGGCCTATATATAGGCCGGGGGAGAGGGCTGGCGCCGTTCTCGCGCTCACTCTCCCCTATCCTTCATCTTCTTCCTCGCCTTCCTCGTCGCCGTCACAGCGAACCGCCACCCGAGCCATGTCCGGTCCAGTGCCTCCCCGACACCACGGCCAATGGAACGGCAACGAGGTCTTATAAGAGCATGTGGACGTCCTCCGACGGTCGCGGAAGCTGCCGCCGGCCGACAGGGTCGCCGTGGGCCTGGCGCCGGTGGCAGAGATCAGGCCGGCCCCGCAGCAAGGCGAGCGGGTCATCTTCCGCTCGCACTTTCCATGCGGGTTCGGCCTTCCGGCGAGCGGCTTCTTCCGCTCCTTCCTCGACTTCTTCCACATCCAACCTCACCACCTCACGCCAAACACGGTGACGACTCTTTCTTCCTTCGTCATTCTCTGCGCGGCTTACCTCAGCATCCTCCCCACCATTGAGCTCTGGACGGAGGTCTTCTACGTGAACCTCGGCACCGCCGTCCAGAGCGTGGCCGCTCAGTGTGGGGGGTGCATTGCGGTGAAGCGCACCGGGGCGAAGAACTTCTTCCCGGCGCCGAAGCTCGTGGGATCGGTGAAGCAATGGCAGAAGACGTACTTCTACGTCTCCAACGTCGACCCCGAGCAAGACTTCGTCTGCCTGCCAGAGTGGGTGCCGGGGCCGCCTGCTGAGCCTCGGGACTCCTGGAGGACCCGGCCCGTCGCCCTTATTGAAGGCGCCTCCGTCACCCTGCGCCGTCTCCGGGAGCTGATAGACGACGAGGGCCTGGACTTCGCAGATCTGCTGCTGACGTTTGCTGAGCGCCGGGTGCTGCCGCTGCAGCGCCGTCCCCACCTCATCTGCGACATGAGCGGGCGTCGGGACCCCAGCCGAACTTGCACCAAGCCCCTGCCCTAGGAAAGGTGGCCCAGCTGGTGAACCATATCTCCAGGTGCCAGGTCACCGACTCCGGCTGGGCCTTCGGCAAGGCGCCGTACAGCCGCGCCAACCAGCCGCCCGCAATAAGTTTTTCATCCTTCTGCTTTCTTTCTTCTTTATCCGGCTGCTGTAGCCGTCTGGTGCTAATACTTTGTTCAGATTTTTCCAAGCCAGCCGGCGCCGGGCTCCAACCAACTGGGCCGCCCCCTAGAGTCGGATCACTCCCAGAGCGATACGAGCGACCCCAATCTTGGGGCCGCCGCCGCCATGGAGGAGGAAGAGGCGACGGGCGGCGGGGACCAGCCATCGGGCGCCCTGCCAGAAGGCGGCCTCGAGAGCTGGCCGGATGATGACGAGGAGATGGAGGAGGCACCCGTCCGCGCCAGCCAGCAGGCGGGGCCGTCTGGCACAGCCGGTGGTGGGAAGTGCCGGTCCTTGTCAGGGCCGACTGGTGCCCCACCCAAGAAGCTTCGGCTGTCAACCGCCGCCACGAGGCGTCGGGAGGCGGCCGCCAGGGCGAACGTGCCGAAGAAGCCCAAGGCCAGGCCGGTTGTGTCCGGGTAAGTATCCTTCATTCCTTCTTTGCATGTTATTCTTTTTTCACAGCTGATCCATTCTTGGCTGGCCCTCTATTTCCTGGGGACATCCGTGCAGCGCGCCGCTTTCCCTCTCGCGGGTGCCAGCGGGCTCTGTTGTGGGAGGCCCAGATGCCCCTCCTACGCCCCCTCGCGTGGATCCAGCCGCCGCGCCCCGGGAGGCGACAGAGAGGAATGCCCGCGAGGCACGCGCGGAGCGCGAGGCCGCGGAGCGTGAGCGAGCGGCGGCCGATGCCGCCGCCCAGGCGGAGGCCGAGGCAGACGCCGCCCGCGTTCGGGAGCGGGGAAAAGGCCCCTAGCAGCCAGCGGGCCATGTCGTCCGCCCGGAGTCAGGGTCTCAGGAGCCATCGGCCCAAGCGCCGGCTGCTGACGAGCAGCCGGCTCCAGGCGATGGGGGAGACGAATGCGTTATCTTGGAGACGCCGCCACCACTCCCCGCGCCGCCTGCTGGGGAGCAGGGCAGCCGGCCAGTGGGTACGGAGGTGCCGCCGGTTGGGGGGGTGCTGGTGACTCGCCCCCAACCGGCCCCCCGAGGCCCAGCCCGCCGGCGCCTTGCGAGGGCGGCCTCTATGCCCCAGCAGGTAGAGGTCGGCGGGGCTAGCTCGTCCGCGCCGGAGAACGAGGCGACCAACACGGCGCCATCAAGCTGGAGGTCTGGAGGAGGCGGCGCGTGGATCGTCACATCGCGTGACGTCCTGGACCGCATGAACTCCTTGGGCAACGTCGTGCAGACGGCGATGCACGAGTTCATCGCCACGCGGTCCTCCGTTCGGGTAAGTGTGCTTCGTTTTCTTCTGTTTTTATTCCTTCAATTTCTTCTGTGGGGGTGCGTCAGCGCACCCACTGGGTGTAGTCCCCGAGTTCCGAGCCGGCTGCTGAGCAGGCGGCTTGGAACTCCAAAGTGTACATCCTGATCTGATCTTGCTTCTTGTTCCAGGAGTACCACAACCTCCGCGTGGCCTCCTACAACGCTCATCGCCAGGAGCTAGCGCAGCTGCAGGCTGCCTTGGCAGACAGCCGAGGTGAGTGCCTCCTCTTCTCCTTGCAGGGGCGCGTCAGCGCACCCGCTGGGTGTAGTCCCCGAGTTCCGAGCCGGCTGCTGAGCAGGTGGCTTGGAACTCCAAGGTTATATTTTTTGCTGCTGACCTTCGTTCTTTTCTTTCTCCCTTACCAGTGGTCGCAGCCGACCTCCGCAACCAGCTGGGCGAGGCCCAGACGGAGCTGACCGCTAAGGAGCGGGAGCGGGGTCTCGCCGCTCAGGACCGCGACCGCCTGGCCAAGGAGCTGGCGGACCAGGCGGCGGCTCACAAAGTCAAGCTTGGCAAGATGTCTGACGCTGAGTCCCTTCTGCGGGCCGAATTCGAGACTGAGCGCTCGAATTGGGCCGAGAAAGAGGCGGCTCTCCAAGATGGCTATGTAGCCATTGGAGACATGGTCGACGATGAGACGTCTACCCTTTTATTTTGTTTTCACCGTTTGCAGCAGCCGTCTTTCTTTTCTTCTGATCCTTCTTCTAGTCTTGGCAGAGTTCTTCCCGGGCTACTCTGTGGCCGCCACCCAGGCCATCGAGGCCGAGCGTGCTGCGAGGCGCCAGGCGGGCCGGGCGATCGCACCCAACGCGCCCAGGACCCCGGCCGAGGAGCTTCTTGCCATTCGGGTGCGTCTTCTGCCGGTCCGCCGTCTTCTTCGCCGGCTGCAGCGTGCTGGTGCCCAGGTCCTGGCCGCCCTCTGGCCAGGTGTGCCAATGCTCCGCACCCCCAGCCGGACGGCCGCCTGGCTGGAGGCGGCCGGCCAGTGCTTCGAGGCCTGGAAGGGCTCCGCAGCAAGGGCTGGCGCGCGGACCGCCCTGGAGTTTGCTAAGAGCTGGTATCCTGGCCTGAGCCTTGAACAGCTGGAGACCTTCTGCGCGGAGGCCCAGCCGGAGCTGGCTGCTGAGCAGAAAGAGCCCGTCCAATGTGCCGCCGCCCTTGCTGAGTACGCCGACACCTCCATCTTCATCCCGGAGTTGGATGATAGGGGCCATGTGGTGCCGCCTGGCAACTTCGGGCTGGACTTGGCGGCGTCGGAGGAGCTGGACGAAGAGATCACCTCCAGCGAAGGTGACGAGGAGGAGGAAGGCAGCGACGAGGAGACCAGTTCCTAGGAGGCGGACCTAGCAGCCAGTCGCCAGCCTGACCAATCCTCAACAAGCGGGCCAGGAGTAATGGCCCCGCCTGCTGCAGGAGACGGCCAGACTGAGACCCACCAGGCGGCCTCCCCGGAAGCCGGCTCCGTTGTGCCACCTGCCCAGCCTGCTGCGCCTTAAGTTTTTCATTTGTATCTTCTGCTTCTCTGTATGACTCGTAGAGTTAGTCCGAACAATTCCACCCGCTGGGTGTATTAGTAAATTATTACTGCAAGGCGGCTCTTGAGGCCTTTTGGATGTAAATATTCTTTTAAATGCTGCATCGTTTTTATGCAATTGTGCCGAGTCCTAGGATTAGCCTTGCCCTAGTTTCCTTGTGGCAGTTTCCTTCTTGCCGACTCCTTGAACTACCGTCCTGCCAGCCAGACAGCCATTCTGTGGTTCTGTGGCTGGGTCAGCGACTTGGCTATTTTCGGGGTGGGCAAGTATCTCGCCTTCTGGAAGGCGGTCTGGCCAAGCCTAGAATCGGCTGGCCGGCTGCTTGGCAGCCGACTGTTAGTGTGAAGGGCCGGCTGGCCCTATGTCTTTTTTCCTTAGCCATTTTTCATGTGGGCACCATTTCTTGCCTTTGGCTCCTGCCAGCCGGACAGCCGCGTTCTACGAGTCTATGACTTGATGCAGGAGAGGGCTTGGATTCCATCACATTACTTGTCTGACTTTTTAAGGAGAATTCCCTAGACATAGGGCTAGGCGGCCAGTCCCTGGGCCGTCTGCTAGGCTCCGGTGCCGGACAAAGGAGTGAACAACAATCATTCACATGCATAATTCTTATCATATTGATAAAGGTTTGGGTAGTCCCCGAGAACTCCTCGGGGTTCCCACTGATTCTCAAAATAACTTTAGATAGAGGCTGCGTGGTGGCCGCATTCCCCTTGGTGAATGTCCTTCAGGATGGCAGCCCTTTTGTTGCTTCTACACAACGCTGGAAGACGCCCGTCGCACTTCTTCTGACGAGCTCTTTATTGACTATGGTGTATGCTGAGGCTCGGCGTTGAACTTGTCGTACTGAAGTTTCTTCTGCTGGCAGCTCTCCTTTGAGCAGGAATGTGAGGATTGGTTGTGCCCAAGACGGTGCCGAGACTCCAGTTGCTTCGGCCAGAGAGGCCAGGGTGGTTGGGCTGGGAGGTGGAGGGCTGGGCTAAGCCACCTGCTGTGTATCCGAAGTCCCCGAGCCGTCTGCTGGAGCCGGCGCCTCCTGGCCGTCTGCTGGAGCAGTCCCCGGGCCGGGAGCTGGCGCGGCTGTAGGTGGTCCGTCTGTTGGAGTTGGAGTGTCGTAGCCGCCTGCTGGGGCAGTCTCTGGGCCAGCAGCCGAAACCGCGAGGCCGCCTACCCCGGGGTCGGCTGGTATGAAGATTGACTCCGACTCCTGTGAAGGCTTGATAGATGGTTTGCGCAGGCATTGGAGAGATACGCCGGCTGGTATTGCTTGGCGGGTGGAGCCGATTCGTGCCAAGGTGTCCGCTTGCATGTTGTTAGCTCGCGGTACGTGGAGGAACTCGCAGCCATCAAAGTGTCCACTGAACTGCTGGACAAGGAAGCGATAGCTTGCCATGTTCGCATCCTTGGCGTCCCAGTCCCCAGACGACTGCTGGACAACCAAGTCTGAATCACCATAGCACAGCACTCGGCAGATGCCAATCTCCTTGGCCATTCGGAGCCCGTGGATAAGTGCCTCATATTCGGCCACATTGTTGGAGGCGGCAGAGTGGATCTGCAGGGTATACTTGAGCTTATCGCCTTTGGGGGAGGTGAGGACGATGCCGGCTCCCAGGCCGGTGCGCATCTTTGATCCGTCAAAGTGCATCCGCCAATGGGTTGAGTCTGGCACAGGCGGCAGGTACTGGGTTTCGGCCCAATCGACGAGGAAATCGGCCAATGCTTGCGACTTGATGGTGGTGCGCGTCTAGTAAAAGATGGTGAAGGGGGCCAGCTCAATGGCCCACTTGGCCACTCTTCCTGAGGCATCTCTGTTCCCCATGATTTCAGCAAGCGGGGCCATGCAGACGACCGTGACAGAATGCTCTTGGAAGTACTGCTCGAGTTTCTTGGCAGTGAAGTACACGCCGTAGCACATCTTCTGGTAATGGGGGTAGTTCTGCTTGGACGTTGACAGCACTTCGCTCAAGTAGTAGATGGGCCTCTGGACGGGCATGGCTCTGCCGTCCTCTGGGCGCTCAACCACAATGACAGTGCTGACCACCCGGCTGGTGGCGGCTATGTAAAGGAACATGGCTTCCTTGTCTGCTAGCGCCGCCAGGACAGGCCGGGTCGACAGATGTCGCTTGAGCTGCTGGAAAGCTTCGTCTGCCTGGTCGCTCCACTCGAAGCACGTGGTCTTCTTCATCAGTTGGTACAGGGGGAGTGCCTTTTCTCCCAGCCGGCTGATGAAACGGCTGAGAGATGCCAGGCATCCCGTGAATCTCTGGACATCTCGCACACGGGTTGGTCGTTCCATCCTCTCAATGGCTTTGATCTTTGCGGGGTTGCACTCAATGCCGCGTTCAGATACCAGGAAGCCAAGGAGCTGGCCGGCCGGTACCCCAAAGACGCATTTCTCCGGGTTTAGCTTAATCCGAAAGCGGCGCAGGTTCTCAAATGTCTCCTGGAGATCCTCCAAAAGGGTTCCTCTCTTCTCCGTCTTCACCACAATATCAACCACGAAAACGTGGGCGTTCCTGCCAAGCTGCTTAAGGAGACACTTCTGCATGCAACGCTGAAAGGTGGCGCCGGCATTTCTCAAGCCGAACGTCATGGTCAGGTAGCAGAAGGCCCCAAACGGCGTGAGGAAGGCGGTCTTCAGACGGTCAGCTGGATCAAACTTGATTTGATGGTACCCCGAATAAGCATCAAGGAAAGACAGCAGCTCGCATTCGGCTGTGGAGTCGATCACTTGATCTATTCGTGGCAGAGCAAACGGGTCTTTAGGGCAAGCTTTGTTTAAGCTGGTGCAATCAATGAACATGCGCCATTTGTTGTTCTTCTTCAGCACTAGGACTGGATTCGCTAGCCACTCGGGATAAAAGACTTCCATGATGAAGCCAGCTGCTAGCAGGCGGGTGACTTCCTCCCCAACGACTCTTCTCTTCTCTTCTGACAGGCGGCGCAGCGGCTGCCTGACATGCTTTGCATCTTCTCTCACGTGTAGCTTGTGCTCGGCGAAATCCGTCGGGACACCAGGCATGTCCTTGGGGGACCATGCAAAGATGTCCCGGTTCTCATGGAGGAAATCGACGAGCTCACTTTCCTATTTGCTGTCTAGGCTTGACCCTATGACAGCAAATCGCTCCGGGTGAGACGGGTCCAAGGCAATCTTCTTCGTGTCCTTGGTTGGCTGGAACGAGCCTTGCGGCTCCGCCTCCCTGGGATCAGATGGTATGGCTGGCTGCTCGCCAGCCATTGCCACCAGCCGCTCCAGACGGCGCTTTTCCTCAGCCACAACAAGGGTTTCTGCCAGGCGACTGCTGGCCGTTGCGCATGCAATGGACTTCTCGTAGTCCTCGGCTATGGTGATTATTCCCTTGGGACCAGGCATCTTCATCTTGAGGTAGGCATAGTGGGGGACTGCCATGAACTTTGCAAGAGCTGGCCGGCCCAAGATTACGTGATAGGGACTTTCTAGGTTCACCACTTCAAACCAGACTGGCTCTCTCCGGAAGTGCGTCTTGTCACCAAATAGGACATCGACCCTGGCCTTGCCGATTGGTGAGCAAGAGAGGCCTAGCACAATGCCATGGAAGACGGTCCTGGTAGGTTGAAGCTGCTTCTCTGTGATGCCCAACTTCTCCATGGTGTCACGGTACATGATGTTGATGCTGCTACCGCCGTCTACCAGCGCCCGGGAGAAACGACAGGCCCGCCTGTCAGTGGAGAGAGTGGCGTCCAAGACCAAGGCATAGGCCCCTGGAGATGGCATGACAGCCGGGTGATCCTCTCGGCTCCAGCTGATCGGCCTTTCAGACCAGTGCATGAATTCTGGGTTCTTGACGGCAACAGTGTTGACTTCTCTGCGCTGCTGGCGTCGGCTGTGCCTATCGTCCGTCTGGCTGGTGAAGACAACATAGGCTCCATTTTCTTCTGGGAATTCGTCCTGGACCGGGCCGCCAGGACGGGCAGCCGGCGGATTAGGAGGCAGGGCCGGCTGTCCAGCAGGCGGCGGAGGCAGAGCTTCTCCCCTCGCAATTCTTGTGAGCCAGTGACACTTTCGTGTGGTGTGGTTGGAAGGCTTCGCGCCACTGTGGAACTTGCAGGGGGCGTCCAAGGCTTGATCAAAGGAAAAGGCCGGTTGCCACACCGGTTTGCCGCCCTTCTGGCGCTTGGGTCCTGCTTGAGCTTCTGGCTACTGTCCGTCGACCGCCGCCACTAGCCGGCTGTTGGCAGCCGGCGCATGGGCCTTGCGCTTCTGGTCGCTGGTCTGCTGGCGCCGGCTGGATTCTCCTGCTGGCGTCTTGGAAGTTGGAGGGGTCATCTTGCCAGAAGCATCCACTTGCAGCTCGGTCTTCATGGAGGAGTCAGCGGTGGCGTACTTGTCTGCTATGCTCAGCAGTTCATCCAACATGGCCGGCTCATCGCACAGGAGCGGGTGTTTGAGTAAGGTGCCTTCTCTGCACCCGGCCGTGAAATACTCGATGGCTTGTACCTCGTGCACTCCTTCACAAGAGTTTCGCAGCTCTACCCAGCGTGTCAGATAGTCACGGGCCGGCTCGTCTGGGCCTTGGACACACAGGGAGAGCTGACGCGGCTTGGGAGGACGCTTGTAGGTGCTGGTGAAGTTGCGAGTGAAGGCGTGGGTGAAGTCTAGCCAGCCGTTGATGCTATTGGGCTTGAGGCTGTTCAGCCACGTCCGAGCCGTGCCCTGGAGCATGAGGGCCACGTACTTCACCGCGACACGCCTGTTGCCGGTGGCTATGCTGACAGCCATGGAGTAATCCACCAGCCAGTCCTCTGGTTTCACTAATCCGTTGTACTTGGGGGTGTCTCTGGGGAGCGAGAAGCCCTTGGGAAAAGGCTCGTTGCGGATGCGAGGGCCGAAGCAGGCCGGACCAAGGTCATCTTCTTCTTCAACCGCCTGGGAACGAGCCAGACGGTCCAGGCGGTTGTGGGCATCGTTCTCCCCAACCCCCTCGCGGCGGCCCAGGCGGTCTGCCAGAGAGGGGTGGTCAACAGGCGGAGGAGACACACGCCTCTCCCGCCTGGGAGGAGGCGGATGCTCCCCTCGTCGTTCTACGGCCCTTGGGCGGCCGTCTTCGTCGCGCTCGATGGTGACGCGAGTCTGCCGGCTGCGGCTGGCAGCGGGCTCTGAGTCTCGCTGGTTGGTGGCGCCGACTGTTGGAGAGCGGGATGTGGCTCCTTGCTCCCGCCGAAAAGGGCGGTTGTCGGCGTGCGCGCCCGCCTCTGATACCCGGCGACGGGCCTCCTGCTGCGTAGCAGCAACATCGAGGAGTTGGCGGGCACGCTGGGTCATGCAACGGAGCTCGTCTCCCTCTAAGTGGCCCATCTCATCGACTGCCGCCTGGGCAGCCCTTAGGTTCTCCGACGGAGTGAGGTACACAGGCCGTGGGGCCCCCCAACATGTCTGCTAGCAGCCCGTCGCGATCGCGGACAGCGCCGGCTCGGCTAGGCTCGCCAGCAGCCGGCGTGCCACGAATGGCGTGGTCCATTTCGCGGCGGTAAGCTTCAGTGAGGCGTCGGGAGGCAGCCAATTTATTGGCGCTGTCGAGGAGCGAAACGCGGAGCGCCTCCAACGCCGCGCCGTCCGCCCCCGCCGCGACAGGGGCGGCGAGGTGCTACAGAGCGGCCTCGAGCGGGTCTGGGCCCGTTTTGCACGATGGTTCGCCGTGGTCGGTGACGAGCACCTCCGTGACGATGCTGATGGTGCTGCAGATCGGAAGAACGGGAAGAGGGTCGTTGACGATCTCCATGTGCTCGGGGAAGGAGTCGACCGGTCCTGCGTCGAGGTCGACGATCATGTCTACCGGTGGGTCAGAAGAGCCCACTGACTCCACGTTAGAGGCGCGCTCGTCGACAATGTGGAGCTTGTCGAGGAGCTCGACGAGGAAGCTCTCCGGCGCCACTCGCTCGGCCGCCGGAGAGGGTTCATCATGGATACGGCCGGCGCCGAGCAGATCGGCGAGCTCGCTCACGGCGCATGCAGCCTCAGCGCAGCGAAGCATCCCGGTCTCCACGCCAGCGGGCTTGCCGGGCTGGCTACTCTCGCCAGGAAGAAACAAGGTTCCCGTCCAGAACATGTCTCCGGACGACGGTGCACCTAGCCCCACGGTAGGCGCCAAATGTCGGGGTTTTGGGACGACATATGCCAACGGATGCCTATCATGCATGGGGTCAAAAGAACATCGCCGGGCTCGGGAAGCGGGATAAAGCGAAACTTAGGACGCCTACGGATCTTACCCAGGTTCGGGGCTCTCCGAGGAGATAACACCCCTAGTCCTGCTCTGTGGGGGCTCCGCGTCATGACTAATAGCACTAAAGTAGCTACAAGATTGCTCCTTGAGCTGTGTGGTTCAAAGGAAGAGGATGAACAAGGCTAGCTCACCTCCTCTCTCTATCTAGGGTTCAGCCTTTCGATCTTCTAACCCCTCCTCATGGAGGACCCTGGGGGGTTTATATAGACCTACCCCCAGGGGTACAATGGTAAACTCAACGGTGTGGCCCCCGGCCGTCAATGTCTTCTGGCGCCGGCTTTACCGCCTGTCTGCTGGGGCCCATCGCCTGCGGGCCCCTCGTGATTGTCTTTCACTATGGGGATGCCTTTGCTGATGATAGCCTCATCGAGAGGGAAATGGCTACAGTACCATCGCCTCCCGCCGTACGCTGCCGCCTCGCCCAATCCTGTCATCTTGATGAGGCCCGAACTTCTAGGCGGAGGTTTGCCGTCTGTTACCAGGCGGCCGTCTCCCCTGGCCGTCTGCCAGGGGCGGCTTGTTCATGAGCTACCCGCTGACCGATGGGGCCAGCCGCCTGCTGGTCCCGCCGTTTGCGGGTAGTGGGATCGTGGCCTCCTCTGACCGATGCTTGGTCACGAGCTGCGTGGCTACAGTGATCCGCCGCTTAGGAGATATTCCCAAGGTACATGGTCACTGTAACCACGTCCTTATAGATTTTCTAAGGACATGTTCTCCTGTAGCCACGCCTCCGTGCGCAGGGGTCCCCCCTGCGTGCTTCCTGGGGAAGGAGTGTGGGGCCGTCTGCTAGCTGGTGGGGTTGATGTCGCCGCCTGCTCGGTCCCTGCCGTCTGCTAGCAGCCGGCTCCTAGGGCAGGCTACCCTAGGAGGCGGCTCGAGGAGCAGACGGCCGCAGCGGACCAAGCGGCTGTCATTTGTCTTAAAATACCAAGGGTAGGCGCCGAGGGTACCCATGGTCAATATCTCCGACAATGCACCTGTTACCTTTCAAAGATGTATGACTGCTATATTCTGTGACTTTTGTGAAAAGATTGTAGATGTTTTCATGGATGACTTCTCTGTCTATGGGAGGTCTTTTTATGATTGTTTAAGCAATCTTGATCGAGTTTTGCAAAGATGTGAACATCACTTTCTGTCTCCTGGATCAAGACATCAACATCCCTCTTGATGAGTGGTGTACTTACTTTGGCTTCGCCAACAATGATGATGATCTTAGATATGTTTATGATTTCACTGACCTGCACCCAAGGCAATCCTTTTATCGTATGAGTCATCGTGGCTCTAAGCATCCCGTTATACGTTATTTCTACTATGTTATCACTAACTCATTGTAGGCACGAGGAGAAGTTTCTAAGGTGAATGATGAGAACAAGCTAGTTCTCGAGAAAGCATCTACCTTGATGTCGGTTATTCGCCCAACCTAGGGGCAATACTTTTGCTACACCTCGCGCATCAAGAAAATCATGCACAAGGAGGTATCGTGTGTGGAGGAGTGATCACCTACAGTCATCTTTGCCTCATTGTCGGTAGCACCATTATTAACATTCGTGATTTTACTAGCGCCGGTAAGGTAGTACTTCGTAGTGGCCATCATTGTATCAAAATTCCTAGAGTGGCGTACTTGTTACTCACACCGACCCCTAACCATTTTTCCATCGAGAGTTGACAATTGCATTATGTTGCATAGGAAGGAGATACAACTTTTGACCTAGAAGGGCTAGAACCTGAACAAGTACATGAAGAACTCACCATCGACGAAGAGGAGGAGGAGCCCCAACGAGACTACACCACCTATACGCGGACCTCAACAGCTTCCAGGACTCCATTGATGATATGAGCAACCTCATTGTGTCCCTGAGGAGCACGTCCACCTACATGAACATGAACTTCTCCAACTAGAGCCAGGAGTGGGCCCCTGACCAACCACCGCAATGATCTCGTCGGGTTGGGCTTGCAAGAGCCTAAGCTCGGGGAGGTTATCGCCACTTATACATCAAGATGTGGCGATAATTGAATAAATTGTAATGAGGTTGTACTTAAGATCAAGGAGCTTCAAAACACTCACGTTGGTTTGTTCCAACACTTTACTTTTATTTGCTTTTGCTTTTTAGGTTACTTTTGCTTTTGCTTTTTAGTTTGTTTTTGCCTTTGCAATTTTTCGGTTGCAAGTTAGTTTTGAAAAACCCCAAAACCAAAAGTTAGAATAAGCTTTTCTTTGCTCTTGTTCTTATTTAGCCCCTTGGAGTTCAATTGCACTTTGATTTTAGAGGAGTTGATCTATGCGAGCATAACAAGGAATGCAAGAGTAAGGAAGAGAAGTGCGTAAACTCGCAACCGTGAAAGTATGTCCTACGACCCTCGTCTTTTGCGCTTGGATACTTAGAGTAGATGTAATAGTTGTATGTGTGATATGTGCAAATGGGAGTGAGTCTTAATAGTTAATACAAAGGTTTTGTTATAGTAGTTGAAATAATTTGTAGCCTTGTTTTCATTAGTTTAGACAACTAAGGCTTGTCGTGGGACAGTTTTTAAAATAATTAACCAAGTACAACTTTGGAGAAGAGAAAGTCTTTCAAGACTTGAAAGTTTGGAAATTGTAGTGGAAGTGATGTTTAACATGCTCAACCCCATGTTGTTAATTGTAACAGACTTGATAGCAGTTGTGGATTAAATTGTCTAGAGGATCTTAGTTGAAAGGTGGATGAGATTTCGCCAAAAATATGTGTTGTATATCTCAACAAGGTGTTACGGCCTCCAGCTGGTGCCATGGCCTTTGCTACTATATACGCGTTTACATGTGTAAATGTGGCTTCATCACCCTTCTTGATGTTATGTTGAGGACTCCGCTGGCCAATGAACGATCCACCAAGAGAGACAACTCAGATTTTGGCTATGAGTTTGTTATTGTGCATAGTGGCAACACTACAAACGAATATTATTCAGATTTGACTTGAATGGGTGTGTCTGTGGTAAACAAAGGGGACTAATAAAAAGAGCTCAAAATAGACATTGTTGCTAAAGTTCCATAGTTCCCAATCATTAAGCCACATCGAAAACCTATGCATGATCACTTATTTGGCATAATCTCATTCATATGACAATCAAAGTTCCAGCAAACAATGATTGAAACAAAGTGTTTAAGAGCCTAAAGGAGGAAACAATTGTGGGTGTGCTTATGAGCACTTGAGCATCATGTTTTACTACATGCTTTCTACCCCCTAACTTATGTTTTCATGGCTCTATCTTAAGAAACTCTTTCGTGCATTCCCGCAAGCAAGTGTCGTCTAGATTAAATGAAATGAAGTACTACAAAGTTTTTTTTATGTAGTACATTAGAAACTTTGTGTTGATTATATTTGCTTCTCTAACACTTGCACTATAATGATGCCACCCCTTCATCTATGATGTGTTTTCAGGTCAAGAAACGAAGGGTTCTACTTCTTGAGCTTGTGTTGGGTTTTCCTTGAAGAGGAAAGGGTGATGAAGCAAAGTAGAGATAAGTATTCCCCTCAGTTAAGAACCAATGTATCAATCAAGTAGGAGGAACACACAAGTCTCCAATAGTTGTACCTGCACAAACAAACAAATACTTGCACCCAACGCGATAAATGGGTTGTAAATCCCTACACGGATACTTGCAAGAATGAGATCCGATAGTGATAGATGTAAAAGATAAGTAAACACACAAACTAAAATAAAGGTAAATAAATTGCAGGACGGTATTTTTGTGTTTTTTTATTTTATAGATCGAACAATATGATAAAAGATAGACCCGGGGCCATAGTTCTCACTAGAGGCTTCTCTCTTGAAAGAAAGCATATGGTGGGTAAACAAATTATTATTGAGCAATTGATAGAAAAGCGCATAGTTATGACGATATCCAATGCAATGATCATGTATATAAGCATCACGTCCCAGACAAGTAGACCGACTCCAACCTGCATCTACTACTATTACTCCACACATCGACCGCTATCCAGCATGCATCTAGTGTATTAAGTTAACAAGAATGGAGTAACGCCTTAAGCAAGATGACAAGATGTAGAAGGATAGATCCAATCCACATGAATAAACCCAACCTTTCTATCCTTAATGGCAACAATACAAATACGTGCCTCGCTACCCCTTCCGTCACTGGGTGAGGACACCGCAATATTGAACCCATTACCTAGCACCTCTCACACTGCAGGAAAATCAATCTAGTTTCCCAAACCAAATTAATAGATCAGAGAGAAATACAAAGCTATATCAATCATGCATAAAGGAGTTCAGAGAAGACTCAAATAATATTCATAGATAATCTGATCATAACCATACAATTCATCTTATCTCAAAAAAATACCGCAAAAGAAGATTACATCGAATAGATCTCCAAGAACATCGAGGAGAACATTGTACTGAAGATCAAATAGAGAGAAGCAGCCATCTAGCTACTAGCTATGGACCCGTAGGTTTGTGGTAAACTACTGACACATCACTGGAGGGCAACAAGGTTGATGAAGAAGCCTTCCGTGATCGAATCCCCTCCGACGAAGCACCAAAAAAGGTCCCCAAATGGGGTCTCTCGTAGATAGAAACTTGCGGCGGTGGAAAATGTATTTTGGGTTGCTCTCTAGTCTCCGGGGCATATTTGGCTATCTATAGAAGACGAAATAGGGTTGGAAGGGTCACCAGGGGGGGCACAAGCCTATGGGGCGCGCCCCCAGAGCTTGTTTACTCGTCATGGCTCTTATGGCCTCCTCCCAAAGCTTCTAGGGTGTCTTATGGTCCAAGAAAAATTATCAAAAAGTTTCATGACATTTGGACTCCGTTTGGTATTGATTTTATGGAAAGCCAAAAACAAGGAAAAAACAACAACTCGCACTGGGCACTAGGTTAATAGGTTAGTCCCAAAAAGATATGAAATAGCATAATCATGCAAATAAAACATCCAAGGATAATATAATATCATGGACCAATCAAAAATAAAAGATACATTGGAGATAGATCAATGGGATGTCTAGGCATGCCGATCGTAAGTGAACCAAAACCTTCTCGTTATTTTGGTTTAACAACTAAGTTCCTTATGCTTCAAATTTCTCTTTAAGTTGCTCGAGGATGGTCAAGTTTAAGCTTGAGGGGCTCGATGAGTGATATTTTTACACTCATTTCAACCTTGTTTAAACTGGGATATTTCATTAGAAGAGAGATATTTGCTCCGATGTTGCTATTAATGACTAATGAATGCACATGATTCCACAAATCCTGTCCTTGATGTGTTTCCACAAGAAATTGGCTAAAAAGGGAAGGAATCACATGTGGAAATGGAATGGAAGGAGAATGTAGGAAGAAAGAATCAACAGGAGGCATTTCTTCGAAGAGAGAACAAAATACAGTGTTCCATACGAGCGCCCGTTTTGAGGCAGACCGTCCACCTGAACAACTTTTATAAAGCAGACCCTGTCAAAATGTCAATAGATGAGAGCAGAGGAGGATCGTCGAGCACTGCCAGAACTAGTTCATCATCATCTTCATCCACAAACCCTAGACACTGCTATTTTCACCTTCATAGCCATCTCCACCACCATAGCCCTCTCTCATCTACTTCGCACTTGTAATCGTGCATCACGCAAGGCATCCACTTTAAGACATACTGCAATCAATCATTCCCAAGATGTGTTCTTCAAATATTTCTTCTCGCGATCTAATCTCCATGTGTGAGTAGTGATACGTCTCCAACGTATCTATTTTTCCAAACCCTTTTGCCCTTGTTTTGGACTCTAACTTGCATGATCTGAATGGAACTAACCCGGACTGACGCTGTTTTTAGCAGAATTGCCATGGTGCTGTTTTTGTGCAGAAATAAAAAGTTCACGAAATGACCTGAAACTCCACGAAGATTATTTTGGAAAATATAAAAAAATACTTGCAAGAAGATCCAGACCAGGGGGCCCACACCCTGTCCACGAGGGTGGGGGCGCGCCCCCTGCCTCGTGGGCCCCCTGGTGCTCCACCGACGTATCCCCAGATCCTATATATTCACTTTTGGGGAGAAAAAAATCAAGGAGAAAGAATTATCGCGTTTTACGAGACAGAGTCGCCGCCAAGCCCTAATCTCTCTCGGGAGGGCTGATCTGGAGTCCGTCCGGGGCTCCGGAGAGTGGAGATCGTCGCCATCATCATCATCAACCTTCCTCCATCACCAATTCCATGATGCTAACCGCCGTGCGTGAGTAATTCCATCGTAGGCTTGCTGGATGGTGATGGGTTGGATGGGATCTATCATGTAATCGAGTTAGTTTTGTTAGGGTTTGATCCCTAGTATCGACTATGTTCTGAGATTGATGCTGCTATGACTTTGCTATGCTTAATGCTTGTCACTAGGGCCCGAGTGCCATGATTTCAGATCTGAACCTATTATGTTTTCATGAATATATGTGTGTTCTTGATCCTATCTTGCAAGTCTATAGTCACCTACTATGTGTTGTGATCCGGCAACCCCGAAGTGACAATAATCGGGACCACTCCCGGTGATGTCCATAGTTTGAGGAGTTCATGTATTCACTATGTGTTAATGCTTTGGTCCGGTACTCTATTAAGAGGAGGCCTTAATATCCCTTAGTTTCCAATAGGACCCCGTTGCCACGGGAGGGTAGGACAAAAGATGTCATGCAAGTTCTTTTCCATAAGCACGGATGACTATATTCGGAATACATGCCTACATTGCATTGATGAACTGGAGCTAGTTCTGTGTCACCCTAGGTTATAACTTACACATGATGAATTGCATCCGACATAATTTCCCATCACCGATCCAATGCCTACGAGCTTTTCACTTATTGCTTGTTGCTTATTTACTTTTCCCCTACTACTATCACAAAAACTACAAAAACACTATCGTTACTTTTATTGCTGCTACCGCCGCTACCATATTACTTTGCTACTAAAATATCTTGCTGCAGATACTAAGTTTCCAGGTGTGGCTGAATTGACAACTCAGCTGCTAATACTTAAGAGTATTCTTTGGCTCCCCTTGTGTCGAATCAATAAATTTGGGTTTAATACTTTACCCTCGAAAACAGTTGTGATCCCCTACACTTGTGGGTTATCAAGACTATTTTCTGGCGCCGTTGCCGGGGAGCATAGCTCTATTCTTTAAGTCACTTGGGATTTATACCTGTTGATCACTATGAAGAATTTGAAGGACTCAAAAACCAAGATCTTACCCTCAACTACGAGGGGAGGTAAGGAACTGCCATCTAGCTCTGCACTTGATTCTCCTTCTATTATGGGAAAATTTGTGACACCTACTCATGCTATTGAATCTGATATGTCATATGTTCTTGATGATGCCACTTCTTCTATGTATGATGAAACTACTTCTATGCTTGATAATACTGTGCCACTGGGTGAATTTCTAGATGAACAAATTGCTAGAGTTAGGGAGAATGCAAATATTGAAACCAATGATATTTATGAAAGTGATGATGAAGCTTCTCCCAATAGATATGAATACTATTGTTCCTGAGGGTTATGTTATGGATGAAGAAACTGCTAAAGACTTTCTTGCTTGCAACGATAGATATGATCTTAAGAAATTATTAGCTAAGCTGAAAGAAAAGTCCTTGAATGCTAGAATGAAACAAGACCTTGCTTTTGCCACTTCACCTATCTGTGTTACTGATAAGGATTATGAATTCTCTGTTGAATCTGATCCTTTCCATGGCTATGAGTCTGAAACTGTTGTGGCACATCTTACTAAGTTGAATGATATAGCCACCCTGTTTTCCAACGATGAAAAGATTCGTTATTACTATATCCTTAAGTTGTTTCCGTTCTCGTTAAAGGGTGATGCTAAGACTTGGTTTAATTCTCTTGATCATGGTTGTGTGCGTAGTCCCCATGATATGATGTATTACTTCTCTGCTAAATATTTTCCCGCTCATAAGAAACAAGCTGCCTTACGGGAAATATATAACTTTGTGCAAATTGAAGAAGAGAGTCTCCCACAAGCTTGGGGGAGACTTCTCCAATTACTTAATGCTTTGCCTGATCATCCTCTTGAAATGCATGATATACTTGATGTCTTTTATAATGGACTAACCGATGCTTCCAGAAACCACCTGGATAATTGTGGCGGTTGTGTTTTCAGGGAAAGAATAGTTGAACAAGCTGAATTACTATTGAATAATATGCTGGCCAATGAAAATAATTGGACACTACCTGAACCAGCCCCTAAGCCAACTCCGAAGAAAAGAGGTGTTCTGTTTCTCAGTCCTGAAGATATGCAAGAGGCAAATAAATCTATGAAAGAAAAAGGTATTAAATCTGAAGATGTTAAGAATCTACCGCCTATTGAAGAAATACACGGTCTTGATAACCCGACACAGGTAGTAAAGGTAAATTCTCTTTTTAGATTTTATGAAGGTGATATTCCTCGTTATAAGTCTGCTAGCCAATGCTTAGATGAGTTTGACAATTTTATTGTGAAACAAGAAAACTTCAACGCTTATGTTGGTAGACAATTGCAACACAATGCGTATATGATTGAACGCTTGAGTGATTATCTGTCTAGAGCTAAAGGTGAACTAAAACTTATTAGTATACATGCTTCTATGGTCACCACTCAAGTAGAACAAGTACTTAAGGGAATGATTTTCTCAATGAATTAAATAGTAAGAATAATGACTATGCTGTTAGAGCTGCAACTAGAGGTGGTAAAGTGACTCAGGAACCTTTGTATCCTGAAGGCCACCCTAAGAGAATTGAGCAAGATTCTCAGAGAGCTAATTTAGATGCACCTAGTTCTTCTAAGAAGAAGAAAAATAAAAATGGTAGGACTTTGCATGCTTCTAGTGAACCTGTAGCTGACACACCTGAGAATCCCAATGATATATCGGTTTCTGATGCTAAGACACAATCTGGCAATGAACATGAACCTAGTGATAATGTTTATGATGATGCTCAATCTAGCAACGATAATGATGTAGAAATTGAACCTGCTGTTGATCTTGATAACCCACAATCAAAGAATCAATGTTATGATAAGAGAGACTTTGTTGCTAGGAAGCATGGTAGGGAAAACGAACCATGGGTTCAGAAACCCATGCCTTTTCCTCCGAAACCATCCAAGAAGAAGGATGATGAGGATTTTGAGCGCTTTGCCGAAATGATTAGACCTATCTTTTTGCGTATGCGTTTGACTGATGTGCTTAAAACAAATCCTTATGCTAAATATATGAAATATATTATTACCAACAAAAGGAAGATACCTGAAGTAGAAATTCCCACCATGCTTGCCAATTACACTTTTAAAGGTGGAATACCTATGAAACTAGGAGATCCAGGAGTACCCACTATACCTTGCTCCATTAAGAAGAACTATGTTAAAACTGCTTTGTGTGATCTTGGAGCCGGTGTTAGTGTTATGCCTCTCTCTTTATATCGTAGACTTGACTTGAGTAAGTTGACACCTACTGAAATATCTTTGCAAATGGCTGATAAATCAACTACTATACCTGTCGATATTTGTGAGGATGTGCCTGTTGTAGTTGCAAATATTACTATTCTAACGGACTTTGTTATCTTTGATATCCCCGAGGACGATAGTATGTCCATTATCCTTGCTAGACCCTTTTTGAATACTGCAGGGGCTGTTATTGATTGCAACAAAGGCGATGTCACTTTTCATGTCAATGGTAATGAGCATACAGTGCATTTTCCAAGGAAACAACCTCAGGTCCACAGTATCAATTATATTGGAAAATTTTCAACTATCACCATTAGAGGTTTTGAATTTCCTCTTCCTACTGTCAAGAAGACATATGGCATTCTTATTGTTGGGGACATACATATCCCCATTGAGGTAACCTAGTGTTATTCGAAAATTCTCCAGTTTCATGTTATTCGGAAAGAGTTTATTAACAAGACCTGATCAACCTTGTTAATGGATTCCTTTTGATGAGCATGAGATGGATGAATCTAGATAACACAAACCTTCTGTACCCTCTTTTTACTTTCTGTTAATTAGGATAAATAAAGCAAAAATAGTATTTTCTGTCTGTTTCCAGACTTATCCGTGCAATAAAAAATACCCCGAAAATAAAAGTTCTCCAAATGCCATGAAAAGGAAATATGATTTTTTCTAGAATATTTGTGAAAATATGGCACAGAACACACAGCGAGGGGAGCCAGCACCTGGCCACGAGGGTCCAGGGTGCAGCCCCTGCCTCATGGGCCCCACGTGGCCCCCTCCACTTATTCCTGCGTCCACACTCTTCTTCTTACTCCCAAAAAAATCACCAACCAGCTCAAACCCGAGTTCTAGCTCATCTTGCTGCCATTTTCGATCTCCTTGCTCAAAGCACCATTCACCAAACTGTTTGGGGAGATTGTTCCTTGGTATGTGACTCCTCCATTGGTCTAATTAGTTTTTGTTCTAGTGCTTTATTTATTGCAAATTTGCGTTGCTGTGGTGACCTTGTTCTTGAGCTTGCATGTCAAATTTTCATGGTCCCAAGTAGTTCTAATGCATGATATAGTCTCTAGGCACTAGTAGGAGTTGTTGCTATCAATCTTGTTGAGTTTGGTTAACTTTTATTTTGAGTTACTAAAAATTTCATAAAAATTCAGAAAAATGCATAGGAAAAACTTCCAAGGTGGTTCTTCAAGGAAGCAAGAACCGAGGCTCGCGTTCCGTGAGCCGGACGATGAACTACCGAGGGATGCTAACGTGCGGCCTTATGAATGGCCGTCAGATGACTTTATAGATCAGGTTGGCATCAAGGATGAATTTTACGCATGTGCGCAACGCTGACCTCGAGGGCTTCATACAAGTTAAGTGCCCTCAGTACCGTGGCTTAACTGATAGCTTTGTGAGAAGGTTTAAAATTCCATCTTCACGTAATTCTCACAATGTCCTGTTTGACCTGTATGATAAATCCTATACCATGGACTTAGAGGATTTTAATGATGCTTGTAAGCTCCCACAGTGGGGCAGTATGGGTGATCCTCGTAAATCTGAATTCAGAGAGTTTCTAGCTAGTATCACCGTGGGGGAATCTAGGGAAATCACACAGGCTACTATAGGGAGCATCCATTTTCCTGCTATCCATTACTTTGCTCTCTTTATTGGTAGATGTCCCAGATCTTAGTGTTCTCAGGAGTGCTGTACTACGTGATAGACAATATAACTTGGGAGCCATTGTTGCATGTAGGCTACACCATAATGGTATGAATGGAGATTTATTTGGTGGGATTTATGCCACTCGCATAGCCCGCCGTCTTGGTGTGCCTGTGCACGAGAATGATGAACCTCTACCTCCTGCTCATTTAGATTGCCATGCTATGACTAGTCATCGGTTTATAGAAAGGGATGATCAATCCCTCAAATATCGACTAATCTTTAACAGGCACCATGCCATCCCTATTGTTCTTCCTGCCCCTACTTTGTTTGACTTTCAGGCAAAAGGGAGATACACTATAACTATGGAGGAGGCAAATGCGTATTATAATATGACAGAAGCAGCCGCCTTCGAGCTGCAGCTCAGCATGCGGTAGTTGCTGCATCTCAGTACAACCCCAACTATGACTTTGGATATCCTTCAGGCCAGTACTGGCCATAGACCAATTTAGGCCAAAATCCTAAGCTTGGGGGAGTACGTGTTTCTCACCGACTTTACATTCATGTTCACACACTTATTATAGTTGTCGGTGCTCACACTCTTTCATTGTACCATCCATGTTTAGTTTCATTTCTTTTTCTTAGTCTTTTTCTCGTGTGCTAGAAAAACCTTAAGAAAAACAAAAAATATATTAGTTGTAGCTTCTAGCTAGTTTACTTTCCTTGCTTGTAGTAGTAGTAATTACAAGAAAACCCAAAAAGATTTCTCGTTCTTCTTTTGCTTGTTGGGAGCTTTCCCGTGTAAATAGTTTCTTTTCTTTTCTTTGGGGGTTAAGAGTAGAAGACCATGATTGAAATTGCTTAATGGCTCTCATATCCTTTATTGTTGATTTAACCTTGAGCCATATTACCTTGTCTTCTCTCTTGTATTAAATGTCTGCAGATTCCAGCTTAGTCCAATGCACGTGCACTATTATTATTATTCACACCGTTCGGTTGTGCGAGTGAAAGGAAATAAGGATGATATATTATGAACTAATTGAGATGAGAAAAGCTGGTATGAACTCGACCTCTCTTGTTTTTGTAAATATGATAGTTCATCGTTCCTGATTCAGCTTGTTATGAATGAAACATGCTTGCAATGACAATTAGAGATCATAGCTGCTTATGCCATGCTTAATTAGCTGAGAGTTTATAACGGTCTATCATGCGTGCCAACATGATATTAAAATGGTTGTGATGTAGTATGATGGGGTGGTATCCTCCTTTGAATGATTTAAATGATCTGACTTGGCACATGTTCACGCATGTAGTTGAAACAAATCAACATAGCCTCCACGATATTTATGTTCATGGTGATTTACATCCTACTCATGCTTGCATTCATTGTTGATTAATTTTAATGCATGTTCATGACCGTTGCTGCTCTCTAGCTGGTCGCTTCCCAGTCTTTTTCTAGCCTTCACCTGTACTAAGCGGGAATACTGCTTGTGCATCCTCTTCCATAAACCCCAAAGTTATTCCACATGAGTCTACCATACCTTCCTATATGCGGTATTTACCTGCCGTTCCAAGTAAATTTGTATGTGCCAAACTCTAAACCTTCAAATGAAATTTTGTTTTGTATGCTCGAACAGCTCATGTATCAACTAGGGATGTATATATCTTCCATGCTAGGTGGGTTATTCTCACGATGAGTGGACTCCGCTCATCATTCATGAGAAAATGGCTGGTAACAGGGATGCCCAGTCCCATGCTCAAAATCATAAATAATTAAACAAAACTCCCCCACGGCTGTTGCTGGTTTGGACGGTACCCGTTGTTTCGGGGTAGCCTTAGAGTGTGCTTGTTGGTGGTTGGGGGAGTATAAACTTTACCATTCTGTTTGGGAACCGCCTATAATGTGCATAGCATGGGGGATATCGAGATTCTTGGTTGTTATGTTGACAATGAAAGTATACCGCTCAAAATGTTATTCATATCTATTTCAAAATCGAGCTCTGGCACCTCTACAAATCCCTGCTTCCCTCTGCGAAGGGCCTATCTATTTACTTTTATGCAGAGTCATCATCCTCTTATTAAAGAGCACCAGTAGGAGAGCACCTCTGTCATTTGCATGTATTACTATTAATTTGCATTGAGTATGATCATGATTGGATCTCTTTTACCATGAATTACAATGTCTAGTCAGTCCTTGATCTTTAAAGGTGCTCTGCATTTAAGTTTTGTGGTCTCAGAAAGGGGTAGCGAGATACCATCTTGTTATATCATATCATGATTGTTTTGAGAAAGTGTTGTCATCCGAGGTTTATTATTATTGCTCGCTAGTTGATTATGCCATTGATGTGAGTAGACTTGAGACCTGAAAGTCATTGTGAATGTGGTTAGTTCATGATCTTGCAAAAAACCTAGATGATGCCTTACATATTTACAACAACAAGAGCAAACAGAGTTTGTCAAAGTTTTTCTTTATCACTTTCAGTTTATCAACTGAATTGCTTGAGGACAAGCAAAGGTTTAAGCTTGGGGGAATTGATACGTCTCCAGCGTATCTACTTTTCCAAACCCTTTTGCCCTTGTTTTGGACTCTAACTTGCATGATTTGGATGGAACTAACCCGGACTGACGATGTATTCAGCAGAATTGCCATGGTGTTGTTTTTGTGCAGAAATAAAAAGTTCTCGGAATGACCTGAAACTCCACGGAGAATTATTTTGGAAAATATAAAAAATACCCACAAGAAGATCCAGACCAGGGGGCCCACACCCTGTCCACGAGGGTGGGGGGCGACCCCCTTAGGGCGCACCCCTGCCTCGCGGGCCCCCTGGTCCTCCACCGACGTATCCCCAGATCCTATATATTCACTTTCGGGGAGAAAAAAATCAAGGAGAAAGAATTATCGCGTTTTACGAGACGGAGCCGCCGCCAAGCCCTAATCTCTCTCGGGAGGGCTGATCTGGAGTCCGTTTGGGGCTCCGGAGAGTGGAGATCGCCGCCATCGTCATCATCAACCTTCCTCCATCACCAATTCCATGATGCTCACCGCCGTGCGTGAGTAATTCCATCGTAGGCTTGCTGGACGGTGATGGATTGGATGGGATCTATCATGTAATTGAGTTAGTTTTGTTAGGGTTTGATCCCTAGTATCGACTATGTTCTGAGATTGATGTTGCTATGACTTTGCTATGCTTAATGCTTGTCACTAGGGCCCGAGTGCCATGATTTCAGATCTGAACCTATTATGTTTTCATGAATATATGTGTGTTCTTGATCCTATCTTGCAAGTCTATAGTCACCTACTACGTGTTATGATCCGGCAACCCCGAAGTGACAATAATCGGGACCACTCCCGGTGATGACCATAGTTTGAGGAGTTCATGTATTCACTATGTGTTAATGCTTTGGTCCGGTACTCTATTAAAAGGAGGCCTGAATATCCCTTAGTTTCCAATAGGACCCCGCTGCCATGGGAGGGTAGGACAAAATATGTCATGCAAGTTCTTTTCCATAAGCACGTATGACTATATTCAGAATACATGCCTACATTGCATTGATGAACTGGAGCTAGTCCTGTGTCACCCTAGGTTATAACTTCTACATGATGAATTGCATCCAACATAATTTCCCATCACCGATCCAATGCCTACGAGCTTTTCACTTATTGCTTGTTGCTTATTTACTTTTCCGCTCCTACTATCAAAAAACTACAAAAAACACTATCGTTACTTTTATTGCTGCTACCGCCACTATCATATTACTTTGCTACTAAACTATCTTGCTGCAGATAATAAGTTTCCAGGTGTGGCTGAATTGACAACTCAGCTGCTAATACTTAAGAGTATTCTTTGGCTCCCCTTGTGTCGAATCAATAAATTTGGGTTGAATACTTTACCCTCGAAAACTATTGCGATCCCCTACACTTGTGGGTTATCAAGTAGTTTGGTAAGGTATGGGGTGAGGCATGAGCCTTGCAACCCCAGGTATTTGATGAAGGGATCAATGGGAGTCTTTGATACAACGTCTCGTATGTGTTAAATAAAATTGTTTCGTGAAGTATCTCTTGTCTTGTCTGCGATCTTCATCCCTCCAGGTACCCATGCTCATGAAGATCGAGCACCGGTGAGGCTAGGAGCAAGGGGAATGTGATGTGTTATACCAAACACTGGTGATAGTAAGGTTTAGTACGGTAACATGGATCGTATCCTAGGGTATTCATGAGCTGTGGTCACTAAACGCTCAAAGAATGTGTCTGATATTATTATTTTAATTACTAGAGGCAACCCCATGAGACAGATAGGGCCTTCAGTAGAACAACTGATTCTTGATGCAGGACTCGTGCCGGTTAAGATGTAATTTGGACATATCCTACACTCTAATACGAAGCAAGCACTTCCTGATGGGTGACTTCCCGAACAAAAACAAATACCATTTTTATCCCAACACCAATACATGGTTGTAAGCATTAAGGCATCATCCCCATACCTTATTTTTACTGTACATGTTTGAAGCACAATTTGCTTCCTGATCCGGTCAATAGCTGGATTTGACACTTTGGCAAAAGCTTGTTAGAGACCATCACTTCAAGGGAGTCTTCCTCTCATGGGTTCGATACCCAAGGTCACCTCTTGGGTAAATAGGTGTGGGATACCCTTTCTTTTTGTAATACCGGATCAATAAAAAGGATATATCAGTAATCAACAGCAACTAAGATATGTGTATACCCATTAGAGGAAAGAAAAGGTCCCATATAATCGAAACCCTGAACATCAAATGGTTCGATAACAAGTGAATAATTCATAGGCATTTCCTGACGTCTACCAATTTTACCAAATCTTTGACATTCATCACAAGAGAAGGAAAACCTACATGCATCCTTGAAAAGAGTAGGCCAATAAAAATGAGACTGCAGTACCTTATGTGCAGTTCTATCTCCAGCATGGTGCCCTCCGTATGCGTCGGAATGAGACTTCCATAGGATTTGTTCTTGTTCATGCCTAGGTACACAATGTCTAACAACACCATCTACTCCTTTATACAAATGTGGGTCATGCCAAAAGTAATGTCTTAAATCAAAGAAGAACCTTTTCTTTGGTTGGTAGGTGTAACTAGCTGGTATATATTTAGCAACAATGTAATTAGCATAGTCTACATACCAAGGATTATTACGAGAAGAGTTTATAACAACTAATTGTTTATCAGGAAAACTATCATCAATAGGCAGTGGGTTTGATAGGATCTGGGATCCTACCAGGTCTAGCTCGTATGTTGTAGGGGTGGGAGGAGGCCTGGCCAAGAGGAAGGCTAGGTCGCCGGCGCTGGGGCGCCATCGTCACATGTGCGAGAGAGAGGGAGGGAGCAGGATGCGGTGGCTCGGGTTAGGTCTCCCAGCTCCCTTCAGGAAGCCAAGCAAATATGATTGCTTCTGCTTAACTTAAAATGGGTCCTTACATGAGTTTATATAATCTCCAAATACGATAACCGGGCTAAGCCCCTAATAACGATAAGATACCTGGGCCAGGCCACTAACTACCTGGGCTATAGTATATGCCGGTTATAACATCTCTCCCCGCCTGCACAAACAGCTCGTCCTCAAGCTGGAAGGGAGGGAAGCAGTTGCAGAACTCCTCGAGGTGATCAACGGGTGGCAAACACCTCCGCGTCAGCTGGGGTGGGCAGGTCGCTGAGCCCGGCAGTGGCGGCGTCCTCCTCAATGTACTCCGCAATCTCCAAGTAGAAGAGTCGCGGTCAGACGTGGCCGGGCACGTAGGGCTCGTCGTAGTTGAAGCACAACCCTTGGCGGCGACGCTCGAGTTGCTCCGCCAGGGTGAGCCAGTGGAACGGGCCTGCCGTGGTCGCGGCGAGGGGCGCCGCGGAAGCCTGAGCAGGTTGATCCAGCGCGGGAACTTCCGGTCAGGGTCGCGGCCCAGCGTCCCGGGGTGGTGACGCCTACTGAATGGCCACCGCGCGAGGCTCAAACGTGCGGGTGTAGTACATGACCATCTGGAGGTCCTGTGGACCTCGCATCTCCATGTCCACGCGGATGGGGTCCGGCAGGCCACCGACGAAGAGCTCAGCCCTCTGACGAGCCAAAAAGCCGAGGGCATGGCACGCCAATACTGGGAAGCGGTCCGCAAAGTCTTGCACTATGGTGAGGAACATAAGGCGCCCAGGCTTTGCCAGACGGCTTCCGCGTATAGGCCGACCGAAGCGCAAGAGGCACAGATCGCGGAAAAGCTCCCATCATTGCATGCAGCCCTCGTCCTGCTCGAGGGCGTAATGCCACGTGTGGGTGACACCTCGTAGATGATAGGAGGCGATTTAGGTGCGGTCGGACGCGAGCCTGCGCTACCCCCTAAAAAATTGGTCGCATTGGTTGAGCCAATTCAGGGGGTCACCGGTGCCGTCGTAGGTCGCGAACTCCAGCTTGGAGAATCTCGGTGGTGGATGGGCATGGACGACGGGCGGGTATGTGTCATCCGCGCAGAACAGCGAGGGCGATGGCATCGAGTGTGCGGGCTGCAGAGTACCGCCATGGAAAAGGGGCATGTCCACACCATCATAGGGACCCACGACACACAAGGACCCGCCGAACTGCATGGACGGGGGCGGCGCCTGATGATGCCATGGACCTAGGGTATGGTCATAGGCCTGACCTAGACACTCTACCCAAGGTCACTACCCTAGAATCAAGAACATTCAAAGTATAACAAAGGATACCGACTGAAGTAACCTCCGAGTGCAATCCACTCGACCAATTATCTCACTCGGATACCCCAATTCTATTCGACCAGGATGAAGTCACTCGACCATACAAGAAACCACTCAAAGTACAGAAGATCTAAAGTCACTCAGGATGACATCCGTCAGGCGTTCACTCTGTAGTCTTAAAAGGTCATTTATAGATCTTTATAGATGGTGTTATCAGTAACGCTATGTCTTAATGTACATTAAACCATGTGTAACGGGGGATGGCTGGGGAGCTGGCGCACTCTATATAAGCCACCCCCTCCTCTGGTACAAGGGTTGGTACCCCCTATAACACACACACTCATATTCCAGTCGACCGCCTCAAGGCACCGAGACGTAGGGCTTTTACCTCTTCCGAGAGGGGCCTGAACTCGTAAACTCGTGTGTACAACCTCGCCGTAGTTAGGATCTTGCCTCCTCATACGTACCCCATATTCTTACTATCAGACTTAGTACCACGCCAGTTGGCGCCCACCATGGGGCAAGTGTCTTAGCGACTTCCGGCGAGGTTGCAATTTTTCCGATCTTCATCAACATGGTTTCCGGCGGTGGTCTGGCTTTGGGCCACGAGATCCGACTCGGCGCGCTCGTCTTCGTCGCCGATGACTCCGCCTGGCTCCAGGAGTCCTCCCTCGATGTCGAGGCCCTTCTCGTCCGTGGGGTGGCGTACTTTCGCGCGAGTGCCTGTGGCGCCGTCATGCGAGAGCCGTCGACCCAGTATCGGTCGGCTCCTTCATCATCCACTCTCCCCGCTGTATGCCATTGCAAGCGGTTTGGTCGATCGCGGCTTCAGCGCTAAGTGAAACACGCGGTGGCTCATTAGTTTGCCACCCCCCAAGTTGCGGCAATTGAGCCCGATGAATCTCTCTATGGTCCAGTCAACCTGTCGACTGGCTCTGTAGAAACTCTTTCTGAGTGCGGAAGCAGCGACCCTACAGCGGAGGTCCTTATGGTCGACTCCCGTCACAACCCACCTGGGTACCATCGCAGTGGTGGCGGCAGCAGCGGCGATGGTCCGTCGTATGTTCACAATGAGTATGAACCCTAAGCCCTCACTGCGGAGCAAAGGGAAGAGCTACATCGCCGCAACGTCGAGGTGCTCTAGACCCCCATCATGGGGAGACTTTCGAGGCACATGCCTTGGAGGCCACCCGCCTAGCCACCTTGGCCGAGCATGCACGTCTGGAGAACTTTCAGCATTCACTCGACGAGCATGCCCGTCGATTGATCCCCGAATCCAGTCGGCGGCAACGGCAGTTGTTTCCCCCTGAGGCCTAGGTATACCGCACTCCGATCCAGAATCTTACAGCTACAACCAGCATAGTAGAGTCGATTCAGCCATTCCAATCAGAGGCTGGAAGAGGTTTGATGCATATCCGAGCGCTTCTCCGAGCAGCAGGTGAGCAAAATACAGTCGTTTCTCAGTCGCACAACAAGATCCACAGCAGGTCCGTGGTGGCGGACACAGTCTAGTCGGCTCATAGCCCAAGATCGCCTCCGCGGCGTGAGGGTCATGGAAACCACCAAGAGCGGTATATGGGTCGGAACTACGAGCAGTATGATCATCGACTCGACCATGATGACCGCCGTCGAGTGCCTACACCAACTCCGAGGGGCGAATCGTATGTGCCCCGGTAGTACGATGACAGGAGCCCGTACGGTGATTGAACTCGAATTCTATTTTTTGAATACACTTGATGTTGATTCCAAATAATAGTACATTTGATGTACTAACTATATATTCATAATATAAACCATGTTCCATACGTGTACACCGTGTTTATTACACATAGTATAGTGCCCCGCCCCCTACATTATGACAAGTATTTAAGACCTGAGCTGCAAAAGCCACACATTAGCCCAAATTATGATCAATGTTCTATATGTTATACGTAGTACTAGCAAGATGCCCATGCGTTCCACAGAACATCAACATGATCAAGGGGAGGCCTAATTTGCAAATATGGAGAGGGGTGTGGGTATTTTTTCAAAATTGCCATAATTTCCTTCCTATCCGTCAGATATAAATCGGACGACCTATATTGCAGGATGGCACCATCATCAACAACTCCATTTTTTATAAGAGTAGAGATAAAATATATTATATGTAGTATAACATGTTCATAACCACACCATGTGTATCACCGTTATATATATTCACACATGCGTCAGTTTAAAACACTATGATAAATTCTTCAAATATCTGAATTCGCTTTTTATAATGAAGTATGATCTCTATTCGTCTTTTACACCCACACAATCCTCTTATCTTTGTAGCTAGCTAGCGCTAACTTTCTCTCGTGCATGCAGACGTCCGCATCCCTCTCACCCTCCCTCAGCATTCTCTAGCTCCATCGCGCAAATTCGTCTTTTCACTTTAGGTCGTTCACCCACGGTGTGTGTAGGCCCCCCAGCTCCTTCTTTACGGCACACATCGATCGATATGCCTCTCTAGCCAGGTGTGTCTAGCACAATACACAAGCTTTCCCTCTTCTCTTATCACCGTCCATGCCTCACTCCCACCACTCTCTTCATCGATCTTGTACTCGCACACTCCTCCCCCTCGATATAGTATGACTCTCGCACCACCTCCTAGATGCATCCCTCTCTCTCTATCCTTCTCCCTGTGCCTCATTTGCTTCTAACACATACATGCATGTATACCGATCGATCTCCCAACATATACCTAGGTCGACTTTAACTATTACCCCCCCCCCATCGATCGACGTACCTCACAAGTTATGTCTCTCCTTTCTCTGACAAAGGAC